>JARGCV010000025.1:4362500-4690000 GCA_034064705.1 Bothrops alternatus
CCATGAATCAACATATACCTCTTATTAGTGCTGCAAGTTTCCAATTTCCCAACACAGTGAACAAGGACTCCAGAGAGAATTCCAGAGGGGAAATGGAGAAGGAAAAGGAAAAAGGAAAAGAACATATTTCCAAGGAACATATACCTGAGCTGAAAGATTTGGATTGTTTCTTGATACTTTTCTCCAATGAAAAAGAGAAATGTTGTTGACTTTGAAATGTATTATGCTCAGAGTCTAGCTCTATGAAAAAGAAATACAAAAAAGACAATTAAGTAAATTCTAAATGCACATTCATACAAGAGTTCCCCTGCATTCTCAATTCAGCCTTCAGCACTGAAAGTAGCAGTACAGAAAAGGTTCCCCTTAGAAACTGGAAACAATTTTATTTGGGAAAAGTAGAGCCTCTTTCATTTGTGTGTACTGCAGAGATCAGAATGGATGACCCTTGAAAAATATGAATATGATCTCAGACTTCATGTAAATTAACATTTATTCAATGTAAATTTTATTTTTTGATGTACCACTTAAGAACTATTATCAAGCTCTGATAATATGAACACATTTCTAATGCTATCCTATATATGTCTACTAAGAAATAATTTATACTCTTTTCAATATGCCCTACTGTAGCTCTCTCCCAAAAAGAATCTGATAATGATAAACACAGAAACAACAAGAATAGTAATTGATTAATTTTATTTTGCATTTCATTCAAAAAGCTTAGAGAAACATACAAAGTTGTTCATCTGCTTTTATTCTCACAATTCTTATGCTGATGTTAATAGCATCTAAAGGAGCTTCACAGCTGAATGGATATTTCAGCCAAAGTTTCCTGAACCATCCTAGATGCTGTTAGTCTATGTTGCAAAAAAAAAAAAAAAGCAACCAAAAACAAAAAACAGGAGTAGTCTGGTAACACCTTTTCTGTCTAACAAATTTCATTATGAGGGCATAAACTCTTGTGAGATGTAGCTCACTTCATCACAACTGCAGCTCACTTCTTTTTGTATAGCTCTTTTTTCCATGCAGTTCATGAAAGCTTTTAATATGCGGCTTCAAAAAAGAACGAACAGATTCTTTCTGATCTGCCATGGTAGGTGCAGTTTCTGATCTGCCTTCTACAATGAGTAATTAACAAATTATTATCATATCATTCTGTTTTTTATTCCTAGAGATAAATGCCTTTGTTCAATAAAAAAAATCCTTCGGTGGCACCATCCCATGCTTTATTATGATTAAAGTACCTTTTTGTAAGTTAATTTGACATGGCTCAACTGATGTCCCTGCTCATGAGCAATTTACTGTTCCAAGAGGAAGTGGAAATTCTGAGAAAGTAGCTCCCTTCCCTGATTTTATACCTTGTGTCAAGGTTTCCTCAATTTTCTGTACACTAAAGTGCAAAACATTCCTACTCTGAAATCTTCGTTATGCTGAATTACAATTTTAAAATTTTACTGCAGGGGAGCAATTAAAATATGATCCCTCCAACTGCAAAGAAGTGTAATCTTCTCCATCATTTGTCTGCTTCCTGATTGTGTCAACTCAAACCCAGATCCTCCAAAATCTGTCCCACATTGCCTTTCAATCCTCTTTCAGCATAGTTTCCCAGGCCTAATACTGCCTGTTTAGCTAGCAAATATCTTTCTGGACCATTGTCTTGCAAACTGCTTTTTCATTGTCTTTGGGAGGATTTTTCATCAGCCCCGTGTTCTCTGGTAGTCAATGCAGCCATCTTGAAAGCTCTCCCTTAGTAGCCATTTTCTTTCACTTAGAAAAAAGAAAGAGGGCCAAGGATGGTTATACCAATAGCCAGCATGGGTGATAACCAGTAGCCAACATGAGTTCACTGAAAACAGATCATGCCAAACAAATCTTATTTCATTCTTTGACAAAGTAACTAAATTAGTGACTCAGTGAAACTCTGTGGATATAATATACTTAGATTTCAGTAAAACATTTCACAAAGTAGACCACAACCTACTTCTTGTCAAGCTAGAAAAATGTGGAACAGACAGCACCACCACCAGATGGGTCTGTAGCTGGCTGAAAAATCATATTCAACATGTAGTCCTCAATGGAACTACATTTACCTGAAGGGAAGTAAGTAGTGGGGTACCCCAAAATTCTATTTTGGGCCCTATACTCTTCAATATGTTCATAAACTATTTAGATGAGTGAATAGAAGGGGAACTAATCAAATTTGCAGAGGACACTAAGCTGGCAAGAATATCCAACACCCCAGAAGAAAAGCTCAAGATCTAAAAAGATCTTGACAGATTTGAACACTAAGCCCTATCTAACAAAATTAAATTCAACCTAGATAAAAGTAATGTTTTACACCTAGGCAAGAAAAAACAACTATATAGATACAGGGTAAGTGAAATTTGGCTTAATGCCAGCAATTGTGAACAGGATCTTGGAGTCCTAGTGGACAATCACTTAAATATGAGCCAACAGTGTATGGCAGCAGCCAAAAAGGCCAATGCAATTCTAGGCTGCATTAATAGAGGGATAGAATCAAGATTACATGAAGTTCTAGTACTGCTTTACAAAGCCTTAGTAAAACTACACTTGAATACTGCATTCAGTTCTGGTTACTACAGATGTTGAGACTCTGGAAAAAGTGCAGAGAAGAGCAACAAGAATGATTAGGGGGCTGGAGCCTAAAACATATGGGTACAGGAATTGGGTATGACTAGTCTAATGAAAACAAGGACTAGGGGAGATGTGATAGCAGTGTTCCAATATTTGAGGGACTCCTACAAAGACGAGGGGGTCAAACTATTTTCCAAAGCATTAAAAGGCAAGATGAGAAACAACGAATGGAAACTAACTAAGAGAAGCAACCTAGAACTAAGGAGAAATTTCCTAATAGTGAGAGGAATGGAATCCAATGGAACAACTAGCCTTCAGAAGTTGTGGGTGCTCCATCACTGGAGGCTTTCAAAAAGAGACTGGACAACCATTTATCTGAAATGGTATAAGGTTTAATATATTTACAAAATACATCTAAAAATTATTTACCTGAATTATTCAAATTAAGCTCTTTAGAAACCTTTTTGCCAAATAATTCTTGCCTCAGTTGTCTAGCAAACCTAGCAGGATTGTCCCATGGGATATAAGACACTTCATCATCACCACCAAGCATCTTGCCAGAGTCTTTGAGCTGCCCATACTTATTGACTTTTGTCAGCTTCAAACTTTCAAAAGTAAACACTCGAAAAGCTCGTTCTACTTCAGCCCAATTCATATGCTCTGCAAGAAAATTAAACCACAGAAAGAAAAATGTCCATTTAAAATGCCTGAATCCACTTTTTATTTTGTCAGAAATCTGATTGTCATTCATAGCTGATTTAAATTTATTCCAACCAATGCATTCCCAGAAGCAAAAAAAAAAAAAAAAGTATCAGATAAAGGAGGAAATTATTCTACTCCTTCCCAGATCATGTAGAAATTCGATATAACAAAGATTCGGACTACTTTGAAAACAGTAAGCCAATAAAATAATATTATTACCATCAGTACAATAGTGCATAAGTTCATGAAGCCCGGCAAGGCGTTTGGTATTGTTTGCAGGTGATGGAAGAGGGAATTTAAGAAGTTCCATCAAAGGCAGCTTTTCCATCATTTCCTCTTCAATCTTTATTGGATGTAAACCATCTTTTACCTTTAGTGAAGAGAAACATGAAACTTCACTGATTGTGCTATTTAAAGGAGGAACTTTTCATATTTGGGGAACATAAAAAATGCTTTTTGCTTTTTTTCTCTATCTCTTTGGGGCATTGGAATGACACTACTGCTTCTACGGGAGAGGATTGATGCTACGCTTCACATACTCATTTTGCTTCTTACTTTTTTGAAAAGCAAGACCAGATTTAAGTGTGGTGTCCTAAAGTATACAATTTTAAAAACATATATTTTGGAAAATGAAAATGTAAAAACCTGATCTCTAGATCTACATATTTTAATAACATAGGGTTAATATGAATTAGATATGCTGGTGATAGCTTCTTCACTTGTGATATTATTATGATATCACTGTAGGAATGTTGATTGATTGTCGTATAACATTTTGTGTCATTTTGTAAGTCCTATTGTAGGATTGTCTATTGATATTTTATAAGCAATGGTTTTAGAAATAAAGAATAACATTGCAATGATTTTTTGATCTCTCAGCAGCTTTTGACCCCATCCACCATGGTATCCTTCAGAGATGACTGTATACTAAAAACTAATACAAACTAAGAGAAAAAGAAGAGAAAGAATAAAAAGTGCAGGAAAAAAGATAAAAGAAATATATATAAAGAAATGACTCCCAACCTTCATGACAAGTAGACAAATTTGGCAAATTTATAATGAAGTATTCTTTCTTTCCTTGTCTCTATTTTTGTATTATTGATAGGAAAAAGGCTAAATAAATGTTATATTATACCTTTACACAGTGTAGTTTCCGAGACAAATTATCATGATAGTTTAGTATTAGAGGCTCTCTGGGAGCCGTAACTTTTTCATCATTTTCAGGATAAAAGAAATTATACAGCTCCTGTCAAAGGAAAGGAAGCATGCATTTATAAACTTATTTATAATTTTTATAAAAGTATTAAATCAGCATTAGACAATACAAACCATTTTTTCATTTTCAGGAAGGGCAAGTGAAGGTAGAATCGAAACAATATGACTGGCAATGGTATGATCCAACCCATCTTCACGTGGCGGTGGAATCACTAGGCTTGGTGGTGTAAGATTTTCTTCTGATGCAACAATCTAGCACAAATAAATATTTTATTTAATTATTCCAATGCTCTGAGAAAAAAACATGTTAAAAGAGTGATTAAAGATATTACAGTAACAGAACCTGTAGCATCAATATTGACTTGTCCCAGTCCATACACCCAGACACCAATGGGGTTTATAATGCAAGCCCCTCTTGTCATTCACCAGGTCCCACTTGTAGAGTAGGTTGCCAGCAGACAACTTTCAGCAAAGTCCAACTGAATCAGAATCCAGGGAGGCAAGGTACAAAGTCAGAAGGCAAAGCATGAAGTTCAAAGTCAAGGTACAACGTCCAAAGTCCAGAGTCAAAACATTGGTTCAGTAGGTCCCAAAACACATCATGCATGAAATGCAGGAACACTTCTGATGTGTTGGTAAGGCCAAAAGACATGACGGAATATTCAAAGTGGCCATACTGAATCCTGAACACAATTTTCCTTTCATTTCCTTCCTGTATGTACATCAAGTTGTACATTCCTCTCAGGTCCAGTTTTGTGGATATTGTGGCTTGTCTCTATCCCTACTTCACATTCTTGTCAATGAGGTCCTGAAGAGCCACTAGCTCCAGCTCTGATGACTAAGTCCGTTCCACTGGCAGTTTTGCATCGGGGACCAAATCAATGGGGCAGTCAGAGGAATGGTGGTGTGGCAGTTGCTCCGCTTCCTTTTCTCCAAAGTCAGCGGCATACTTTGTGATTTTGGAGGGAGGTCTAAGTGGTTTCCAAGGGACTTCTCCAGTACACAAACATGGAATCTATGGGGGTGACACTTGGGACTTTTAAAATTAATTACCCTAGCTGACCAGACAATACACGGATTATGGGCTTGGAGCCATTCCAGGCTGAACATCAGTGGGAAGTGAGAAGCAACCACCATTTAAAACTCCAGCCACCCTTTGGCTATCGCCATTGGAGGCAGTCACATATCCCAATTTGTATAGGAAAGACAAAGCTATTATATATAAAGACATTTTGACAGAAGAAGGTTATTTAAAACAAAAACAAGAGCTAAAACAACAAGGAATAGACATGGAGTGGTGGTCTTATCTCCAGATACAAGCAAGATACATGAAGGATAAGCAAGAATGTGGTATTAATAGACAAGATACAGGGTTAGATAAAATACTGCTAGGCCTGGAGAAAAAACAAATAAAGAATATTTATAAACACCTGTTGGAACATAAGCTATATGAGGAGCAGGTTAAAGAAACAATGGTGACGTGGGCAATAGATCTAGGATATAATATAAATATGGATCAATGACAGCAAGTATGGGAGCGAAATAACAAAATCACATTGGCAACATCATATAAAGAAAACCTGTATAAGATGGTTTACAGATGACATCTCCCTCTGGCCAGATTAGCCAAAATGTATAAAGGATATTCTTCTATGTATTGGAAATATAAAAAAGAAAAGGGTACCCTTTTTCATATAAGGTGGACATGTAGAGAAGCACAGGTGTATTGGCGTATGGTCTGGGAATGGGCAATAGAAATGACTAGGCAAAACATTCTATACAAACCTGAGGCATTACTATTAGGAATACTAGAGAAAAATGTAAATAAAGAGAACACATATTTAATTATTCATGTGGTTACGGCGGCAAGGATACTATTTGGTCAAAAATGGAAAGCAATGGAAGTACCGAGTGAGGAAGAACTAATAAAGAAAATTATGTATTGCGCAGAACTAGATAGGTTAACTAAAAAATTAAAAAATCAGGAAGAAACAGAATTTTATAGAATATGGAATAAATTTTATAGATGGAGGGGAAAAAATGGAGGTCACAAATAAAGAGATAAGTTAAGATAGAGACCAGAAATGTATAGTTTGTATATAGATATATTATATGTAATTAATGTACAATATAGACTGAGATGTCAGTCAAAGACGATTTACCATGTTCAATGTTTTTAATCCTTTTTTTCTTTGTATTCAATAAAAACTTATTAAAAAATAAAAATAAAACTCCAGCCACCCCACATGGTTACCAATATGCAGGTGGATCGGTGCAGTTGCTGCTGCTATGGGTCCTGAACAGAGCTACTGACTGTCAATCATTTCCACAAACAAAGGCAGAGCCATCTCATGTTGCAAGATGTCCCATTTTGCTGCAAAGTCACCTCCAGGTGCAATGCATACAAATTCCTCTCTCCCTGGAATGGTCAGAATGACCAACACCACGAAGTGCCACACCATAGTAATTTGGGGTTGCTGAGCCAAACCTGCCATTAAGGACACCCAACCTATTGATTCCTCTAGGCCAGGCGTCTGACATTTCCCGCCATCACGGGTATTGCCTTGGTGGGATATTTGGCAGTCAAATGACCTGGCACCCTGCAATACAGGCAGAGCCCTTCCCAACAGTCTCGGACCTTTTCAGACTGCATGAGGCAATGGTTGAGCACACACACACCCCACTTGCATATCTCCTCTCACACCATCACAGGGCCTGAAGACCCCACTTTTTGCTTTCTTGCTTTTTTTTGTTGTGTTGTGTCGACCATCAATTCAGAGCCACAGATGCATCAGTTCCTAAAGAGTGTTGGGGCAATCCGTCCTGGCAACTCATCTAGTAATTCCGAGGAGAGCCTCTCCTAAAATTGATCGATGAGGGCCTCCTCATTCCATTTTACATCGTGGTTTACTAGGCAAAAGTAACTGATATCAGCCACCAGGCATTGTCCTTGTTTCAGCTGTCTATTAATATTTGGACCTTTAGAAGTTCCTCAAACATACTTTTCAGTTGTACACAGAAGACTGCAAAATTATTCAGGAGTGGGCTGGGTTGCATAAGAAGTAGGGTAACTCACTTGGACACCAGCCCCACTAACAGGCTGATAATACATCTCACCTTGTCCTGGTCTGTCTGAATGTCCTCTGGCCATAAGTTAATAAACTGGCACTGCCCGAAAAACACCAGGAATTGCACAAGCATGCCATTGAACCTATCTGACACAGAGACTGGACATTTGCACCATGGCTGTGACAGTCTGGAAGCTTTCATGTGAGCCAGTTGTAATGATAAAAAAAGCTACTTGTTGAACCAGCTGGGCATGATCAGTGAGGAGCTACTTCATGTTGGCTGGGTGCAGGGTACTGTCTCCTGGAGAATATCTTGGGTCAGAGACAAACTGTCCTTTTCCAGTCCATACAAACACATACCAATGGGGCTTAATGTGTTTATTGAACACCACAAACCCCTATTGTTGTTCCCCAGGTTCCACTTGTAGAGTACCTTTCAGCAGACAGCTTTCCGAAAAGTCCAACTGAATCAGAGTCCACAGAGACAAGACATGAAGTCAGAAGATAAAGCATGAAGTCCAGAGTCAATGCACAAAGTTAGGAGTTAAGGCACGAAGTCTGAAATCAAGGCACAAGTCAGGAGACAAGGCACTAAATCTGAAGTCGAGGCACAAAGTCTGAAGTCCAGAGTGAATGCACAAAGTCTGAAGTCAAGGTACAAGGCAGGAGACAAGGCACAAAATCCAAAATCAAGACATGAAGTCCAAAGTCCAGAGTCAAGGTACAAAGTCTGAAGTCAGGAGTCCAAGGAGTCAAAGTGAACATGCATGGCAGCATGTGAAAGGTTGTCTCCGACAAACCTCAACCCCAAACTTCAAGCTAAATAGGCACCTGCCAGTGCACTTCTTTAGGAAGGGCAAGATTGCTTCCTTGCAAGTAGCCTCACCGACCACTGTTGTGCTTCTCTCTGCTCTGCTCTACTTGCCTTGGGATCCAGCAGGGGAGGCAATTCATCCTCATCTCCACTGACCGGCTGCAGCTGTGTCTCTCTCTGGCCGCACCTCTAGCCAGTATCCATACTTCCTGGCTGCAGTTGCATGTCTCCTCCTGCAGCCAGCCACTCCTCCGGTTGCTAGTTTGCATGCTCTTCTGACATTCCTGGCATTTCCTGTTCCTGACTGTCACTCCTGTCACAGAGCCTTCCAAGTCCTCCTACAGTCCTCTTCATCCCTCTCTAAAGTCCTTGGAGTCTGCTGTTCTTTGTCTTCCAAGCTGGCACCAGGGAAGCCATTACAAATATTGTATTATATTATTATTTAGTATACCATAATAGATGTTAGTTAGAATTTTCTTAATCCATACAGGAAGAGATGTATGAAAAATGTCAAATTACCAATAGAAAAAAAGTTATTCATAGATATCATGGTGATCAGAAAAGTAATATTGAAGAAAAGATATCCCCTATATTTGAGGGACATACTGGAGAGAAGCTAAACTTTGAAAAACAACAAAATAATCAACAGCAACACACAACTCAATAAATCCAAGATGAAACTGATCCACTTGAAAGATTCAAGCAAGAGAAAATCTCTCAAACTATTCCACAAAACTAATTCTTCCAGATGTATATTAAACAAGACATTCATTCATTCATTTATGACAGCGTACACTAAAAAAGATAATAAAAAACTATTAAAAATTCAACAATTAAAACACAACCAAAGTTACTAATAATAGAGTAGCACAGAAAGTTATTGTTATGGGCAATAAAGTCATCTGACTAATTCACCACCACCCGAGGACCCCCAAGCCTGTTGGCAGAACTATATTTTAAGGCAGTGTTTTTCAACCTTTTCACAGATTGTACCACTTTTAGGACGTGTCAATATTTGAGTACCACCAGTGCTTAGCAAGGTGTCAAAAACTTGATGACTAAAAAGAAAGGAAAAAAGTAGTGATTTTAATTTCTTTGGTGGCTTCCTTTGCTGAATCACTTTCCCTTTGCACTGACAAATTTATCTATGTTTATTAATATGCACCACTACCTTAGTGGTCAGGTGGCTGGTCGGCCCTTTTTTTTCTCTCCCTCTCCTCTCTCTTTCTTTCATTGCCTGCTGGGCAATGAAATTCAACAGCCTCTGCTCATTCATGGATCTCTCTGCTTGTCTCACAGAAGCCTCCTCTTCTCTCTCTCTCTCTTTCTTTGTCCCGTTCTCTTTCCCCGTCTTTTTTTCTCCCTCTCCCGCCAAAACCTCCTTTTATATCCTCCTCTCTTCCCCCTCCTCCTTTTATATCCTTTTTCCTGTTCTCCTTTTATATCCTCTCCTCTCTCCCTCCTCCTTTTATATCTTCCTGTCTCCCCCACCTCCTTTTATATCCTCTCCTCTCTCCCTCCTCCTTTTATATCCTCTCCTCTTCCCCCTCCTCTTCCTTTTATATCTTTTCCCCCTTCTCCTTTTATATCCTCTCCTCTCTCCCTCCTCCTTTTATATCCTCTCCTCTCTCACCCTTCCTCCTCCTTTTATATCCTCTCCTCTCTCCCCACCTCCTTTTATAGCCTCTCCTCTCATCTCCCCGCCTCCTCCTTTTATGTCCTCTCCTCTTCCCCCTCCTCCTCCTTTTATATCTTTTCCCCCTTCTCCTTTTATATCCTCTCCTCTCTCCCTCCTTTTATATCCTCCTGTCTCCCCCACCTCCTTTTATATCCTCTCCTCTCTCCCTCCTCCTTTTATATCCTCTCCTCTCTCACCCTTCCTCCTCCTTTTATATCCTCTCCTCTCTCCCCACCTCCTTTTATAGCCTCTCCTCTTGTCTCCCCGCCTCCTCCTTTTATGTCCTCTCCTCTCTCCCCCTCCTTCTCCTTTTATATCCTCTCCTCTCTCCCCCTCCTCATTTTATATCCTCTCATCTCTCCTCTCCTCCTTCTTTTATATCCTCTCCTCTCTCCCCTCTTCCTTTTATATCCTCTCCTCTCTCCCCCTCCTTTTATATCCTCTCTTCTCTCCCCCCTCCTCCTCCTTTTCTCTTCCAGGTGCGCTACTCTCTGGGGCTCAGGGAAAGCTCCAGCATCAGTCGCTATCCCAGTCTCACTCTCCATGTGGTCACCCACTCCCTGGCTGGCCACTGCTCATAGCGTTGATCAGCTGAAGCTGCACACACTGATTCTCTCACCCCAAGGCCTGTCTGCTACTCCTGGAGGTAGCAGAGGCTGCCAGAAGCACTGATCAAATGGATCTGTGCATGATGATCCAGGGCCCTTAGCAGAGCCCCAGCAACACCGCAGCTCCATTTGACTCTCCCCCAGGCCTGTGTGGCACTGCCACCACTTGAGCTCATCAGCACTGTCGCCGCTTCAGCTCATCCCCCCCACTACACTTGTCTAGGTCATGTACCCCCTGCCAGGTGCCAAAGTATCACTAGAGGTACACATAACACCAGTTGAAAAGCCCTGTTTTAAGAGACTTCCCAAAGACCAGGGGTGGGGTCTGTCTCACCTTGGGGAAAATGTTTCACTGAGCAGGTGCCACATCAGAAAAGGCCTATCTTCTGGGTCCTTAGTCAATAGAACCCACAGAATACCTCTTCTGCTAAATTTAATGGGATGGGTAGATGTATTTGGATGGAGGTGGTCCTTTAAATAACCCAGTCCTATGCCTGCTTTACAGGTCAAAATCAGCACCCTGAATTGCACCCAGAAGCAAAGTGGTAACCAATGCAACCTATGCAGCAGAGATGTCCCATGTGCTATCTTAGAGGTACATATAACTGTCTGCACCACTGCATTTTGCACTAGGTGAAACTTCCAAATATTCTTCAAAGGCAACCCTGTGTAAAATGTCTGGTCCAGGAACAAAAGTAATTGGCACACAACAGAAGATTTAGCATCCATTTAGTTCTATCTCTGCAATACTAATATCAAGTTAATTAAAACCTATTACACCCAATGACAGAAATGTAATCTAGTAGTTATTAGGAGAAAGTCTTCTGAATGGCGGTGGGGTTTATCAAAAGGATTATCATATGTAGTTGAGAAGTGCTTAATGTTACTTAAGACAGATTCATGATCCATTACCCAGTGGATCATGAATCCAGTGGATTGAAAACTTGGTTATTTAAACTCTAGATGTAGATTATGCATGGATAATTACAATGAACTGTTGTTATTTTTATTTGGGCTATTATATGATAAAATATTATAAGGCTGAGAAGTCCTTATACATGCAATGTAATTTATCCAGTTTTATTGCATTGTTTTTTCTCAATATATCTTCTTTGTTTCATTTGTTGTCATTGCAGTTTTTTCTCTCTTTTTATAAAACCCAAGTTCAGGAACAAAGAACACTTTGTATCACAGTAATTAGCACATATAGACAACTTGCAATCCATAGGCTTCATGAAGGTGAACAGCTCCCAGAGGACACCCCAAAATTTCATGGTGGACATTCAACACTTTTTTGTCACATTCTGACAACACTTTTTCTTGTTTTATTTTCCCACTAAAAATGCATCCTTTCCCAAAAGGGCAAGAAAATTTGTCTGCAATCCCTGATCATTTTTCCAAGAATCATGAAACATATCCCATCCCTTCAAAGGCCAAAACATGATAATGTGCAGTTCCTGACAGAAAAAAATGTCTGATGAACCACTACACCAAAAACTCTTAACTGTGGCTTGATATTCCAGCATTTAGCAAAACTGGAAAAGGGAGTCAACAGATCCAGCAATCTTGCTCCCAAACCAGGTAAAAATGAGAAACCTCCATTCTCCTTAGCTATTTGGTTTATCTATCCACACTTCAGTAATGCAAAATTATTCCCCCTTCCACTAGCAGAGACCTTTAATTAAAGATCCTATATGTCCTTTAGCTGCAAGTATATTTTAATAATCAAAATTTCTAAATGAATTATAGCCTATGTTTGCTTACCTGTTGCAACATACACTCTAGTAATAAGGCAACAGAAACCACCTCATCAGGGACACAACTCAGGAGATCATTGTAGTATCTCATGTCTACATCTGTAATAATAAAACTATTTTTTAATAAAAATAAAATTTAAAAATGTGTTTAAAACATTTAGGTATATAGAGCTACCAAAAAGTGCACTCTGAGTGTATTACACACCTGTGAATATTCATGCTTCTCAAAATAAGAAGGTGATTCCCTTTGCAATGGGCCCTTTCTTTTGAGGCCAAAGAAGGCAAACTCTGTTTGAGTAACTGAAAGGTTTTGCTCTCAATCTACAGACAATAATTCTTTAAACAACTATATTAACTTAAACAACCTTAACAAAAGGAAGAAAACCTTCCTGAAGGCGGGCAAGGCATCAAATCAAGACTTTTGATTCACAATGGTGAGTCTTATGATGGAAAGCGAGCAGTACAAACTCTTGAAAGATTATGATATGCTTGGTCTGTAATTACCTGAAACCTCTTTGGGGAAGACATCCTTAAAATATAAAGATGAGTTGGTCTATTGACTCAATTTCCCTACATGAGCTCCCCTGTTTCTTCAAGTCATGCTGCCTCTTGTTTTTTCTAAGAGGATGAAACTGACAAGCAATACTAGCAAATATTCAGAAAACTTCCTATCCATTCAATATTAATCATTGCTGCAATGAAAACTTGCTTTACTGAAACCATCATATTCATGCCCTGTTATCAAAGTGATAAAAGACTTGTAACAATCTGCAAAAAGCATAGGGAATGGCATTGTTGGACAGGAAGAAGAACTGCTGTCATAGCAATGGCCAGGATTTGAGCAGTTCCAAGAAACTAGAGAAAACATCTCAGACAGGCTCCTCCCTAAGTCATACAAAAATAAAGTGAGGGAGGCAGAAAGTACATTCAACCTTGCAAGATTCTGTTAGAATAAAAGCAGTACTGACCTATATTGCATTGGTTTCATGCTTTGGTCTATCTTATTGGGCTGACACTATTTAACTAATGTGTTACCCAGAATCACTTCTCATGAGGTGGACAGCTACATACATTTGATTAATAATCAAATAAATAAATATGACAGAAATTGTGGGTATCAGTTGTGATTAATTTGCAGGAAATCTTGTGAACAAAATAATTCATATTTATTCCAGCTTTAATGCCATAACTTATCAAAATCAGTGCCTATCTCTTCAACTTTTTTAAAAAAATCTATAAGGTTCTTGGAGAGCTGAGAGACATCATGTTTTCTTAATCCTTTCCTATCCAAATTGTCAGAATTGGACTGAATTACCAAAGCAGCATTAGTGTCACCGAGGAATGATTAAGTTTCAGCAACTTTATAAAGGATCCTGCTTTTTCCAAAA
This sequence comes from Bothrops alternatus, assembly GCA_034064705.1. NCBI lineage: Eukaryota > Metazoa > Chordata > Lepidosauria > Squamata > Viperidae > Bothrops > Bothrops alternatus. The sequence continues at coordinate 4,376,326 of JARGCV010000025.1, forward strand.
GTACATATGAAATTTATCCTAAATATTTATATATACTACTATTTTCAAAATTTGAGGGCTGTTCATAATCAAACAACAAGAAAACAATCCCTAATATGGCACTTCAGGTTTTTTTTTCATACAGAGACCTCTACAATGCCAAATTCATTATGAGAATTATTGAACTCAACTGGGCATTTTAAATTCAATCATTACATCTTAAATTCAATGAGTGCCACAGTTGCTGTTAACTGCTAATGCTTATCTTATTGTTAGAGATTGTTTTCTCATTGTTTGATTATGAACAACCATCACATTTTTAACTTTTAACTTTTTTAACTTTAACTTCCTAACTGCAGGGCCAACTTGGTGTAATAGTTAATAGTGCTGGAGTAGAAGTAGGGAGACTCAGGATCCAATTCTCCCCACCAGAAAAGCCAACAGTTACTTTCTCTCAGAGCTAGACTGGGAAATAAAAAAAAATTCTACCAGGTACTAGCAAAGCATTTCCAAAAATATTGCCAAAAACCCTGAATGGATCTGTCCCACCTTTCCATGTAGTCATTAGGAGTCAAGACTGATTTACAGGACCATAACAACAATCTTATTATAAGCAACGGGTTCTCACTGTCCTTTTAGTAGCCTGGAAATACAGTATACAGTATCTGACAACACACTTAAGCAATTTGGCAAACTAGTTTGCAGGCTGTGTGTTCTAATCACTTGCAGAAGGACTTAGTAGCCCTTCACAGAGCTCTAGGTCACAGGGCTTTCCAACCAGTGGTACGGGTACCACCTGTGGTACATTGGCACCTGGCAGGTGGTACGCGACCATCGTAGAAAAGTGGTAGCGGGGGAGGGGAGAGTGCCGCCGGGCGGGCAGGCAGGTGTCTTGCTCGGCTGTGCCTTGGGGGCGCTTTTTTCAGTGCCATTGTAACTTTGAACAGTCACTAAGTGAACTGTTGTAAGTCGAGGACTACCTGTACTTTATCACTTTTTTCCTTTTTTTTTGGTGATAAAGTTTTTGACACCTTGCTAGGCGACTGGTGGTACTCGGATATTGCCATATCCTAAAAGTCGTACGATAGGTGAAAAGGTTGAAAAGCCTGCTCTAGGAGTATGGGTTTGCTACTTAAAAACCATTTTGTAGTTAAGTATGGAATATGAGCAGTCAGTGCCTATTATAAAACAGCTGTTACATTCTTTGAGGGATTCTGGTTTGTCTTCTCTACCTTCTGGAGTATGTCAGTAATCTTCATAAAGTTTACTTCATGCTTATAAAACTAGAGATTAATGATCAATGGCAAGAGGGACAGAAAATTCTGAGGCTCTGTCATGTTAATATAACTTACATAACTGTATAGAGAGCCCAGGAATGAAAAGACTATCAGAAATATTTCCATGGCTATCACAAAGGTTTGCATAATGTTATACTGAATACTTTCCCAGGTCAGTGAAAAGGAATTGTTCTTGTAATTTTTGCACAATAATGCACGTTATTTTAAACATACCTGTAGTTAAAACTGGGAGTGCCACAGGCTCATCTACAGCCTGTTTTTTTTTTGTAGGAGTAACTGGAATAACTGGAACAGTCATATGTACCTAGTGAAATAAAACATAAATTAAAACAAAATAATCGATGTTTATGCTTTAATCTTATTACAGCCAAAATAAATAAATAACATTATGTGGGCAAGCCCCCTAGTGTCCCTTTGGGCAGACTGAGGAATGTAACTGAATTTAATGCTTACCAAATCAAATGTTTACAAAAACTAACACCTAATGTTGTATGTTTATGTTCTATGACGAATGCCTCTTAACATGATCTTATGTCTAATGTTGTTTGCTTTAATATTGATAAAGTGGATTGAATATCTACCTCAGGTTATGAAACCTCTACCTCAGGATCTTTGGTTAAGGACTTTAAATGATTGCACTAGTACTGAGACGAAGTTAATTCAGAAGCGTGAATGGACAATAGGTGATAGACCAGAAATAGTAGATAGACCATATATAAGACTTATCTCAGGTTATTAAACTTTTACCTCAGGATCTTTGGTTAGGGATCATAAAAGATTGTACTAATACTGAGATGAATAATATGTGATAGACTAGAAACTGTGGATAGACTATAGAGAAGAGAAACACCAATCAAATAAAGTGTAACAGGAGTATAGTAGAGGCTTGCTGTGAGGAGTGAAAAATGTTTACCAAACCAGACGTTTACAAAGAATAATGTTTAGTGTTGTATATCAGATGCTATGATGTTTGATGCATACAAAGATTTTATGTTCAATGCTGATTGTTTTAATAAAGGAATTTTAACAAAAAAAATGATTCAACTATAATTAACACTCGTTAGGGTTCAAAATTGGGCAAGGTTATCTCTAGCAAATGACTTTTATCTGGACTAGGAGGGAAGAAATACGCCCCTTCTATTCCTATTAGACCTCTTAATATTATGTGACTATATTGACTATGGTTTTCTCCTGGATCACCAGTGACAGCTGGAAGTGGGATTACTATTTTATAATGGGTCAGCTTCTTCGTAACAGAGCAGCTCTAGACAATAATTATTGGCTGGGGAAGTTATCCTGTCCATGGTCATACTATGGCTACTGGTATGTCTCACTTTTCTCCTTCCTGTTATTCAACATCTAGGTAAAACTTTATGCTTATAAAGTTGGGAGAAGCAATCAGTCAGTTCAGGATGATGTATCATCAATATACTTGGGATTCATTGCTCAGTCAGTGTCCCAGCCTGAGAAATGAGAGAAGCAGGAACCCAAAGCAGACCTTCTTGGGATGGCTGTATGATAGTGGAAAAGCTTCCCCTTCACACAGCTGAGTTTCAGAAAGGTATTATAATCAGGATTTTTGCCCCCAGATATTTGAGGTCTAGTAGTTGAACTTGGGCTAACTTTTTTTGTTGGTTTTAATAGCCTATCCAATTCCTTTATTTAATATAAATTATTTTTAAAGTAATTTTTAGTTGAATGTTTCTCATGGTGATTAATGGCATTGTTTTTATTTCTTTATCTGTTGTCTGTATACTACCTATCATTTTGGGATATGGTGCTATATTAATTTTATAATAATAAAATAGATAAATATCCTGCCAGTCTAGCAGGTTGTTAGTAATACCCAGTAAACTGAAGAAGCAATTCAATAGTAATTGCTCCATTACTAGATTCAGCTCTGAACAATGATATTGGTCTTAACAATATCCAAATGATGGGATTTTAAGCAAAATGGGTTTCCAAAACAGATTTTACATAGAATATTACAATAGTTTTTGCTATTTACCACAAACCTCTAATTTACTCTTCCTTTCTACCATTGGTACATTAATAAATCTAGTCGATTCCAAGTAGTGCTGGTATTGTCTTTTCCAATCCAGGCAGTCATACATTAAACATGCAACATTTTCAAAGATGTCTGTGCCAGTTTCAAGCTATGCAATGGAAGACAAAGAAATGTAAAGACTGAGTTTACAATAATTATTTGCTTATTCATTTTATATTGCAGCTTTCTATTGCTCTACTCAGGTGACTACTTAAGTAAAAGCAACAGGCAAATGCAGTGAAATTTTTAGCAACAATACGCATCCAATTTAACAATATAATGAAATATGACTTTTGTGCTGTTCAGATCGAATGGTCTACATCATTAATATTCCTTTTTATTTGGAAGAATTATAATAAACAGTTATTCCGTCCATTAGTATTGTACACAGCTGTCAGTTTAATCTATTATCATTCAAGAATCCAATTTCTTAGGGTTAGGTCAGCATCAACTCATACAGAAAATGGACATTGCCAACAAATTTGGAGTGCTTTGGTATGGTTAGGAGGGCGCTGACTTTTCCAAGCTGCCCATCTATGTTTCCTGGTAAAATACATGGGAAAATCCCATTGGAGGACAATTCCACTTAGGGTTAGGGTTAGATCACCATGAACTCAGACAACAAAATGAACATCGCCAACAAATTTGGAGTGCTTGGGTATGGTTCGGAACGCACTGGCTTTTCTAGGCTGCCCTATCTATGTTGCCTGGTAAAATACATGGGAAAATCCCATTGGAGGAAAATTCCACTTAGGGTTAGGATTAGGTCACTATGAACTTATAGAGGAAAATGGACATTGCCAACAAATTCGGAGTGCTTGGGTATTGTTAGGAAGATACTCACTCTTCTAGCCTGCCCTATCTTTGTTTCCTGGTAAAATACATGGGAAAATCCCATAGGAGGAAAATTCCAGTTAGGGTTAGGGTTAGGTCACCATGAACTCATAGATCATTGCTAAAAAATATTTTTTTTTCCAACATCCATTGTGGAGAATTTTGTCAGGGGAAATTCCTTTGATTTGTAAAGGAAATATGCACATGAACTTACAGGAGAAGAAATGGGTATCACAGATATTCTTAGGCAATTAGTTTCGTCCTTCTGGATTGCACATCTGTACTATTTCCACTTCTAAATCTGGTTATACATGCTTATTTCAGTTATGTCCAGACAAAGTTTGGAACATTTTCAAATATTTTATTTCACTTTGATGTATTAAATACTGTAATATATCTTCTTTATCCTAATTTGCATCATTTTCTCCTATTATGTCAAGCAATTTTTTTTGATAATAAAGTTTTTCAGGATGTATATGAGAACACAGGAAAAATAATAAAGTCAATAACCAGGGCCAGAAATTATTCAATGGTATCACTGTGAACATCAGTGGAGTACACAAAGCTTGAGAAATTAAGCTTAGAAGCACCCCTCTTGCATAGACTGTGGCCCTTTAGAGAAAAATCAGAAGCAGCAAAATTCTAAAACCTCTATTTCACCTAATCCATTATGTACCACAGTGACAGGCACATTTCCCCTTAAAATGCTTACTCACCAGGAAATACAGTCATTGCCAGTAAGCAAAGAAAGTTTAAGATGTTAGGATGATGGACCTGAATTAGAGACACATGTTGAAACACTTTATGCCCCTAAACCCAACAAGGATATCCTTTTTGTATAAGAACAGGCTACTAACCACCAAGTCATTGTTGCTCCAGTCAGCAGGAAAGGAAACCTCCTGGACTTTGTGATATAGTCTAGCTATCTGAAAAATATTTGATCCTGGTTTTCCATTGTTCAGGATTGGCTCCACATATTTCCAGAATGTTTCCAGGTCTTTATCTGCTTTTTGCTTCTTTTTGTTTTCAGCTTCTACAATTTGAATTGCATCAGAAGCAGATAAATGTACTACATATTTGTATGACCGTGGCGAAAATGTAATATACCTCTGGAATAACTTGGTAAAAAGAAAACTAAGGTTTACTCACTCCTGCTACTAATTTAAGATTCATCTCCCATTACCATTAAACACACTTTTTAAAAAATGTCTTAAGCCCATTTAATGATAAAAGAAACATGATATAAAGAAAGATGAACCACTAGAATGCATTCACCTGGAGTACTGCAGTATTTTTTTTTTTTGTTTAAAGTGGAGCATAAACTTTCAAAATGTGTGCATGGAAACCCAACTTTATCCCTTCCAGTAAAACAATATTTCACCACACTACTGCCGCCATGACTACAATACATAACAGACTGTGAAAATTATTTTAAGAAGACAAAGAAAAAATGTAACTGAGGTGCTGGCAAGAGGAAGAAAAAGTCACTATTTTTTTGTGGGGGAAAGTGGTGAAGTTATGTTTGCTTAAAATATATGGTTTCTATAGAAATCTGTAGACATAATTACTTCCACAAAAAGGAAAATATTAAGCCATTAGTGAAACACCAGCAGAGAAAATGTTACATTAGTAGTTTAGTTACGACTGCAGAAATAAATAAACAGATAATAAATAGAAATAAATAAAAATAAGGAAGTAAATAAATAGAAATAGAAAATAGGACTGCAGAAAAAGCCACTGCAATGAGCCTGCCTTCCATTAAGGACCTGTATACTGCACAAGCCAGAAAGAGGGCTGAGAAAATATCTACACATCCCTCACATCCTGGACATAAACTGTTTCAACTTCTTCCCCCCAGGACACCACTATAGGGCATTGCATGCTAAAACAACTTTCCCCCATGCCATCACTCTGCTAAACACTTCACTCCCACAACATTGTCTTATGCCTAAAGATATTTACCCATGTAACTGCATTCTTGACTAGCTATAATTTTGGAAAAATCATTTTAAGGGAAGCTGCAAGTACTGCTTGTCATCCTAATCCAATCTTCAGGGGGCATTACTAACTTATTGCAAACAATATCCTTTCAAATATATATGCACAACTTTCAGCTGCTGGTGACTCCTGAAGGATCAGCGAAGGATATCATGGCCTTACTTGAATTACTTGACTATATTTTCTGTTATTTTACCAATGGATGAGGAGTTAGTAAGATCCTTTACCATTTTTTAGGACAGGACCTCAGCTATCACTAATGCCTATTCTTTGATCTCTTTAGGACATGCCTCTATCACTAATTTCTATTATTTGTCATTTCCAAGGGAAAAAAACCCCAACAATAATATAAAGATTTAAGTCTATAGAAAGATCAATAATAAATACATATCTTTTTAAAATTAATAAATATTCTACTTCAAATATATAAATGTTTGTATTAATTAGTAGCCTACCTTCTGATGCAAAAGATGGTTCTTCCTGCAAAGTAGTTGTTTCTAAGTAGATCTGGAGTGGCTCATAATTGTCAGAGGAAATCTGAATGATGCTTCCAATATTGATGCCCAGATCAGACAGTATAGGTAAAAGTTGAGGATTGTGAAAACCAGTAATTATGAAATAATACTGAGCACCATCATCTGGTTCATCATCTGTTTGAAACATCACATAAACCCCGTGTTTTGATTAAGATATATGGTTGAGATAATATCTGAATTGGCATCTTCAGTTGATGGTCAGTTACATGTGTGTATGTGTACATATGTGTGTTGTTTAACTGTTATGTAAATTTATGTTTATACTCCCCCTTCTCATTTATCCCTTTGCTCTGATGATGTTAACAGGTTGTTAACGAAAGCTCAGCAATTAATAAAAAAAGCCTTTTACCTTACATCCCAGAGCTCTTTGTTTTTATCTGATTGACTTTAAATGTCCATACCTGGGATTCCAATATTCAAAATTATCAAAGACATATATACACATACAAGTACACACACACACACACACACACACAGAGAGAGAGAGAGAGAGAGAGAGAGAGAGAGAGAGAGAGAGAGAGAGAGAGAGAGAGAGAGAGAGAGAGAGAGAGAGAGAGAGAGAGAGAGAGAGAGAGAGAGAGAGAGAGAGAGTATATATTCATATATTGCATACATTTATTTTATTTATATAACCACCCATCTTATGTATATGACTTGGGGCAGCTACCAATTTAAAATAAATAAAAAGCAAGTAAAAGAAATAACCAAAATTGTAAATAACATATATAGCATAAAATAGCAACTCACAACATCATGCAGTCAATACAACCAGGAAATGGGCTCATCATATATCTGGCCCCAGGATTGATGGTAAAACTAGGTTTTTAATGCTTTGCAAAAAGCCAGCAAGCAGGGGCAAGTCTGATCTCTGAGAAGAGGATATTCAAGAGGCTTGCTGCCACAAATAGTATGTCACAAAATAATGGCTGGATTTTTATTACAAATCATAGGAAGATTAGAAGGTAGCATTTCATAGCTGTACAATTATTTTATTTGCACCCATTCACATTTTTCTTTCATTTAATAATAAATACCAGATATTACCTGGTAACATATCCAACTGAAATGGCTGATATTATTGTTCAATAGTCATATAGAAAATTTTATCTCTCTAGTTGCTGTATGGTTACTTAGAGTACTTGTCTCAAAAACCAGAAGCAGCCCTGGTTAAAAACTGAAAAGAAAGTAGGTGGGCTAGAATGGAAAATTAAGTTTAATAAAACTAATCTAAGAATTCATAACTCAAACTGCTAAAAGAGTAGCAATGCTGGGAAGTTTTATTACAATGCAATGCTTGGTGTCCTCAAAAAATATGGTGCAAGAAGCTATGATTATGTTTTTGTTGGCTTGTAAACATACTTACACTATACCCAGTGGAAGATAATATAAATGAGTTTTATTGGGATATGGATGCAAGAGCTCAGTAAAGACATTAAATCATTTTTGGTGCTATGCAATTTACTCAAAACCAAGCCATACTGACTTCAGTTGGGCTACCTCCAAATTAAGGTGTGAATAAAATTGCAAGCTTAGGCTATTTTTCAATTTACTGAATATCCTTCTGGTTCACATATTCAGAAATTTCATGATCAAGAGCTATATCTACCATGAACTTCTTGCTTGGACTTGATGGAACAATCTTAAGATGTAACTTTGAGCATATGTTGGCATTTATTGATTTAGCTGAAACACCAATAACACAATCAATTATTTATGAGAGAAAGATGCCTCTTTGCAAGCTGAAAAGCAGCATTGATTATGTTTGCCCCAAGAAAACAAAATCCACAGAAGTAATATTAGACTAACAAAAGTTATATAATATTTGCAAGCTTTGCTGGGATCTCTGCATCTTGAATAAGATGGAAATGATTTTACCAAGTGGAGCTCAGTTGTTCTACCTGATAATGCCCAATTTGCACATTTGGAGACTTTTTCACTCTATATAAAAATGCAAACTAGTACAAACCTGGTTATTTGTTGATCAGATTTCCTTCCATACACAAAGACCTTTTTTCTCTAGGCTTTAAACATCTTGCCTAATGGACCACTCAAAGTAACTTAAACACTTTCAACTATTTTAAGATTTGTCGTGAATCTTGTATAATATATAAACAACTTGAAAGAAGCCTGGAATGGAAACTTCTACTTTTAGGAGAAGATACAATAATGCACTTTCTACCTACCAATGAATTTATCAAGTTCATCATCTTCCCCACGTCTTTTAAGTTTGGTATCCTTTTTAACGATAGTCGTTGATACATTTGGTGAATCGGCTGGCCGCTTTCCTTTGCCTCCTTTTCCAGCCTTGGCACTGGCAGGCTTCTCTTTTTCCTTCTTAGGTTTTCCTTTCCCCTTTTCCTTCTCTTCTTTCTCCTTGTCTCGCTCCTCTAATGCCTGTTAAATTAGAGAAACTGCATCACTATGTTCTTGTAAATGTTAAGGAAAAGTTGTTATAAAGATCTAATCCACGTATCAGCATTTTTTAAAAAAAAATCAAAGCCATATTTCAATTACAGCCCTTTCTTACAGTCGCAGAGAGACAAATTACCATAAGGAATCATAGAAGATGCTTATATAGAAAAAGTAATTTTATATCTGTATCTTGAAAGAAATGAAAAATTAAAACCATTATGAAGAAAATGAATAATGTTTGAGATCTTCCTCACTATCACTGAGAATATTCTTCCTACAGAATACTGAAATATATCTTCCTTGGCAGTTGGCTCATTTGTTGGAACATTATGGAAAATGTTTACTACCCAATACACACACACACACAAACTCATACACAGACACATACAGTTGGAAAGCACTATGTGTTCCTTTTTCTCTTAATGTTCATTTCACAAGTTTCACAAATTTAACAGTTCCTCACCTGCTCTGGCAATTTTTAGATATTTTTTTACCTTTCATTCCCCATAATAAATATTAGCTCAAATATTAAATATCATCTGAGCATAACATCAGCTTGTATATGATATCAATTTTACTATTACAATGCCTATCTACGCTTTATTTGTAACAAATTTTATTGCAAAATTGAACAAAGGACCGATTGTTGCAGAAAAAAGCCAAAGGTACCTTTAAAAATCTACTTTAAATGCACACATACTTCAAAGTATATGCATATATATAGCAAACAGAATATCCAGTTCCCCATTTGTTCAGATGAGAAGATACCATGGCACTGGAAGTAGGTTAATTTAGTTCAGTATTTCATACTCTGATATTGTCAGGACCCACCTCAACACCTCATCCCAAGAAAGCAGAACTCATGGAAGCAAGCTCTTTCAAAAGGAACTTTTACTAGGAGAAGCTGATGGCAGGCATACTAGACAGGATCTGAGGGATTCCTTTACAGATCGATAGTTTAAAGTATCCCCAAGCAAACACCACCCTATAGTTCATCCGGACGGTTCAAACCGGCCAATCCCCAGGTGTTGTCCATTGTGGGAAAGGGGAAATCGGTCCAGCTCTGGTCGTAGCAGTGATGTTGAAATGGCTCTTCGCACCTTCTCTTGAGAGCAGTGAGATAAGCCCGGCTCCGGAGGTTGCATTCCTTTCTCCCCCCCCCCCCCAGCCTTTGCTAGCTGACAGGTTAGGGAGCTGAAAGTTCAGAGAGAGACACAATGCAGGAACGTGAAATGTTACATTATAGCAATAAAGGAAGCTAAGGCAAAGTGTTACAGTGTAGCGAGAGGGAAAGAAGCCAGGAAAGCAAAGTGCTACCTTGTAGCGAAAAAGGAAACTAAGGCATATAAACCCATGCTCTGTCCCTCCTCCCCTCTAGGAGTATGGCAGAACCCAGGGAGAGGAGAGAATGGAATCGGGAAGCAAGAGAAAGAGAGGCAGGGAAGTATGAAATATGATAGATGTGGGTTCTGACAGATATATTCAGATGTGCTGCTGTTGGTTGGTTCTCTGAGCTTGCTCTTTAGCTTCTGAACGTTTCGTATCAAGCTAGGTGACATCCTCAGGGGGGGGGTTGGTTCAAGGGTCTTGTTTCAGTTCTTCACCACTTTTATTGATCTCATGTGGTCATGTGGTCAGTGGGTCGTGTGACTGTGTGTCTTTCAATGTCTTTCTCCGTAGGTTGAGGATTTGTGGTCATATCAGTTGATAGCTAGTCAGAGTTTGTGGATTCTTTTTTGTAGTTGTTATCCTATTTGCCCAACATAGAATCGGTCCTAGTTGTTGCATATGTTCTTGTAGATTATGTTACTGTTCTCCTTCTGTATTTTGTTCTTGGTTTGAGACAGTTCTCATCCGAGCATTGATGTTGGTTGTGAGCCACCATTATTCCCAGTGGTTGTAGAATTCTGGCCATCATTTCTGATGCTTCTCCAACATACAGTAAAGTACGTTTCCATGTTGTGGTTGGCTGTGTGGTGTGACGGGATTAGGATGATGTGCATCAGAGTATGACCAGAATATAAAGTTTCTTGGGTAGCCATTGTGGAGAGAGACCTCCAAAAGGTGCTTTTCTTCTGCTTTTCTTAGTGTCTTATTGTCTTGGTGCTGCAATGTGTCCTGGCTCTTCTGAAGAGAGTCTGAACGCAACTATTCTTGTGTACAGTGGGGTGGCTGCTGACAAAGTTGAGAATTTGATCTGTGTGAATTGATTTTTGGTAAATGCAGGTTACTAGTTCACCACTATTCGGTCTTCTTATGTCAGCATCAAGGAATGGAAGTTGTTGATCCTTTTCTTCTTTGTGTATGACTTTGATGCCTGTGAATATGTTACTGAGTAGGTGGTTTCTTCTTCCAGCTTGGAGCGTTCAGTGATGACGAAAGTGTGAATGGTGGCTCACAAACCTACATCAATGCTGCAATGAGAACTGTCTCAAACAAAAAACAAAATACAGAACGGGAGAACAATAACATAAACTACAAGATTAGATGCAACAACTGGGACCAATTCTATGTTGGGCAAACAACTGAAAACAAGAATCCACGAACACTGACTAGCTATCAACTGACATGACCAGAAATCCATGACCTTGACCCACATTGAACTGAGCAGCACCAGTTCAAATGGGATGGAACAAAAACCATTGGCCATGCTACCACACAATGCAGGAAAAGTCATCAAAGCCTGATATTCAACCAATAGATCTATCAACAAACATGTCAATTTGGAGCCAGCCTACCAGCCATAAGGAGTTGTATCACTCAAGTGAACAACCAATGATGGCACCAATCACCTAGTCACTCCACACATAATGACCAGCCGATCACATGACAAGTCACATGACATGACCAACCAATCACATGATCCACCAACTACATGACCACATGAGATCAATAAAAGCGCTGAAGAACTGAAACAAGACATCTCACCAAAATTCTGCTGAGGATGTCACCTAGCCTGGTGACAAAGCATTTGGAAGCTAAACAGCAAGCTCAGAAAACAAACCACGACCAACATCTTCCATCCACGTTACAGATATTTTCTATCATTTCTAATATTCAGATATTTTTGCTACCAGATTGCTCTGATGTTTTGCTATCAGAAATGAACTGCTGCCAAATCCTGTCCTTTATTGACCATGGCAATTTATTTTAGTTTTTTAAAAGGCCCTGTGATCAACTCATTGAAACTTTTAATCATTCAGAGTATTAATGTATACCACATAAGCAGGAAATTTCCAGCAATGCAGGGCTACACTAAGCTTAAAGCTGTATATGTTAGGAACAATAAGAAAAAAAGCACTGCAAAAAAGATTTTGTCCCCCAAACTGTTTTTCTTCTGTCCCAGTAACAGTCCAAACAGATACATGTCTATTCAGAAGTAAGGGATAAAGAATGCAGTAAGATTTATTCCCAAGTAGGTCTTTATAGGCTGGAAACTAAGCTACCTTTTTTTCAGCAATCCGTCTCTGAAGATCTTTTTGTTTGATGCAAAGCATTTGATATTTAATTAATTTTCCAATCAAAGTTACAGGAAGTGTTTCCCCAGCATCTTGAATGCTTTTTGCCGTTTCTATCACCTGCAGGGAGAAACAAAATGGTAACAGCTTAAACATTTGGCTCAGTGCAAATAAAATGCAACATCAAAAAGACAGTACTACCAAAAAGGTTTGGCATCACCCAAATCCCGTCCATGTATGTAACAAGGTAAAAAAATGTTTTAATACTGCTGAGAAGATGCCCAACAAGAAATTGTGGCAAGAAATTCAATTGACTTTCAATGAAACAGCAGTTGAACACAATGTCAACGCTGCTAAAATTGGATGTTCCTGCTTTGACAACTGATGAAAATGCAGCCATTTTTTCTATTCCTTTACAATGTTTTTCTTGCTTTAGAAATCAGATGCAGCAAGGGGGGGTTAGAATGTAAGCTTAGCCATAACATATTGCTGTGTGGGAACCCAAGGACAAGCTGATAACAGTTTGGCGGGCTGTGGAGTTAAGGAGAAAGCCTATGCTTTAAGCTAATTGAGGAATGTGATTTATGATAGTTTATTGCGGGTGGGAATTGCACTTTGTTACTTTGTATCAGGGGAAGGGAATTTAGTTTTTGGGTTCAACTATGTAGTGCAGATACTTTGTTTCCTGAATAAAAGATTCTTTAAGGAAAACAATGCCTCAAAGTTCTTTTGAAGGGTTTCATCTATCGGAACCATGACACACATACCATACAAGAAGCCAGAGAAAACGCATAAGTGTCTCTCAGATAAATCCATCAGAACATATGAGCAAAGAAAACATCCAAAGCAGCAGGCAAACAGGAGGAAGCAATGAGATGGAATGCAGATTTCCAAACCAGCAAGGAAAGACAATAAAGTAGCTAGAAGAGGACTGCATGAAGGGCCACACCAGGAATGCATTTGCACAAGTCAAAAGGACTCTAACACCATGTACTGCTCATTAAAAACAAGCAAGGAAAACAACTATCTGACCAACAAAGGGTCAAGAACAAATGACAAGACTATACAGAATACCTGTATGCCAAGAATAAAGAGTCCCAGCCTCTTCAAGATAATGAGGAAAAAGAAGCAGAAATAGAACCAGCCATCCTTCAAGTCGTGTGGGCAATGAGTCAACTGCCAAACAAGGTCCCTGGCATTGATACCTTCCTACAGAATTGCTGAAGCTTGTGCCACCCACAGCCATCCCAAACTTGTGCCAAAAATGTGGGAAACAAACATATGGCTACAGGAATGGAAATGTTCATTCTATTGCCAAAAAAGGGCAACTCCAAAGACTGCTCCAACTGCCTTCACCCATCACACTAGCAAGATTCTCCGTCAAAAGGGAATTACCAGATGTTCAAACTGGCCTCAGAAGGCACCATGGTCCTAGTGACCATATTGCAAATCTATGCTGGATCATGGAAAAAACTTAAGGACATTAAAAGAGCATCTGCTTTATTGACTACAAGAAAGCCTTCCATTGTGTCAATTATGGCAAGCTGTGGAGAGCCCTAGAAGACCTGGGAGTGCAAACACATCTGGTCAAGTTGGTGCAGCTGTACAACATGATATGGAGACACTGATTGGATCAAGATAGAAAAAAAATTGTGGCAACATTGCATTCTTTCACGTTATTCAACCTACCTGTCAAAGTGATCATGAGGAAACAAGCAGTTGAACAATCATACATTAAAGAAAAATTAGAAGAAGGATCATCAACAATATTTAATATGCTGATGACACAATTCTCCTGTCAGAAATCAAAGGCATGAAACATTTGATCAAAAGAATTAAAGAAAGCAAGAAATATGGCCTCTTCGTGAACATCAAAAAAATAGAAAAAGAAACAAGAAACAAGCTCATGATCACTGTGAGGAATGGAAATGTCAAAATAACAATTGAGAGTTAAGAGAGAGAATGTGTGCAAGAATTCACTCTCCTCTTTATTGTGTTTACCATAGTTACCCATGATTGAAAAAAAAAAAAACAGAAAGGAGGAAAATTGACTTGTTCAAGCTGTGACACTGGAGAAGACTTCTGCATATTCCGGGGACAACAAAGGTGATAAACAAGGAAATACTGGAGCATATAAAACCAGATAATACTGCATTCACAAAATTTTGCCTTATTTATTTCAGTCATGTCATGCAATCAAACTCACTGGAAAAGGCAGTTATGTTCAGAGTGGTCTGTGGTAAAATGCAACAAGGTCCCTAAAAACATGGTGGATAGAATTACTAAAGCTGATAATGTCAACCAGAGCATAAAACAACTGAAAAAAGCCATACAAAATTGGAAAATGTAGGAAGAACTGGTCCATTGAATTGCTGAGCACTGGACAGTTTTTTAAAGGATAGCAACATTGTCACAGTACAATCAGGGACTTAGCAAGAACAGATTATAGCACATTCTCAGTTTCTAACAACTCAGAAACCCAACCAATAGGCATTGTACTCTTCAATATATTGTTCATGCTATTGTACATATATCTTTATTCCTCTAATTTGCAAAGTAATATATTTCTGTGCATATAAAGTATTAATTCCTCCCAACTCCAACTTCTGATGTGCTGTGTCACAGTAACTTAAGATGGGGTGGGGGGTGGGATTGGATGGGCAAAGAATGCTAAGAGTTTATGCCAATAATAGGGTTAACTGAGGCATGAAGGTCACTTCAGCTGCTCTGCTATATTGGGCAACAGCAATAAAGAAGATGTTGGAGATGGATGATCACTTTAATGACAATGGCAAAGGCATCATTTCACGCTGCATGAGAGAAGGAAGCCAAAGTAAACATTCTTGTATTTTACCAAGAAAACCACATGGAAACAGAATATGAATGATTGATCTTATACTATCAAATGATGGGCCCCTCAGGATGGATGATATTTAACATGCTAAGGATCTTTCATAGTACTAATGTTATTTAAGATATGGCTAGATTAAAGCTTTTGAGAGGTCTGGTTGCTGATATTGCAGGAAAACAAAATCCAAAGCTGTAAAAACATAATTACAGTGGGAAGATGAGACATTAAAAGCATGAACACAGAAAAGTTCTGCATAGTGGAAAAATTGAACAAATTGACTATACATAGATATTTTAAGCATCAGTAAATTGAAATAGGCTGGAACTGGACACTTTTAGTCAGAAGATCATACTGTTTATTTTTCAAACCATACAGCAAGAACAGTACTTTGGATAACCAATGATTTAATAATATCAATTATGCTTCACAGACAATTCTTTAATATTAAATTACCCTGGTTTATGCTTCAGCTACTTATGCAGAAGAGAGAGTTTAATTTGAAATTAATAGGATGGATTGGCACAATGTCATTCTTGTTGGAGATTGAAATGTAAAGTTGGAAATATTAAGAGGAAAATGTAATTGCATTGTATGGCTTAGAGAAATCAAAATGAGGCATGGAAATGACTTTAACATTTTCTGTCAATTCAATGATTCCTTCATTACTAAAATAGTCTTCCACCAACCAAATATACAGAAATCAAAACTATTATATTATATATGGAAGAACTCATTTATAGCAGACATATACAGCAGCTGACATTTGGGACACATCATGATCTGCTCATGTATACATTTCAAGTTAAAGTAATATGGACAAGGAAAGCAATCAGTTTCCACAATATAGTCTTGACAATATACCAACCATTTTCAAAGAGAACATGAGGAATCATTTTGCAGTCATAACCTTTATTAATAGGAAACTGGAGGAACTATGGAGTTTATATGATTTATATAGCCTTCTATCTCACACAAGTGACTATGGATGGCAAATAAGGATTACACACACACACACACACACACACACACACACACACACACACACACACACACACATCATGACAAATAACCTCTGATGCCCAAGGATCAAAGAAATGAAAGAATGTGTTAAGGATGAATGTGAAGCCAAAGATCAAGAAACAGAAGAAAGCAAAATGAATGTCAGAACATTGGAAATTGCTAAAAACAGAACAAAAGCCAAAACTAAAAAAGACAAATATCTCAGGAAAGAATTTAATGAAAAATTTCAGAGAGCTGTTAAAAGAGACAAGAAGCAATCTAATGATTTCTATAAGACAGTGAAAATGGAAACAGACAAGAAAAACAAGGGAAGTCTTCCAAAAGATCTGAGAAAGCTATACAGTAGAGGTCAGATTCTGTATCTGGCTTTTATACTGGGGCAGTGGTAATGGATAGGGAGGAAATTAATATCAGTCCCTTGTCACAGTCAGATCACTTTTTGAGTGCCAGGGTATTCTTCTTGGCCACAAAGGCCCTATTGCAGGGAAGTAGGGCTATTCAACCAGTTCACTCCAAGGCACCTATTTGATTCTAGAAAGAGCTTGATTTTCTTCCCCAAGGCTTGTCACAAAACATGACTGAGGCCTTAGTCACTGCTGGAGATGAAAGGGTGACGACTGCTTTGATCAAATCATTGTAGGGTAGCCTTTCTTCCCCAACCCCACCCTGTCCATACCATACAGTAGAGGGCAACCAACTTTCAGGTCAGGATTCAAGTCTGGCATTACTCATTCTAGTCAAAGATGTTTCTTGTGAAAATAAATAGATATGGGGGAATATTCCCTTCTTGATTCTATTCAACCTCTCAGAGGCACTCAGTAACATTGATTATACAGTGATAATTACTGGTCAATCTATATGGACTAGGGTTAGGTGCACTAACACTTTGATGTTTTTTATGTTCAAATGTTTAGTAAGTTAAAATTTTCTAATCAGCTTACAAAGCTGGACAGATTAGACATATGAATGCATTAAACAAATAAAATATTGTTAAGTAACTGGTTTTCAGTAACCACTTTAAAAGTAAAAGTCAAAATATCACACATGAGATTATTAACTTCTGAAGTAAATGAGAAAAATCAATCGAACTAATAATAAAAATTAATAAAAATACTTTGTCTTACTTCATAAAATAAAGGTGTTTCTTTTTCTTTGACCTTCTTTGCTTTTACATCTACAGCTTCCATGATCTAGAAAGAAAATGGGAGCAAATGTAACAATGAACTTTCTGATTTCACATGTTCATTTTTTTTTCATTTTCTGTAATTTATCCATAATGATCTGTAAAATGAATTTTATAATGATGCTGCACATTCTGAAGCACTACTTTCAATGTAGTCTTAATGAAATTAGAATGAAATTCTACTTTTTCTTTATTTAAAATACTTTTTATTAGAGATTTTAACAGTGGTAAAAAATAATACAAATTGAAATAAAAAAGAAAAATGAAAAGTACTAAAACAAAAAGAAAAGGAGAAAAGGAGAGAGAAAAGAAAGAATATTTTAAAATGTGATTTCCAATATTTACAACAAGCACAAGCAAACCTAGTACTTCTTTACTCCCTTCAATATTATATTACATGATCACTGTTCCCTATATCCCATCCATATATCCATAAATAATTAAACATTTCTATGTCAGGCGCAAAGGATCAAAAGATCACACGTTAAGTTGCAATTCAAAAATTTAATGCTCAAGCCTATACACAAGAATTTAGTTAACTAAAGTTCAGTACTAAATTGGCACCAGATAAGGGTCAACAGAATTCAAATATGATTGGACCCGAATTGTTTGTGACAATGTAATGACTCCAAGGTAACGATGTCCTTTACTCTGCCCCCCACCCCAACTCTGCCTGCTTGTCTATCAGTAACATTTCTCCTTATCTCTGTGGTTTTTTTCAATAGCTTTAATAACCAATTTCTTTTTAAAAAAACATGTTTTATTGATTTTTAACATACACCTTAATATTTGGTAAACATCGTGTTGTCTGGGTTAATGTTTAAAAAGCAATCAATAACAATTAATTTCTATAATTCTATAGTCCATATATAATAACTTTACTTGATTTCCTCTTCTTCCAATAATATTCTCTTTAGCTAACTTTAAATTAATACAGTTCTTATTTGAATAAATGACAATTAAATATAAACATTCTTCTCATGTTTCTGCAAATAATAACCACATCGGTATAAAGCTTCTTTTCACTGATCATCTTGATGGCCTTGTCATAAATCCTGTTTACATTCTTATTTAAATTTGTTTTCCCCACAGTATTCAAAACAAAATTAGTCACACTTAAGTATTTAAATCTTTTTCCTCATTCAAACCATCACATTTTTATATTTCTCATATCTTAAAAGAAAATAAGAGCAAAAAGAAAAAAAAGACAAAACAGAGAAAATATTTCTTTTATATAAACCATCCCAACATTTTTATATTTCTCATGTTTAAAAAAACACACAAAAAAATGAAAGGTGCTCATCCCTCTTAAACTAATCTTCATTTATATTCAAAATCTTTCTATTTCTTTAACCATATTCAAACAAATGTTTAATTTTTAAATACTCCCTCTGATAATTCCCATCACCTAATTTCTTGAT
Organism: Bothrops alternatus; assembly: GCA_034064705.1. NCBI lineage: Eukaryota > Metazoa > Chordata > Lepidosauria > Squamata > Viperidae > Bothrops > Bothrops alternatus. The sequence goes on from JARGCV010000025.1 coordinate 4,395,363, forward strand.
TCTCATTTAACTTTTTTTTTGCCCAACATCTTTCTTGTTCAATATGCTTCGATGAATCAAAGTTTTCCCATAAACTTATATATGTTATTGTAGGTACAAAAGGCAAAACAGGTTTTTTATAGGAAGGTTTCGCCCCTTCATATTCATTGAAAATCTTTTCCTTTTTGTCTTTCTTGATTTTATTTATTATTTTTGTCTCTCAAGATCTCGTAGTTCTCCTGGTAAAATCCATTTTACCAAATCTTTTTTCTTGTCCTCAAATTTATTTTGTAATCTTAAAGTGTAGTTTGTCTTTTCCATGTACAGAGTTCCCTGTAGATTTTTTTCCATCTGGGTTAAGTCATATTTTCTAGTATTGTTAAATTCCATGTTGAAATCTCTCTCCTCTGCCTCATAATCAGTTGTCTGTTTTCTCTGCTCACTCTTTATTTTTATTTTCTGAGAATTTTTATGTTGTAAAATTAAACTGGAGATGTGTTCATTTATGTTTTCAAGATTATGTTTAATTTCCTCACGGTTTGAGATTACTGTTGTTTGGATTAGTTGCAACATAGCATAGATCTCCTTCTGGAAAGAATTTGTTTTTTCTTGGTATATTCTTTCTGCAGATCTCTGGTTTTCCATGATAGCCAAAAATCAGGATTTTCCTTTCTCTGCAGATGGCTTTAGAGTCACAGTTGAGTTAGTATTTGTAGTCCAGAAAGGTCAATGCTTTTTTTTTAGAGTTTATAATTCTCACTGTATAGAAAGCCCAAGATGTTTCCTTTTTTTATCACAGCTTTTCTTGTTATTAAGATATTGAAGGTCACCAAGATCAAATTTATCTTTTCTTGGGCCTTGCCAGTCTCTGTAGTAGAGCAGCTGTTGTTGTAATATCTTCATCCACCACTAGATGTCAGCACCAGTTCTTTCAGTAATAAACATTTATTTCTGTTTTGATGATATAAAAGGAAAATCTTAAAAGATTCCACTGATTTCAAACTTATCCAAATTAAGTCTTATATTCTTTTTATTTCAATATATTTCTATTCCCCCTGAAAGGTTTAATTTGCCGCTTCTGTCTGCAGGAGGATGGGGCAAAAGTCTCCCTCCTTCTCACTTTCAGAGGCTTTTTGCTTCTTGGTTTTTTTTCTTCAGGAAATCAATTTCCAAATAGAAGAGAGAAAATTGCTGTTCTTACCCAGCTCCAAACACGTTGTTTACAGTCAGCTTGGAGTAATACTTTAGGACTTCGGTGGCTTGTAGCTTGGTCTAGACTCAGAAGGTGAGCTAGCCTCTTCTCCTGCTGGTTTCTGGAGGGCTTTTCCCAAACTGATTGGATCGACTGCCATCTCTCCACAATCGGCAGGACTTCCCTCCTTCTGTGTTGCCTTTTGTTGTTAGTTGCGAAGTCATGTCCAACCCACTGTGATCCCATGGACAACGTTCCTCCAGGCCTTCCTGTCCTCTACCATCTTCTGGAGTCCATTTAAGCTCATGTCTACTGCTTCAGAGACTCAATCCAGCCACCTCATTCTCTGTCATCCCCTTCTTCTATTGCCCTCAATCTTTCCCAGCATTAGGCTCTTCTCCAGTGAGTCCTTCCTTCTCATTAGGTGGCCAAAGCTGTTGAGTTTCAACTTCAAGATCTGGCCTTCTAAAGAGCAGTCAGGTTTGATCTCCTCTAGGACTGACCAGTTTGATCGCCTTGCAGTCCAGGGGACTCGCAGGAGTCTTCTCCAGCACCATAGTTCAAAGGCCTCAATTCTTTTGCGCTCAGCCTTTCTTATGGTCCAACTTTCACATCCATACCTTGCAACTGGGAAAATCGTGGCCTTGACTATATGCACTTTTGTTGGCAGGGTGATGTCTCAGCTTTTTAGTATGCTGTCTAGATTTGCCATAGCTTTCCTCCCCAGGAGCAAGTGTCTTTTAATTTCTTAGCTGCAGTCCCCATCTGTGGTGAACTTGGAGCCCAGGAAGATAAAATCTGTCACTACCTCCATTTCTTCGCCATCTATTTGCCAGGAATTGAGAGGGCCAGATGCCATGATCTTGGTTTTCTTAACGTTGAGTTTCAAGCCAACTTTTGCACTCTCCTTCTTCACCCGCATCAAGAGGCTCTTTAGTTCCTCTTCACTTTCTACCATTAGAATGGTATCATCTGCATATCTTAGGTTGTTGATATTTCTCCTGGCAATCTTAATTCCAATTTTTGATTCATCTAGCCCTGCCTTTCTCATGATGTGCTCTGCATATAAGTTAAATAGGCAGGGCGACAGTATACAGCCTTGCCGGACTCCTTTCCCAATTTTGAACCAATCAGTGGTTCCGTGTCCAGTTCTCACTGTTGCTTCTTGACTCCATATAGGTTTCTCAAGAGACAAATAAGATGGTCTGGTACTCCCATCTCTTTAAGAACTTGCCCCAATTTGTTGTGATCCACACAATCAAAGGCTTTAGCATAATCAATGAAGCAGAAGTAGATGTTTTTTTGGAACTCCCTAGCTTTTTCCATGATCCAGCGTTTGTTGGCAATTTGATCTCTAGTTCCTCTGCCTCTTTCAAATCCTGCGTGTATTTCTGGAAATTCTCAATCCACATACTGCTGGAGTCTAGCTTATAGGATTTTAAGGATAACTTTACTTGCATGTGAAATTAGTACAATGGTGCGATAGTTTGAACATTCTTTGGCATTGTCTTTCTTTGGAATTGGAATGTAAACTGACCTTTTCCAATCCTGTGGCCACTGTTGAGTTTTCCAAATTTGCTGGCAAATTGAGTGTAGCACTTTTACTGCATCGTCTTTTAAGATTTTGAATAGCTCAGCTGGAATACTGTCACCTCCACTAGCTTTGTTGTTGCTCAGATTTCCTAAGGCTCATTTCACTTCACATTCTAGGATGTCTGGCTCGAGATCAGTGACCACCCCATCGTGGTTATCTGGGATGTTAAGCTCGTTCTTGTATGTTCTTCTGTGTAATTTTGCCACCTCTTCTTAATCTCTTCTGCCTCTGTTAGGTCCCTGCCATTTTGGTCCTTTATCATGCCCATTTTTGCATGAAACATTCCCTTCATATCTCCAATTTTCTTGAAGGGATCTCTATTCTATTGTTTTCTTCTATTTCTTTGCACTGTTCATTTAAGAGGGCATTCTGATCTCTTCTAGCTATTCTCTGGAATTCTGCATTCAATTGGGTGTATCTTTCTCTTTCTCCCTTGCCTTTTGCTTCCCTTCTTTCCTCAGCTATTTGCAAAGCTTCCTCAGACAGCCATTTTGCTTTCTTGCATTTCTTTTTTTTGGGATGGCTTTAGTTGCTACCTCTTGTACAATGTTGTGAACCTCAATCCATAGTTCTTCAGGCACTCTGTCTATCAGATCTAATTCCTTAAATCTATTTGTTACCTCTACTGTATATTCATCAGGGATATGATATAGTTCATACCCGAGTGGCCTAGTGTTTTTCCCTACTTTCTTCCATTTAAGCCTAAATTTTGCAACGAGAAGCTCATGATCTGAGCCACAGTCAGCTCCTGGTCTTGTTGTTACTGACTGTATAGAACTTCTCCATCTTTGGCTGCAAAGCACATGGTCAATCTGATTTTTGTGTTGACCATCTGGTGATGTCCATGTTAGAGCCATCTGTTGGGTTGTTGAAAAAGAGTGTTTGCTATGACCATCGTATTCTCTTGACAAAATTTTATCAGCCTGTGCCCTGCTTCATTTTGTACTCCAAGGCCAAACTTGCCTGTTATTCCAGTTATTTTTTTTTGCTTCCTACTTTAGCATTCTAATCCCCCACGATGATAAGGACATCATTTTTTGTATTGATTCTATAAGGTGCTGTAGGGCTTCATAGAACTGGTCAATTTCATCCTCTTCAGCACCAGTGGTTGGGGCATAAACTTGGATTACTGTGATATTGAATGGTTTGCCTTGGATTCGCACTGAGATCATTCTGTCATTTTGGGGATTGTATCCCAGTATTGCTTTTCCTACTCTTTTATTGACTTCTGAGGGATTCTTGCCCACAGTAGTATACCTGATGGTCCTCTGAATTAAATTCACCCATTCCTGTCCATTTTAGTTCGCTGATTCCTAAGATGTTGATGTTCAGTCTTGTCATCTTTTGTTTGACCATGTCCAGCTTGCCTTGATTCTGGATCTTACATTACAGGTTCCTATGGAGAAAATATCTTTACAGCATCGGACTTTCCTTTCACCACCAGATGCATCCACAGCTGCGTGTCCTTTCGGCTTTGGTCCAGTTGCTTCACTCTTCCTGGCGCTACTAGTACTAGCCCTCTGCTCTTCCCCAGTAGCATATTGGACACCTTCTGACCTGAGGGGCTCATCTTCCAGCTGGGATTTTCATGGCAAAGATACTGGAGTGGGTTGCCATTTCCTTCTCCAGTGGATCACATTTTTGTCAGAACTCTCTGCTATGACCTGTCCTACTTGGGTGGCCCTGCATGGCATAGCTCATAGCTTCATTGAGTTATGCAAGCCCTTCACCATGACAAGGCAGTAATCCATGGAGGTGTTGCCTCTACGGGGCAACCTCAGGCCCATTTAGGGTCCCCTGGCAGGCAGAAATCAGCCGGAGAGCAGAGCCCTGCAATCCCTTGGCTGCTACACTACTGTGCAAAACCGGAAGTCCCTTTAATAACCAATTTCTGTTCCCACAAAGATACTGTTTTGTTTTTAATTATTTTAAAAGGCTTATAGCAAAAGACAGTATTTCAAATATTAAGTCAAATATTTTTAAACTATGTGTCCCTTGGTTCATTTCAAACTTTCATGGATTAAATTCTTATATAGTTTTTGCCATTTATATATTATCTTTAAATTCTTACATTTTTAATTAATTTTTCTATTCTCTCTGGAATGAGGGATCACTCAACAGGTAGTTTTTCAAACTTATTGCTTGGAAGAGCTCTTTTAACTTTAAAATAGTTTTATTCAAAAAGAAAATTTTCCAAAAGAAAATTCCATTTTTAAAAGTGTTTTACCATATGTAGTGGGGACTGTTTGAGAAAAACCAGTCTATTGAAGAGCGGGGACATTTGTTTACTGATTTCTAGTCATAATCTTTTATGAATAATACTGAAGTTTACAACATTATTCTCTAAAGTTCCTTTCACATATACCAAAAGAAAAATATGGTATGCTTGATGTTTAAAATTACTCTGAACACTCTAAAAGTAATACCTCATTGCCTTTAGCTCCTATTAATATAAGAAAAAAGTGATAATAATGGAAACTATTAGTATAAAGACTTTCAATAATCTTGAAAAATGTAACTTTTTGATTGTGCTGATAAAAATAAACAGATCTTTCAAGAGACATTTATAAGAAACCAAACAGCAAAAGGATTATATGCTTTTAAGAGACTGAGTTATATGTGTGTGTGTGTGTGTGTGTGTGTGTGTGTGTGTCTGTGTGTCTGTGTGTAGGTATCTGGTACGATATTGCCCTGTATTTATATGTTATTATAATATCAGTATATGCACGCAATAGAATAAAACTGTACAAAATTATGTGACAAGCACTTGTGTCATCTCTAAATCTGATTATTTTTTCCTCCTGTTGTCAACTGCAAGCATAGAAGAGCCTCTTTTAGGGCCAATTCTTTTTCCTGTATTCAGATCAATAATATCTGGCAACAAATAGTGTTTCTCAGATATCACCCTGAGGAAAAATTGCACCCTAGTTTTAGGCTCAGCTCTATCATAATTGCTCCACAATTGTAAATACAATATACCTGTGCTAATATTTCCTCCCAAGAAACCACACTGAAGAGTTTCCTTTGTGGCATCTGTACAGCCAGAGATAGTGCTTTTATGTGAAGTTCATCCTCAGGTTTGCTCCCAACAACAAAGGCAGTACTGGGAATCCAATTTTCCTGATTCAAAACAAAAACAATCATTGAACCATTCAGTGCTGATAATGAGTTATAAAGCCCTATATGACATGTGGTTCGATTATTTGAGGGGGGCCTCTTCCCCATCCCATCTACCTACTCCATCAAGTTCATCAGAAAGTGCATGTTCCAGGTCTTGTCCACACATGAATGTCATGCCAATGGGCCTAGAAGAAAAGCCTTTTTCTACCATGGCACCTGCCCTCTGGAACATCATTCCCTCAGATTCAGACTGCTCCTGAGCTGACTAGCTTTCCAGAAAGCCCTAAAGAACATGGCTTTATCATCTGGCCTGGGGATCTGGTAGTGGTGGTGTGGACACTGCAAAATGACTGTACTGTTAATGATATTGATTATCCTTCCATCAGATTATGTTTTTAATGGTTTCAATTATTTTAATGTTTAAATGGCATTTTGTTTATTTTGAATTGCTTTTTTGTGATTTTAATTCTGTAAGCCATTCACAGTTACATATCTAAGGGGGCAGCTACATAAATTGAAAAAGAAAAGAAAAGAAATGAAAGAAAGAAAGAAAGAATGGAAGGAGAGAAAGAAAGAAAGAGAAAGAAAGAGAGAGAGAAAGAAAGAAAGAAAGAAAGAAAGAAAGAAAGAAAGAAAGAAAGAAAGAAGTGCAGTATAAAGGCATCCCTTCTCTTTTATTTTTCCATGCTCAGAAATCAAATTTCTTTATATGCAATTGCCCTCTACCACTAGGTGGCAATATTATACTATGTACTAAATCTACTACCGTAGCTCTTTCTATTACAGTACTTATCCTACCCAAATTTTATTCTATTTGTTATTTGGTAAGATACAGATATATTTGCACAAATAATAAACAAATTTCAGATAAATGTGCCTGTAAAAATGATAATCATTAATAATGTATATAATGTATATAATTGAGATCATAAGAGACTAAAGACCAAAAGGGATACCAGCTATGAAATGATAAATATTGAATACTGAATACTGACTAATGCATTGTTTCTTTTGTTCAATCTAAGTTATCTTCTTTGTTTATAAGTATCTTCACTTTCGTTATATCAGACACAGTGAACTTTGAATCTGAAATGCTATGTATTAACAGCTGTAATGTTAATTATATAAAATACCATACACACATACTACATTATTGTTGATTTATTTCTTATTTTCCATAAACAAAATAATAAGATTAGCTGATTAGCTGTACTCATTAACAGCTCATCAGATAGTTCTGAGTGGCCTATATTTATCTAATGATAAGACTGAACCAGTTTGGATTACATACTACATATTCAAAGAATGGCTACACATGTCCTGTGACTGCTCTATATATCTAAAACAGTGTTTCTCAACCTTGACAATTTTAAGGCATGTGGACTTCAACTCCCAGAATTCCACAGCCAGCATTGCTGGCTGTGGAATTCTGGGAGTTGAAGTCCACATGCCTTAAAATTGTCAAGGTTAAGAAACACTGATCTAAAAGTTTTATCTGTGGGACTTTACTGGGGTGGAGAGAGGACAGACAATACATTCTGGACTCATAAGTTTAATACATTTGTTCTTAAATGTATCAGCACAAGAAAATCAATATCTTAGAGTTATTGGCTACAATAGTAACAGTTATAGTAACTGTTATAGTATATAGTTATCGACAAGAAAGCGAAGACTCAAAATTAACAAAGACTTGCAACAAAAGTCAAATATAATAAAAAAATTCTTTCATCATATAAATAACAAGAAAAGAGTCAAGGAAACAATCGGTCCACTACAGAGAGAAGATGGCAAGGAAGTAACAGGCAGTAGAGAGAATGCAGAGCTGCTTAACTCATTCTTTGTATCAGTCTTCCCACAAAAGAAACTATAACCCAACCTACCAAAAACATAACTGTAAAAGACAGAGTAGAAATAAAAATTAAAATAAGCAAGAAAATGGTAAGAGAACAGCTATCTGATCTTGAGGAATATAAATCACTAGGACCTGATGAATTATATCCCAGAGTTCTGAAGGATCTGGCAGATGTCATCTCAGAACCATTGTACCGTATCTTTCAAAAATCCTGGAGCACTGGGGAACTACCTGAGGACTGGAAAAGAGCTGATGTGGCTCCCATCTTCAAAAAAAGGAAAAAAAAATCAGATTCAGGAAACTACAGACCAATCAGCCTAACATCAATGCCTGGGAAGATACTGGAAAAGATAATCAAAAAACCGAAATAAAGTTATAACTAGAAGCCAGCATGGGTTTGTTATAAACAGATCATGCCAAACCAATTAGTAGACCAGCGAAATGCTGTAGATATAATATACTTAAGACTTCAATAAGGAATTCAACAAAGTAGACCATAACCTACTTCTTGGTAGGCTAGAAAAAAGTGGGATAGCATCACCACCAGATGGATTTGTAACTGGCTGACAAACTGTACTCAACAAGTATTCCTTAATGGTACTACACCTAGATGGAGGGAAGTAAGCAGGGGGTACCACAAGGTTCCATCTTAGGCCCAGTACTCTTCAATATCTTTATAAATAACTTAGATGAGGGAGTAAAAGGGGAACTCATCAAATCTGCAGATGACACTAAGCTGGTAGGAATAGCCAACACCTTGATAGGCTTAGGATGCAGATGGATCTCGACAGATTTGAACATTGGGCCCTATCCAGCCAAATGAAATTCAACATAGAGAAAAATAAAGTCTTACACTTAGGCAAGAAAAACCAAAAGTACATGTACAGATTAGGTGAAACCTGGCTTAATAGCAGTAACTGTAAGAGGGATCTTGGAGTCCTAGTGGACAATCAATTAAATATGAGCCAGCAGTGTGCAGCATCAGCCAATGCCAATCCTAAATTGCATTAACAGAGGGATTGAATCAAGATCATGTGAGGTAATAGTACCGCTCTATAAAGCCTTAGTAAGGCCACACCTAGAATACTGCATCCAGTTTTGGTCACTACACTATACAAAAGATGTTAAGACTCTAGAAAAGAATGCAAAGAAGAGCAACAAAGATTATTAGGGACCTGGAAGTTAAAACATATGAAGAACAGTTACAAGAACTGGGCATGGCTAGTCTAGTGAAGAGAAGAACCAGGGGTGACATGATAGCAGTGTTTCAATATTTGAGGGACTGTCACAGAGAAGAGGCTATTTTCCAAAACCCAAAGGTGCTTTGGGTCCAGTTTTTTAACTGAACTTTCTTGTTTTTCTTTGAAGACATTTCACTTCTCATTCAAGAAGCTTCTTCAGCACTAACTGAAAAAAGCACCAGAAAGCCAGACAAGGAGCAATGGATGGAAACGAATCAAAGAGAGAATTATGGAGAAACTTTCTAACAATGAGAGCAATTAGCTGGTTGAACTGCTTGCCTTTAGAAGTTGTAGGTTCTTCATCACTGGAGGCTTTCAAGAAGAGACTGAACAGCTACTTGTTAGAAATTACATAGGATCTCCTGCTTGAGCAGGGGTTGGACTAGATGACCTCCAATTTCCCTTCCAACTGTATTATTCTATTCTATTCTACTCAGCAATGACCCAATATAGTTACTTATAATGTTCATGTCTATAACCTCCCTCTCTGCTTTTGAAACACATAAGCTATTAATGTACTCTAATATAATGAACTAATTTTCTTTCATTTTGAGAACTGTCAACCTACAACATAGGCTGAAGTACAACCCATAAATTATGAAAAGGGAACTACATGGAAATTCTGATTAATCCTTTAGGCTTGGAAGATCAGCAAGGCTGGGTCTGGTTAGTAGACCAGTAGAAAATCTCAGGCTAGGAGATGAAGTGGAAAAAAAAAAACATCCCCAGACAAGACAACGGCAAACTACTTTCTATTAACACCAAGAAAAGTGCATAAATGTATCCACCACGACTTTGATTTGATTGAAGGAGATTTTCTCTTAAGATACACCAGGTTCTATGTAGCTTCATCTCCTGGTACGGAGAGTTGTCTTGAGTTGCAATAATATTCATGATTTCTTTACGGTAAACCCACAAGCCACGCTAGGAACCATGCTGCTAAGCAGAAAAAGACTGAGTTCCTCAAACCTCAAAGTAATTCTGTTCCCATCTACGATGCATACCCCTCCCCCATGCAAACACTGAGATCCGTGTCGACTACATCCCCTCGTTTTTCCTGTCAAATAGGTCCACCTTTTTTTTCTGAGACAAGGGCCAACATGTGCCTCCCTCCACTGCCAACGCACCTCTTCCAAGCGGACCGCCACAAGCCCCGCTTCCCAGTTCTTGGGGCCTGCCCCTGGGGGGCCAGAAGCCCCGCCGCCCGCCCCGCTCTTGGGTCGCTTGGGAGCCATTGAAAAGAGTGGGGCAAGAGCCGTTGCCTTGGCAACCGCCACGAGGCCGTCCTCCTGCGCAGGCGCGGGAACGCGCCCGCGCGCGCGGCTTCGGTCGCCCAGGTAACCGAGAAGCCTAGCATTCGAATATGGAGTCGCCTGTTGCCGTGACCCGCCAAGTCTGCCTGGAAGGGGTCGCCTACTAGCAGCCGACCAGGTTGGGGAAAAAAAATGCACATTTTTCATGGCGATGGGCGACGCCTCAAGGCATGGATCCTAAAATAAGTACTGAAAACGAAGCACCCGAAGTCATGCAATATGTATATTTATTTGATGTCAGATTTATTGTAATGGGATCTGTTCAAAATGAGAGACACTCCAAATCAGCATCTTCTGCCAGCTTGCACTTTTTTCTGGAACGGGAATGATTGGGTCAGTCAGTGCCAGCTTTTGGCTTCTCAGCTTTTTCCCCACTTTTTTGGGGGGGTGGTGGTGTTCAAGGTGCAAGTAGTCCTCGACTTATAACAGTTTGTTTAGTGACTGTTCAAGGTTACAACAGCACTGAAGAAAGTGACTTATGACCATTTTTCACACTTAGGACTGTTGCAGCATCCCTATGATCAAATGATCAAAATTTAGATGCTTGGCAATTGACTCATCACAGTTATAGCCAGTGCTTTTTTTTGTAAAAAAAAAAAAAAGGTGCTGGAACTCACACATGTCATACAATACAACCCGCCTTGCCTACCCTACAAGATTCCATCCAAAAAAGGTGCTGGAACTCCATTCTGTGTGTTCTATGACAAAAAAGCCCTGGTTATAGCATCCCACGGTAATGTGATCATCTATTGCAATTTTCTGACAGGAAAAGTCAATGGGGAAGCCATATTCACTTAACTGTGTTACTAATTTAACAACTGCAGTGATTCATTTAACAACTATTGCTAGAAAGGTCATAAAATGGGGGAAAAATTCACTTAACAAATGTCTTGCTTAGCAACAGAAATTTTGCGCTCAATTGTGGTCGTAAGTCAAGGATTACCTGTATCTGGATCTTCAATTCTTTTAGCAAAGCAAGTGTGGACAGAAAGTACCATTGATCCATCGCAAACAATATCCCAAATTCTGTTGCCTGTATCTACATTGACCATATGTTATATATTATAAAGAGCAGCCCTTTATTTAAGAAAGCTGTACTTTAGATTAATTTCTTAAGTTTGCTCTTAAATTTTCTTGTAAAGCAAAGTTATAAAGAACTAATTTTTTATCCTTACCAGTCTCATTCAGATTTGCCTTTTTTTCAGGTCTATTTTCCCCCCCAAGAAAATACAGTCACTGTATCCACATGGCCTCCTTAGTTTATCCGAACTGTACTACATAACTGTCCTGATCTCCCTACCTTGTTGAAGTCTCTTCTGTTTCTTGTTGCTCCTCTCCTTAGGAACATAAAGCATTACTGTTAGTGACTTGAAACCTCTTTTGCTGAAACGTAAAATAATGAACTGGTGGTTTATGGATTTATTAAAAAGGGTAAATTATAGAAAGAAATTATGACATAACCTTACAGAGAAAAGGTAAAATATAAATGTACGTATAATTGCTATTAGGAAGATTGGAAAATACTTTTTGTTACTTTTTTCTTTCTTTACTTCTTTCTTTACTTTTTTATTACTTTTCCCTATTCTTTTCCTCTTCAATTCAAAATTTAAATTGCTTTTATTCTGTTGAAATAGGGAGGCCTTTGACACCGAGGCCTGACTGAGAAGAAGCAACGAAGGAGAGGAGAGATTGGTGGTGGCTACTGTTGCTGCGAAGCCTGGAGGCTATTTAGACTGTGACTATTGTTGCAAGTACAAGTTTTAGACTTCGTGAGGGGAGTTGCCCTGGGGGTTGAGTTATTGCTACAGCACACTGACTGTTGTTTCTACTACCGTCTGGAGCCGGGGTTTTTCCTCCATCCCACTTGACTCTGAACGACCGCTGAGGAATCCTTAATTACTGCTGCTATAGCGGCCTTGGGTTGTTGGATATCATCATAGCATTGACTATCTGGGCTGGTTATTTTCGTTCCTGGAAGCCCCTCCTTGATGACAAGAGCCTGCTACCTCCTAACGTTGCATGAGCTCCGGCTGGAAGAGACATCTTACCAACCCCTAGAGAATACTACTGCAGGGCTGGACGAAGGGGGCTGGGGCTGGGAGGGCCTGGGTTCTAGCGGCCTCTGAGGAGGTAACGCTACACTTTCATGACTGAAGAATTAAATTCTTACATCTGTATAAAGTATATGCATGGTTTTTTTTACCATTTTAAATTGTTGTAAGTTCAAGTTGGCTTATCTCTGTTGACCATTATATCACACAGACACAGATTAAGATACAGAACAAGAAAGCTAATATATGACTGGTTGATTGGGAAATGTTCCAAGTTACAATAGAAATCCCTGGATTTACATGGCCTGGATTTGAAGTTGGGCCCCACCTGTGGTCAGATGGTCACATTTTTGATATTCAACAATCAGCCCGTATTTATGGCCATTTGCAGCATACAGAGTCATATAATTGTTATTTATCATGCTGGAAACTGGCATTTACTTCTTACTTTTGCCACAGCAACCCCATTGCAAACAATGCAATTGCTTACTGACCACAATATTCACTTAATGACTGCTGCAAGAAAGGTTGTAAAATAGGTTGAGGTCCCACTTAATGACTAGCATGAATTATAACTATAATTCTAGGCTCAATTATGGTCATGAGGCAGGACTACTTTTACAGAATAATTAGTTTGCTTCTGTGGGAATACAAAAAAGATGCAGTCATGAGGATGTTTCATAAATGTGTCCTTCATGTGGTTGTGCTGAGCTTGAGATCATAAAAGATGTCATCACAATGCATTAGGCTGCCAGCTGCTAGGCATATTCCTTAGAAGATTCACAAGAGGTCAACTCTATTAAGCTATATTCAGAATAGGAAATGTATGAGATACACCACAAAAGGAAGCTGACTAGAAAAAGGATAATATGTGATTTAAAAAGTAGGTCAAAAGAGGTGAGTACAGAAATCTCTGGCCCAATAAATGTGAATTAGATTGTCTTGGAAATGCTCTAATACACATATTTTTTTAATCAGATTGGATGAATAACCTATTGGAGATGCTATCGCAGGAGATTTTCTGTTCAGCAGGAAGTTGGAACTCAAAAACTTTTAAGTTTACTTTCAATTTTATGTTATTATTGTTATACCACCTGCAAATTTGGGGTCACCTAAATGAAATTATAGCAGTATTTAATTGCGTATCTGCTACATTTATTTAAAAAGAAAGCACATATTTGGCTCTGAAGCCAGGCAAGGGAACAAAGGACAGTTGTATGGAAATATGAGTTTAGCATCTGGCTCTTATTCACTCATCTTCTTTTCATCTGAACTGGTGCATGATTAAGCACAGGTAGTCCTTGACTTACACCAGTTCATTTAGTGACTGTTTGAAGCTACAACAGCACTGAAAAAAGTGACTTTTCACCATTTTTCACTCTTACAACCATTGCAGCATTTCCATGGTCATGTGTTCAAAATTCAGATGCTTGGCAACTGATTCATATTTATGATGGTTGCAGTGTTCTGGGGTCAAGGGATCACCTTTTTGTGACCTTTTGATAAGCAAAGTCAATGGGGAAACCAGATTCACTTAACAACCATGTTACTAACTTAAAAACTGCAGTGATTCACTTAACAACTGTGGCAAAGAAGGTCGTAAAATGGGGCAAAATTCACTTCACAACTGTGTCACTTAGTAATATAAATTTAGGACTCCGTTGTGGTCATAAGTCAAGGACTACCTGTACATTTATTTGTTATGATTATATTATTGCAGTTTCATAATTTGCATAATGTCTGCATAATTTTATTGATCTATTTAAATTTAGTGCCACTCATCTCCAAATTGACTCTGGGTGGCTTACAATGTAACAATAAGACAGCAAATATCTTGACTGTAATGTCACAGTCCTTTTTTCTAAAGAGTTCGGCACATTCTTCCACATTATAAAGTAAGGGTCAATCACCATTTCTCCAAACTTGAGTTGTTTCTTTACTGCATTACTCCAAAATCAATAATTGGTAGCTCTGAATGTGAATGATGCATTGTCTAGCAAGATTTTGTCTTAAAATACATTTAATAAATTACATATTCAAATGGAATTTATGTGGAGTCAGCATGCTAGAACTTTTAGCTTGTGTTGGAAGAAAAATGAGCAAATTCAATTGACACTATAGTGTCGGAGCATGACTTCAGTGAGCATGAATACGGCTCAATGACTTGGAGGTCTCTGCAGGTGTGGGCAACAAGGCCTAAATTACATTTCAAATATTACCATATGTTCCCACACTAGGGTGAAAGGTAGAGAGAGAGAGAGAGAGAGTAGGAGAACAGCCAAGGTAAAGAATTTATTACTGGGGAGTCATGTTGTGATCTTACACTGGAGACAAGTGATTTTCTGTGATTTAACATTCTGTGAAAATATTCCAAAATACATGGTTACCTCCAACTCTACCCTGGCTCCACCTGACTGCTCACGGCCTGGACTCTTTATTTAAATTCCAAGGACACTTTGAAATGTTGCTTTTTGTAAAATTATTAATTTAGCATAACATGTATACGAGGACTGCCTTATATTTTAGACGAGGAATCATTCACCTGATCATTTGAGCTTGCAAAGGACACAGCTTTTAATCAAAAAGAATTGTAGAGAGAGAAGGCAGGTGGGAAGGGAAAGGAAACCAGTTTTGTCCCACGGGCCAAATTAATTCTACCCAAAGAGATTGTGGCTGTGTATCAGTAGTGTGTAGGCCCAGAGCCCGTCATGGGGAGGGATACTTTGTCACAGGCACACAGTCCTTTGTATGCTTTCTCTTACTGTATACTTTCAATCCCCCAAATATGACGTCTAATTACAAAAAATCTGTAATTGGATTTTAAGACAATGGAAACTATATAAAAACCTGATTTGAGAGTGAAAAAATGAATTTTCAAATGAAAGTTTCAGTACTGGATAGGAAGAGCTAATTTGGGAAGACGAAGCTAGCAAGGGAAATGCTGCTAGCACCCACCTCAGTAGTCAACTATACTGTTGTACTTATAAAAGAGAAAAATTATTAACATTGATATTGTCATTCCTTTATGGAGGGAGGGCTTCCCCTCCTATTCTTAACCTTTTCCAAAGGGTGGGGGGGGAGACTTCATTTCCCATTTGAACCCCATACCTCTCAGCTTCCATCTTTTCCTCCAGAAAAAAAATAAGTACTATCTTATCTTTCAATTTTCTATATTTGTCTTTCTGTTTGTTTTTAGATTTTCCACTAAGCTTTTCATAAAGCTCATTGGCTGCTTCAGTTATTTTCTATCTAGCGATCTGTAACTATGTAAATAAATGTATTATTGCAACCATACGTCATAACGTAAGAATAGCATAAAATACAATAAAATAGCAATAAAACAATATTTCTACGATCTTTTTACTCACTGAATTTTTTTAGCAGTGTATTTTAGTTCTTCAGTCCTACAATTTCTGCATTTTCAGGAAAAAGCAATAATTTATAATGAGCAATCAACAGATAATAATAATAATAGACAAAATTGCCATCAATCAATTGCAAAAGGCACCATTACTGGGAACAGCTTCCATCCTGTGATGATATCTTTAATACTATCGAACATCCACATCTGCCTAGCCCAGGTCCTTGAGAAGCACTCGTAGGTGGACAAAAACGCCACATCTAGTCTGAACATCTGGCTGACTGCAATGAATCTTAATAATAATAATAATACCTTTTCCATAAAATAATACCAAATATTAATGGAGACATTAAGTCCCCTTGCATTTAAAATACTATTCAAATCACTTTTAAATCAAGCACCTAACAAACATCTATCAATAATACATACCTACATATCAACAAAAGAGCTGACCCTTGGAAATTCCCATCAATGTGTCAACAGAAGATTGTGATAATGTTAAGATAGCAATGCATGTGGTAATGTCATCATGCAAATACTGCCATTATCTACTTGTGTCCTGAAGTCCCACATAAGCATGTATCGTAAATCATGACAGTTACAAGATAAATATGTCACATATGTTCCAAAGTTTGCCTCCTCTTGCCACCCATTTGGGCCTCTTGTGTGTGCAATTGAAAACCTTTTGCTGTTATTTGATAAAGTCTCGGATGTGCTGCTTTTCCTTTTTTATACCACATTTTAATAACTATTTCTGAAACATTTGTTGCCCACATTTATTTACATAATACATTTATAAACTATATTTTTCATTTTTCTGTTATATTATACCACCATCTAGTGGCCTTAAATAGCATTTGCTTTTCATTTTTTGTATCTGATTTATTTTGATATTCTTAACATAGAACTATGTTTCTTAAAAAATATTTTCCATAACAGAATTCAAATATTATTTTAATATGTTGCATGGTCAAATTCTTTGCTCTCCTTTTCTGGATATCATTCTTGTTGATGAGTGCATTACTTCCCACTGTATTACAAAAGCTATGTTTTTCTTACTTGTAATATATGGCTAGGGAAGCTAGACCATCAAAAAGATTAAAGAAATAACTGATGCCTTTAAATAGTGTTACTGGGGGGGAAAATGAAAAACCACAGGAAGCAGTAATAATGAAGCTAAATATTAGACATTTTGAACACATGATGTGAAAGCAACAGCCATTGGAGAAAGCCCTTACATTTGGAAAAATGGAAGGCAATCAAAAATGATGCAGACAGAAGACAAGGTGGCTAGATTGTATGATTGATGACATAAGAATACATTTATAAAAATTCAGAGGAACAGTTGATAGGTAGGATCAGGTGATAGGATCAGATGAGAAAGAAGTGATTCAGTCTCTGAAAAACACAATTAGTTCAGAGAAACATCAAATTGTGCATGAGAATGGATCTTAAGTTGATGCTTGCCCAGGTTTATTGATATTCATAACTATTGATTTTAACAATAAATTATTTTATTAAATTATTTCTAACTCAAACCTGGCAAGTCAAGATAGCACTGAGATTTGGCCAGTATGATATCCTTACATTCTTTTAAATTCAAAATCTTTATTTCTTGAAAATCAACCTCCTGTAAAACTTGTTTCAAGTTATCTCGTAAAGTCAAATTATTTGCTATGCCTGGCAATTTCAACTATTTAAATTTGATCAATCAATTATGAAAGCAAATGCAGTTTCTACTGCTTAGATCATGGTTCTCAACCTTTCTAATGCCGTGACCCCTTAATACAGTTCCACATGTTGTGGTGACCCCCAACCATAAAATTATTTTCGTTGCTACTTCATAACTGTAATTTTGCTACTGTTTGGAATCGCAATGTAAATATCTGATATGCAGGGTGTATTTTCATTGTTACGAATTGAACATAATTTTAAAGCATAGTGATGAATTACAAAAACAATATAGCAGTGCTCACTGGAGAAGCTTACTCTTCCTTGCTCAAAAATGTTGGGAGGGAGGGAAGGAGAAGGAAGGAAGATTGAAGGGGAAAGGAAGGAGATGGAGAAGGAAGGAGATTGAAGGGGAAAGGAAGGAAGGAAGGAAGGAAGATTGAAGGGGAAAGGAAGGAGATGGAGAAGGAAGGAGATTAAAGGGGGAAGGAAGGAAGGAAGGAAGGAAGGAAGGAAGGAAGAAAGGAAGGAAGGAAAGAGAGAGATTGAAGGGGAAGGGATAGAGATGGATGGAAGGAAGGAAGGAAGGTTGGGGAAAGGAAGGAGATGAAGAAGGAAGGAGATTGAAGGGGGAAGGAAGGAAGGAAGGAAGGAAGGAGAGGGAGATTGAAGGGGAAAGGAAGGAGATGGAGAAGGAAGGAGATTGAAGGGGGAAGGAAGGAAGGAAGGAAAGGAAGGAAGATTGAAGAGGAAAGGAAGGAGATGGAGAAGGAAGGAGATTGAAGGGGGAAGGAAGGAAGGAGAGAGATTGAAGGGGAAAGGAAGGAGATGGAGAAGGGGGAAGGAAGGAAGGAGAGAGAGATTGAAGGGGAAGGGATGGAGATGGAGATGGAGATGGAGATGGAAGGAAGGAAGGATTTTTTTTCCAGATGATGATGAACTGCAACTCCCAGCATTCCCCACTCTCCCAAAGTGCTTTTTAGGGCTGCTGGGGGCGGAGCTCAGCCAGGCAACCAGAAGGCGTGGGGATCAGCTCGGCGTCCCAGCTCAGCTCAGCCAGCAGCAGCAGCAGCAGCAGCGCGTTGCCCGAGCAGGGTGGGAAGAGAGGGGGTGGTGGTGGCAAGTCATGAAAGCAGCGTCCACACATTCAGGGTGCAAACGCCTTGGACGGTTTGGCTCCCCCACCCCTTTATTTACTGATCTGCCACAAGCTCGTGCAAACAAGCGCCGAGGAGTTCTGAATGAGCGGTCGTTTAAAAAAAAAGCTTTCAGCAACGAGGCAGAAAGCGGAACTCGCTCACGGCTTTTTTCCCTTTTCTCGGCCACTGGGAAGGCAACAGCCAGAGACGCCGCTGCACAAAGGGAGGCAGAGAGAGGGGTGAGGAGGAAAACCTCACTTAACTTTCGCCCTTATCAGACTCGGTTCCCTTCTGGTCGACCCCCTCCCACTCACCCGCCCCCTTCACCTCCCACTTTGGAGAAGGAAGGAAGGAAGGAAGGAAGGATTTTTTCCAGATGGTGATGAACTGCAACTCCCAGCATTCCCCACTCTCACACAGTGCTTTTTAGGGCTGCTGGGGGTGGAGCACGGCCAGGCAACCAGAAGGCGTGGGGATCAGCTCGGCATCCCAGCTCAGAAGGAAGGAAGGAAGGAAGGAAGGAAGGAAGGAAGGAAGGAAGGAAGGAAGGAAGGAAGGAAGGAGAGATTGAAGGGGAAGGGAAGGAGATGGATGGATGGATGGATTTTTTCCCAAATGGTGATGAACTGCAACTCCCAGCATTCCCCACTCTTCCACAGTGCTTTTTACAGATGATGGGGATGGTAGTCTGGAGCCCCCCATCCTCATCCCAGCACCTCTTGCCCTCTCCCAGGCGCCACCCCAGGACCTGCCCGCCCCTCCAGCCTCCCGAGCTCCATTGCAGCGGCAGGATCGTGGGAGCCCCTTTCCATGCTGCGCAGCCCTTCACCGCCAAACCCTTCCCCGACTTGCCAAACATGAGAGGGGTGCGGCCGGAGCGCCAGTTCCTGCTCGGAAGGTGCCACTTCTCCCCTCCCAACCTGTCCGGCTGGCTTCCGATGCACATGCGGGCATTGCCCTCTTCCCCGCCACCTGGCCGCTTCCGAGGCCCAGAGCCTGGCAAGCCGGGAAGGAGCCGCTCCTGCCCACCAGCCCCAGGGCCACGCCAGGCACCAGAGGGCCAAGGAGGCCTCCGACGGTGAGGGAGGTGGGCTGGGCAGTGCGGGGGGAAGCTCCGGCGCAGTGTGGTAGCAGCGGCCCAGACCTGGCTTGGCTCAGACCGGACGCCCACGTGGCTGAGCCAGCCCGGGGCGGCATCGGGGGCGCGTTTCAAGCCCCAGGGCTTGCCAAGAGCTGGGAGACAGGGAGCACGCCGCCAGCAACCGGCCGACGTCTGCATGGCCCCCAGGAGCACGGCCCGACTCCCAACAGTCAGCTCGGAGTTGGGTCGGAATCCGGACATTGGTGGGGAACTGGCGGGGCTGCTACACATGGCAAGCAGCAGCGACAGTGCAGGCCGACCACCGGCTGGGCCACCAGCTGGCCCAGCCCAAGGGAGGTAACCCACCCGCCGGGCCCCACGCGTGCCAGCAACCCTCCCTGCACCCGCCGCTGCCCCACTAGCCTTACCTTGGCCACCGCCCATTCGGGGCGGCGGCAGGCAGACTCAGGCACTCCTGGGCGGCCATGGCAAGCATCAGCGACGGCGCAGGGCGACCACCGGCTGGGCCACCAGCTGGCCCATCCCAAGGGAGGTAAGCCACCCGCCGGGCCCCACATATGCCAGCAACTCTCCCTGCGCTCGCCGGCCTCCCACCTCCCACCCCTGGCCCTCTTTTACTTACATTTAGTCGTTGCTCAGCAGGGAGGGGTGAAAACTTCAAGAAAGCTCGCCTTCGCTGCAGACAACTTGCAGCACCGTTTGCAGATTGGGACTTTTGGCAGGCTCAGCAGGGCGGAGACAGCCTTGACAATTCCTATTGGCTTTTGAAAGCCAATTCCTATTGACTCTATTCAAGAGAGTCCATTCTATTGGCTTTCAAAAGCCAATAGAATAAGAGGGAGTAGCACAGCTAAGGAAAAGGGGGAAAATGGCGGACTGCATTCTTTGGCGACCCCCGTGAAATGGTCATTTGACCCCAAATGGGGTCACGACCCACAGGTTGAGAACCGCTGGCTTAGATGGACAAATGTGAAATTTGAAACTGTGAATTTGTAGCTTCTACAATTTTTGGCACACAGGTAAATATGGTAGAGTCTTAATTTTTCCCTTAAAATTTCCAGACCTGGTGGTGATTATCATATTTGGAACATTTATTTACTAACATTTCTTAGTCACAGAAGCCAGCTGTGTGATTTTGGGATAGTCACCTTCTTTCAACATGAGTAGGAAGTAAAAAACAAACAAACCTACTCATCTGCATTGGACAAGCAGATTACAGTCTGTAACCTTCAATGAAGAGGCCTCTATCCTGCAGGCTAATGGTGTGGGAACATAAGAAACCTTTATTTGGCCTCCTTGCTTCCTGCTTTATATTCAATGACTACACTGAAAATATTTTTTTGCTAGCAATTTTCCATCTCCCAATGCACCCTGTTCTTTTCAGTCTACTGAGATTAATAAGCCGGTTAACTCAAAATAATGTAATAAGTCTTAAATTTATTTTGCTGTTTTAAACCAGGACCTCTCTGAGAAGCAGCTTATATTCACCTAAGAAGACTGTGGGAGGCCAAAGAATCGCTTTCTGGAATTCAACATCAAACCCCTTCAATTTTCTGAGAATTATTTTATGGTTCTTTTAAACTCTTTAAATCTGTTACTAATGTGGACCTCCACCTGAGAGCTGTTCCCATAACCAGTCGACCCAATTTGGGAATGAATTCTTCACATGGTGGGGAGCCAATGTAGAAAGAATGTTGCCTGTGAATTCTTCATAACTAAGAAATGGGAGAAAACAGATGGTCTGGCATGACTAAGATTTCTAACTGCCACTAGAGAAGGATTCAGAGTACAAACTCAAAGGTTTAATGGTGGTGAAGGCAAATAACGTGATGAAAAAGGAAGAAATAAAGCTATTAATAATCACAGTTGACCATTGGGATTATGAATTGTAGTGAATAAGAAAGCTGAAAATATCCACAAAATACTCTTTGTGAACATTCCAGAAGACAGGCTTAGGATACAGGAGGATCTGGACAGACTTGAACACTGGGCGCTATCTAACAAAATGAAATTCAATGGTGAAAAAAGTAAGGTTCCAAATTTAGGCAAGAAAAACCAAATGCACAGGTATAGTATAGGGGGTACCTTGCTCAATAGTAGTAACTGTGAGAGGGATCTCGGAGTCCTAGTGGACAATCATTTAAATATGAGCCAGCAGTGTGCTGCAGCTACCAAAAAAGCCAACACAGTGCTAGGCTGCATTAACAGAGGGATAGAATCAAGATCACGTGAAGTGTTAATACCACTTTATAATGCCTTAGTAAGGCCACACTTGGAATACTGCATCCAGTTTTGGTCACCATGATGTAAAAAAGATGTTGAGACTCTAGAAAGAGTACAGAGAAGAACAACAAAGATGATTAGGGGACTGGAGGCTAAAACATATAAGGAACGGTTGCTGGAGTTAGGTATGTCTAGTTTAACGAAGAGAAGGATGAGGGGGGACATGATAGCTGTGTTCCAATATCTCAGGGGCTACCACAAAGAAGAGGGAGTCAAGCTATTTTCCAAAGCGCCTGAAGGCAGTACAAGAAACAACGAGTGGAAACTAACCAAAGAGAGTAGCAACCTAGAACTAAGGAGAAACTTCCTGACAGTTAGAACAATTAACCAGTGGAACAACCGGCCTCCAGAAGCGGTGAATGCTCCAACATTGGAAGTTTTTAAGAAGAAACTGGACAGCCATTTGTCCAAAGTGGTATAGGGTTTCCTGCCTGAGCAGGGGATTGGACTAGATGATCTCCAAGGTCCCTTCCAACTTAATCATTATTATTATTGTTGTTATTATAATCTATCTGCCATTTATTAGACTTATGGTCTCTGCAATATAAAGGCTGGTACTGGTTCTCAGATTTTTAAAAAGACTACTTTATTGACAGGTCTTCAGAATTAAAATATTCATCTTATTTGTTGCTTTGCTGGCATTACCATTCAGACAGCAGTAACGATATAGTAAAATTAGACTTTGTCTTTGCAAATTCACTGTAAGTAGAGATTGAAAGAGACAACTATATAAAGCTTTCCCAAATCAATCATTTTGCATTTCAATTTGACAAGCTAACTATTATGGAGAAGATTAATGCATCTCTAGTGAAAGGTTTAAAGCAGAAGCTGCAGTCTCATGCAATTCTTAGAGAGTTAAGCCTATTGAACTCAATGGGATTAGTTTCTGAGCAAGCATGGACAGTATTAGAAATTAAAAGTACCTTTGAAAGACAAATGTAGATCAGTTTATTTCGAAACCTGGGATAAATTTTACCACTGGAAGGATTCGAGGACGGCTGGGATTATAGGCTAGTATTAAGATAGAAATATATGTAATTTTAGAATAAGTATTGTATATAAAATTTAGATGTATATTCAGAGATGAAGAACCGATTGTAAAATGTGGAATAATTTTATAAGAATGTATATACTGGAATGTCACGTTATATCCAATGTTTTTTTTAATTGTATTATAAATAAAATTTTGAAAAAAAAAGAAATTAAAAGTATCTTAAAAAAGGTTGTATGAAGCTGCTAGCTCTACAGCCTTGGGCTGTGCCACCATTTGCACTTAATCGTGGTTCAAACAAGTTCAGGACACATCTTTTTTTCTGCTATATCCCTGTAACATTGCCTTCATTCCCAGTCCACATATTGTCATTTGCCACACCAGTATTCCCAGTGCTTTGGAAAAGTCTCTAATGCTGGGAAGGGTGGAAGAAAGCTGAAAAAGAAGATGGCTAGCAGTAAGATCGATGGAGTCAATTACAATGGCAATGAGTGTACTATTGGGATACTTCAAAGAACAGGTTAGTTATAGATCAGTATGCAGGAAAAAACTGTCTACCCTATGTGGTCACTAGGAGTCAAAATAAGTTGATGATCCTAGCACTAAATTAATATTCATCCAAGGGCAGCACCAAGACATTTAAAAGCTGTTACACTTTGTCATCGGTAAAACTCAGCTGAAACTATTGGTTTGTGAAAAGCAATGTAAAGTCTTTTTATGTCCTTGTACAGGTCGTCTTCGATTTTATGACCACAATTGCACCTGGAATTTTGGTTGTAAATTTTTGTGGTCATAAGTTGAGTCACCACATGACCAGACTCGATCTTATGATCATATTTATGATGATTGTTAACTGAAACATGCAGTTGTGAAATAAATCATGTGGCCGTAAGTCTGACTCCAGCTTATCTGATAGGCATTTTTTTTTCTCTCAAAACAGCAATGCAGACACAAAAAGTGATCACATAACCACGGTTGGCTTCCAAGTGCCCAGAGTATGATCACCAGACCACAGGGGAGATATGACAGTTATATAACTTTGAGGATAGGTTATAAGCAATTTTTTTTGAGTCTGTCCATGATCAGTTGTAAGTTGAGGACTCCCTGTATCTGAACCATCTACATAAGCCTGCTTGACTATGTGCTCAGGGTTTATTTGTGTACTTGATCAGGCTGGGAAAATTCTTAATAAAGGTACTCCAGAAATTGTGTCCTGATTAAGTAGAGATGGATTTAAACCTCATCACATGGGGACTGAGAAGAGTACTCCAGAAACTGATATTTTTTTTTCTCTAGCGCTACCCATTTAAAGAATGGGAGTATTCGCCCACTAATTCAGTAGTATGGAAAACCTTTGTGGTGTAGCTAAGTGTGTTTGAAATAATCTGAAACAGAATATGGATCACCTGAATACAAGAGGAGAATTATTAGATTTTATTGTGAGGCAGAATGATAAAATGCAAGTCTTTTGAAACTCCACCCTGTATTCTGGAACTAGCTAACCACAGGAATTTCAAAGAGATATATAGGTAGGTAAGTATAATTTCAAAGCAGAAATAAGATATATATACAAATGCAGAAGGCCTCTCTGGTGGGGAGGGTTTAAATTCTATAGAAGACAATATTTGTACTGTGGGGTCTTTGGTGCTCTCTGAGCTTGGTAGTTTGCAAGAGAATCACAATGTTCAGAGGGGATCAAGGACCCCACATTTAAACCCTAGTTTTCCCCCCTCCCCCGTATTTACTTTTTTGTCAATAGATACTTCACTGTTCCATTTCCAAGCCTTTGAAGGCAGTTAAGAGAACGCTCATTTCCTTTTCAACAATTTCTCCACCATCTCTCTTCTACTTTTACAGCAGCTAGATATAATGTTGTACTGTATAGAGCAGGAGTGTCAAACTCAATTTCATTGAGGGCCACATCAGTATTCCAGTTGCCCTTGGGGACGGGGGTGTGGCCTACTGGGTGGATGTGGATGGAGTGGGTGTGGCCTACTGGGTGGGCGTGGCCAGCTCTACATCGTTCGCATCAAAGGTGCCTGTGGGGGTCTGGGCAGGAGTGGGACAGATCTGGGGGTCTCTGGCAGAAGGGGGTGGGACCAGGGCAAGTGCCAAGGCATGGTCCACTGGAGGAGCCTCACTGTTCCTCTCAGGCAATGCAAGGGGGGCTGGATGGTGGTGCGGGCTACCGGGAGCCCTGGACAGCAGAGGTCAAATGCCTAACCTGGCCCTCGAGCACCCGTGTCACCAAGCCCAGCCCCACTTCCCCAAGGGGCCACCCAGCTGCACTTACCTGCCGAAACCCCTCCCATAGAGCTCATCAAACCAGATATGTGAAGTAGGCAAGGGCCGTTTGCTGGCCACTTCCAGGCGATGGTGCATTTCTTCATTCCTCACAAAGAGTGACACCTCCCCAGCACGCACCCAGGGGGTGGGGCTGACACGGCAGGGGCTGGTTCCTCACTGTTTCCAGACGGCCTTATAGAGCTAACACTGAATGTGTTTCAGCATAGATGGCCACCACAACATTGTACATTGGCTCCCAGCCGGCCTGGACCAGGGCCAAGACAGCTGGGGCCATTCCCTCACTGTTTCCAGGATGGCTTCGCGGGCCACATGAAACCACTTTGTGGGCTGCATCCAGCCCCTGGGCCTTGTGTTTGACATGTCTGGTACAGAGTGAAAGAGATATGTTGCTTACTTACCTTAGCAACTTTACAAAATGCTTCTTCTCCCTACTCCCCCCAAGCTGGTACATAAAGAACCTGAATAATCTTTTATGCAGACAACATGAAGCATCCGTCGTCAATATCTGCCTCCTTAATTAAGTAGAAAAACCCTAGATGAGGAGATCTAGACTTCTATGGAGGAAAAAAGATATTATAAGACAATAAAACTCAATAAAATCTCAACAAAGACTGTAGAACAAGGGGTTATTAGTGTTGTGTTTTCCATTTGTTGGCAATTGACGAAGACACATGATGAAACAACAAGCTCTTTATTACTCTTCTCCTACAACCAACCAAGCAGTAAAAGGCACGCAGGCGTTTTATAGAGTCCTGAACCCGGACAGTGTCACCCAATAAGAAGCTGGCTGTTTTTGCGCCTTGCGCATGCGCACAAGGCTGGCAACAGCCAGTCTGGTCCTGGGCAGCTTTTGGTCTGCCCGGGACCATTTGCAATATTTCTGAGCCTGCTGAATGCTTCAGCAGGCTCAGGATACAACACACCTCCCCCCTAGATAAAACAATATACCCTATGACAGCGGTTCTCAACCTGTGGGTTGCAACCCCATTTGCGGTCGAACGACCATTTCACGGGGGTCGCCAAACACCGCAGTCCGCCATTTTTTTTGGGTCGGCCATTTTTTTCCCCTTTGCCATGCGGGCTGTCACGCCGTCCATGCGCGATGCGGGCCCGCCATTTTTTTTGGGTTGGCCATTTTTTTGGGTCAGCCATTTTTTTCCCTTTTGCCATGCGGGCCGTCGCACCGCACATGCGCGATGCAGGTCCGCCATTTTTTTGGGTCAGCCATTTTTTTGGGGAGGTCGGCCATTTTTTCCTCTTTGCGATGCACCCCGTCGCGCCGCGCATGCGCGATGCGCCATGTCGCGCTGTGAATGCACGATGCGCCCCATTGCGCCATGCATGCGTGATGCATCCCGTCACGCCGCAAATGCATGATGCGCCCCATTGCGCCACACATGCACGATGCGCCCCATCGCGCCACGCATGCACAATGGGGGCTGGGGTTGCGGTACGCTTGCGTGGCGCGGGCCGGGGTCGAGCCCCGGAAAAGGTTGAGAACTGCTGCCCTATGATGTAACAGCACAGGTACATGTGTTCAAGTGACTGGGGGCTAGTGAACATCACAATTGTCTGCACACAGGCAAAACACTCTTACGTTAATATTTCTTATAAAAGAAATACAACAAATAATAATTTGAAGGTAACACTCCTCCACTGAGTGCTTACTCTACATCTTGTTTAAGGACCAGTAAGGTTCCCTTAGAACTGACAGAAACCTCACATAGTCCTCAAGATGTTTAGGTGGGCCCTTAGCCTGCTGTGACCTTCTGATGGCCGGTAAGTATGCCTGGCCTGCCAGCTCGCCTGCCAGGCTAGGCAGACCAGGACTTTGATGCCCCAAAGACCCAGATGACCCATCCAGCTGCTGATTGGCTGGACCCTCTAAGTCCAGGCCAGAGTTCCTTGGAGGGGTGGAAGTCCCCAACTCCACAATGGACTCCTCTTGGGAAAACTTCCCCTTGAGCCCAAGGCCAGCCGCTGGAGTGGCCTGAGTGGCGAAAGTGCCCCAGTACTCCATAGCCCCCATGTACGTGCCAGAGGTGCCAGAGTCAGGAGCCGTCTCCATGGCAAACCTCCTTCCTGGAGACTTCCTTTTTGGAGCAATAACTGAACTGTATGAGTACCCCTGGTGAAATTCCCTGTCTAGGGCTGTGTTTGAATTGTGTGGATACCCCTGGTGCAACTCCCTATCTGGAGCACTATCTGAGGTATTTGGGTTATGTGGGTACCCCCGGTGCAACTCCCTGTTTGGAGCAATAACTGATGTGCGGGATGACCTCCATTCCTGGGAATTCCTGTTTGGAGCACTTGTGGAACCCAGAGATGACCCCCTAACAGCCTCAGCAGCATCAGTCTCATCAGCTTGTGAGACACTACTAGAATCGGGAAACTGTGAACCAGAATGCATATTATGGTCCTCCCCCCCCCAGAGCAGATCCAGGAGCAGAAGTGTTGCTGTGAAGTCTCCAGCGCAGTTGGTCGATATGTCTGTGGATGACACATCCATCATCCAAGGCCACTTTGTATGACAGCGGCCCAGAGACCTTGCACACCACTGCTGTGATCCAGAGATGCCCAGGCCCATAGTTCCTTGCCCAGACCGGATCGCCCACCTGAAGTCTCCTAGGTGCCCATGGCTGTGACACCTGTGAAGCCACCTGGTCTGAGTGCAACCTGTCCAGTTTGGTGATGAGGCGGCGACCCCAGCTGAGTTCTGCTGGGCTCTTCCCTGTGGCTGTGCAAGGTGTGGTGCGGTGTGCAAGAAGGAAATCTGCTAACCTGTGATGCCAGTTACCATAAGTCAGTTTCTTGAGAGCATCTTTGGTAGTGCACACCATCCTCTCTGCCTGGCCATTGGAAGATGGGCGGAAGGGAGCAGAAGTCACATACCAGATCAAGTTGGCCTGAAGAAAAGCCTGGAACTCAAAAGAGGTAAATTGGGGGCCATTATCTGAAACCAGGACATCTGGAAGTCCATGTGAGGTGAAAATTTCTCTTAGCACCTGGATGGTCCAGGCAGTAGTGGTGGAGGAAACAGCCACTTGGAATGGCTGTCAACGAGGAGAAGGAAGAATTGCCCCTGAAAGGGCCCAGCATAATCTATATGGACCCTTGACCACGAGGTTTGTGTTTCCTCCCACCTATGTACTGTGGCCTGAGGCATTTCAGGCCATGACTGTTGACACACTTGGCACCCATGCACCTGGGCCTCGATGTCTTTATCGAGCCCCGGCCACCAGAGATGACTGCGCACAAGCGCTTTCATCCTTACGATTCCTGGATGTCCCTCATGCAGAGAGAGCAAAACTCTAGACCTCAATGAGGTTGGGATGACTACCCTACTACCCCATAACAAGCACCCTTTGAATGTAGAAAGCTCATGCTTCCTTTGCCAGAAGCTTTGAAACTCCATATTTGGACATGTGTCAGGCCATCCTGACAAGCCCCATGTCAGCATGCATGTGAGCGTGTGATCAGTGGCAGTTTCTGCAGCCACTTCCCTAACATTGAGGGGAGATTCAGGCAACTCCTGAATGGAAAGAATGTGAATAGCAGGAACAGGATCTGCCTCTATTTGTTTGAGAGGTAATCTGCTGAAGCTGTCTGCATGGCCCATTTCTTTTCCAGGTTTGTGAATGAGTGTATAATCATATGCTGACAGGAAAATTGACCATCTCAGCATACGTGGAGAAATAATATATGGAGTCTGTTTGTTGGTTGTAAACAAACCCAGCAGAGGCTTATGGTCTGTATAGACCATGAAGTGACGGCCATGTAAGAAATCATGGAATTTCTCTATGCCAGCCACTATGGCCAAGGCTTCTCTGTCAATCTGAGCATAATTCTGCTCTGCAGATGACAGAGTCCTTGAGTAGTAGGCTACAGGGACTTGTGTCCCATCAGCCTTCAGGTGGCTAAGTACTGCTCCCACCCCATTAGGAGATGCATCGCATGCGATGCACACAGGCAGTTGCTCATTGAAATGCGCTAATACAGCATTTGAAGAGAGCAAGGCCTTAAACTAATTAAAACTTCTTTCATGGACTTTAGTCCACTGCCATGGAGCCTGCTTGTCCAAGAGCCAGTGTAACGGCTCTGCCACTGCAGCCTTATGTGGGAGAAATGCATGATAGAAATTTAAGAGCCCCAAGAAAGCTTGCAGCTCACTCTTGGACTTGGGACTTGGGGCCTGCTGAATTGCCTGAAGCTTGGATTCAGCAGGGTGGATGCCTTGAGCATCAATCCTGAAGCCTAAGAAGTCAGTTGAAGTGACTCCTATTTTGCATTTGTCTTGCTTCAATTTAAGGCCTGCTTGGTGAAAACGAAGCAAAACAGCCCTAAATCTTTCTGCTAAATTTTGAGATGACTCCACAGCAATGAGGACATCATCGAAATAGGGACAGACCCCAGGAATACCTTGAAATGTGCGTTCCATGCCACTTTGAAATATGCCAGGGGCTACATTAACCCCAAACTGCAGTCTTTTAACTTTAAAGCAGCGGTTCTCAACCTGTGGGTCGCGACCCCATTTGGGGTCGAACGACCATTTCACAGGGGTCGCCAATCAATGCTGTCCGCCATTTTTTTTTCCTCAACGTTGTCCGCCATTTTTTTCCTTTTCCTTAGTTACGCTACTTTCTATTGGCTTTTGAACGCGAATAGACTCTATTCAAGAGACTATTCTATTGGCGTTCGAAAGCCAATATAAACTAAGGAAGTTTCGGTTTCAGAGCACATGTCAGAAAGCGAGACAGAGAACAAACGGCAGAAAGCGAGAGAGAACAAGCGGCAGAAAGCGAGAGAGAACAAGCAAAAACAGTAAGTTTTGCCTGCTGCTGAGCTTCCTATGCTTGGCTGCCTGCCGTCTGTCCTGCTCCCCCTACCCATCTGCCCGTTCTCCGCTCGTTCTCCTCGCCCGTTGTCCGCCACCGATTCTCCGCCTCCCTTTCTCGTCTTTTGCCCTCCGCCAATTCTCCGCTTCCCTTTCTCGCCCGTTGCCCTCCGCCCTCCGCCGATTCTCCGCCTCCCTTTCTCGCCCGTTGCCCTCCGCCCTCCGCCGATTCTCCGCCTCCCTTTCTCGCCCGTTGCCCTCCGCCGATTCTCCGCCTCCCTTTCTCGTCCGTTGCCCTCCGGCGATTCTCCGCCTCCCTTTCTCTCCCGTTGCCCTCCGGCGGTTCTCCGCCTCCCTTTCTCGCCCGTTGCCCTCCGCCGATTCTCCGCCTCCCTTTCTCGCCCGTTGCCCTCCGCCGATTCTCCGCTTCCCTTTCTCGCCTGTTGCCCTCCGCCGATTCTCCGGTTCCCTTTCTCGCCCGTTGCCCTCCGCCGATTCTCCGCTTCCCTTTCTCGCCCGTTGCCCTCCGCCGATTCTCCGCCTCCCTTTCTCGCCCGTTGCCCTCCGCCGATTCTCCGCCTCCCTTTCTCGCCCGTTGCCCTCCGCCGATTCTCCGCTTCCCTTTCTCGCCCGTTGCCCTCCGCCGATTCTCCGCTTCCCTTTCTCGCCCGTTGCCCTCCGCCGATTGTCCACCTCCCTTTCTCGCCTGTTGCCCTCTGCCCTCCGCCGATTCTCCGCTTCCCTTTCTCGCCCGTTGCCCTCCGCCGATTCTCCGCCTCCCTTTCTCGCCCGTTGCCCTCCGCCGATTCTCGGCTGAAGATGGGGGGGCGGTTGGGAGCAGCTCGCCCTCCCTGTCCATTTGGCACCGTCTGCCTTTTGCTCTCTCTCTCTCTTCACCTGGACTGGAGGGAGAGGGAGAGAGAGAGAAAGAGGAAAGAGAAAGAGGAAAGAGAAGAGAGAGAAAAGAGGGAGAGAGAGAAAGAAAAAAGAGAAAGGGGGAGAGGAAAGAGAAAAAAGATTGAGAAAAGAGAGAAAGAGAAAGAAGAGAAAGTGGAAAGAAAGAAGAGAGAGGAAAGAGAAAGAGAGGAAAGAGGATAAAAGAGACAAAAAAAGAAAGAGGAAAGAATGGAAAGAAAGAGAGAGAGAGGAAAGTGACAGAGAAAGACCCTTTTGACATCTAAAATGAAGATAACACTGCAGATATCCTTTTAAACCTTTATTTTATATATATATATATATATATATATACAGAAAGTTTTTCAGACAGATAAGTCTAAT
This sequence comes from Bothrops alternatus, assembly GCA_034064705.1. Lineage (NCBI taxonomy): Eukaryota > Metazoa > Chordata > Lepidosauria > Squamata > Viperidae > Bothrops > Bothrops alternatus. The sequence continues at coordinate 4,426,671 of JARGCV010000025.1, forward strand.
TGGATACACCTTGACATTTTTAACTGCTGTGCTGCAGTTAAACTTTTTACAATCTCTTTTGCCTTGCCGCCCCACAACTAGGGGCATAGAGCAGGCTCAAGTCGCAACTGCGAAACATTTACAAATTTAAATTTTCTTTTTTTTTTTGACAAAGAGGTAAAGGGTATGGCTAACTGACGAGAGCAGAACAAGCTCGAAATGGCCATCTTAGTCTCCCAATTTAACTCTTTGTCAAAAAAAAAAAAAGAAAATTTAAATATATATATATATATATATATATATATATATATATATATATATATATATATATATATATATATATATATATATATATATATATATATTTGTTTTCTGAGGTTTTCGCGGGTGTTTGTATGTAGGTCTTTGGTTCTTCGGGTTTTCTCCCGCGTAGAATTTGAAGTGTCTTGGCAACGTTTCGATGAAATCTCATTCATCATCTTCAGGCTGGTGCTTTTGGCTTCTGCTTCTAGGAGCAATGTGTGGTCTAAGCTGTTTTTTCCTTTTAACTGCCAGTGGGGGTTTGAACTGATTGGCTGGGGGGTTGGCTGTGTTCTGATTGGCTGGGGGAGTGTTCTGTTTGGGTGGGGGCTTTGTTGTGCTGGAGAGGTTCAAAGTGGCCAATGTTGCAGCTCTGGTCTGGCTCCTGGTCTGTGGTCTTGCCTCATCATTGGTGTGGGTTTGGGTTTGCTTTTTGCGTGGATGTGTTTAGGTGGCATCCTGTGTGTTTCTGGTGTCAATCTTTGAGTTAGGAATACGTTTGTCAATAAGGGCGGGTTTCCAAATGGCTGGTAGGCGGGAGGTATCATCTCGTTTGTTCATGCTGTGGGGGCGTTTTTCTATCTCGATGGCTTCTCTGATTATTCTGTTATTAAAATGTTCAGTTTTGGCAATTGTTCTGGTCTTTTTGAAATCAATTTCATGTCCTGTGGCTTTAAGGTGTTGGACCAGGGAAGAAGTTGGTTCCTCTCTTTTGACTGAGTTTTTGTGTTCTTCAATGCGTGCATTTATCCTTCTGTTGGTTTGTCCAATGTATGTAGTGGGGCAAGCAGTACATGGGATTTCATATACTCCTTGATTTTCTAACTCAATTTTGTCTTTAGGGTTTCTTAGGATGGTGGATATTTTTCTGTTTGTGCAGAATGCTGTTTTGACGTTATATTTGTGCAGGACTTTGCTGATCTTGTCTGTGGTGCCTTTTATGTATGGGAGGAGGGCTTTGCTGTTTTCTTGTTCTCTGTCATGGATTTTAGTGGGAGTTTCTTTTTGGATTGAGTTGGAAATCTTATTTCTTGGGAATCCGTTGGATGTTAGTACATTAGTGAGAGTGTGTAGTTCGGTTTTTAGGTGTTGTTTGTCAGCTAGGCATTTGGTTCAGAACACAGCCAACCCCCCAGCCAATCAGAGCACAGCCAAGCCCCTAACCAATCAGAACATAGCCAAGCTCCCAGCCAATCAGTTCAAACCCCCACTGGCAGTTAAAAAGAAAAAACAGCTTAGACCACACATTGCTCCTAGAAGCAGAAGCCAAAAGCACCAGCCTGAAGATGATGAATGAGATTTCATCGAAACGTTGCCAAGACACTTCAAATTCTACGCGGGAGAAAACCCGAAGAACCAAAGACCTATATATATATATATATATACACACACACACACACACACATTAAAGGTAAAAAAGGATATCTGCAGTGTTATCTTCATTTTAGATATCAAAAGGGTTTTTCAGCTCCAGTGATTTGTTTTAGGTGGGAAATGGGTCCAAGTGGCTCTTTGAGTGTTTTTGAAAAACACTACCCCTGGGGTGGGTGGACTCCCATGTGCTATTAACTTTGTTAGCAAATGGGAGGGGGGGTTGAACAAAGTGGCTTCATTTATTCATTCATTTATTGCACAATAAAATTATTTGAAACCAACATTTTGTGCTATTCTAATGCACAACTGCACAAATATACATGTAATCTCTGAGGCTATCACATCTGGGCTACAAAAATTTGGTTAAAGCATTCTTGTTTGCTGATATTTATTTCCTTTTATAAACTGCTTTGATTCTTCCATTTATTGTGGTTTAATACTTCCATTTATTTCCTTTTATTCCCTTAAAACTAGTTTGAATCTTCCATTTGTTGCCATTTATTCTCTTAAAACGGATTTAATTGTTTTGTTTATTTCTGATCCACGAAACCTATAACCTCCATGCCATTTCTCACTCTTCTTATTCCTTTCTGCTTTGCTTTTTATTCCCTCTCTTTCATATATTTTCTTTCATCTTCGCTGAAAGAAAATCCCTCCAGGTCCCCACTATAATCTATGGTTCAAATGAAAGCAGCCTGTTCTTAAATATCATTTACTAACTTTCTGTAAATTTTGGTCCCACATGTAAAGGCAGGGTAAACATGCATTAAAATACATGCATTAAAATACATGCAGCATTAATGATGGCCGGGGCTGTCTTTCTTGCCACGCCCACTTGGCAGCCACGCCCACTTGGCAGCCACGCCCACTTGGCAGCCACGCCCACTATGGTTAGGGGTCACCACAACATGAGGAACTGTATTATGGGGTCACGGCATTAGAAAGGTTGAGAACCACTGCTTTAAAGGCTAATGGAGAAGTCCGCATATGTGCAGATTATAAGTGTACACTGAATAAAGCATTGCAAGAGCACGCTTATCCAGTGCTGGTGGTGAGCCACATTTTGGCCTCCCTGAAAGGGGGCACCTTTTTGCAAAACTTGATTTGGCACAGGCTTATCAACAGCTACCTGTTGATGAGGCAGCTGCAGAGGCCCAAACAATTGTAACACATAGAGGGCCTTTAGAGGCTGTCTTTAAACAGTTCTTTGTCTTAGATTGCTCAAATCATTGGCAAAGGAAGAAAAAAGGGGGGTAAAAGCCCAAAGCTCCCTTTGGTGTTAGAAATATAGACTTTTCAGGCAAGAAAATCTTACAATAAGAATGCAGATTTCTCTCTTCTACTTAGTGAGATAGACATCACAATATCTCTTTGCTTTAAATGTTTGTAAATGGTTTGTAAACAAATCCAAAGGTAATTTTAGCAGAAGCATCCAAACAAGACACAAAGCACTTTATAACTTTTACTTTTCTTTACTTCAGAGTCAAATGCGAAGATACTTTGATTTTACTTTGCAGGCGTTTAAAGGAAATTAGCCACATCAATTACTTTTGCCTTTATAAAGCTGATATGAACTCTGAGCATTCTTTCACTTGCAAGAGAATCTTTACTTTACTTCCTTAAGGGCTAATGTAGAGAAAGGCTAATAAATTTACCTTTCCTCCTTCAAACTGTTGCAGGAGATCAGAGGAGAATTACCCAACTCAATAAATGCCAGATATTCCAACACAGAGACACACACTCTCTAGCCAGGGCCACATAGAGCTATATGATTCAGAACAGTATTTCTTAAGGTTTCAAAATGTGATAGAAGAGAAAGATGAGAACTTATTAGACTTCATGAGTGGACTACTGGCAGATTTACTTGGAATGGAAAAGAATCAAATGAATAGGGAATTGGAGCAGGTTTTTAGAGTCAATGCTAACTACGCAAAAAGGAACACAGTGCCCAGGGAGGTCCACATCAGATTTCTTAAAAGAAATCGACGAGATGAAATTTTGAGAATTGTAAGGGACCAACCTATGAAGTATAAAGATAAAGAGCTTGTAGTTCTTAAACAGATTCCTAGAAAAATAAGGGAAACACAAAGAGATTATCAATTTTTAACAAGGAAACTGATGGATAGAGGAGTGAATTTTAGATGGTTGATTCCAGAAAGGTTACTGATTTTTTGGGACTCGAAAAGATATAGACTGGACACCCCATTCCAAGCAGAGGAATTTTTCAATAAGCACAAAGCCTTCTTGGAGAAAGGTGATATGGAATTTAAAAGATCAGAGACTTCCAAGCAAACAGAGGAGGGGATATCAAAAAAGACACAATCAGAGGAAGACGTCAGACCTAAAGATCAGAGACAGATAAGCTCACCTAGAAGATTGAGATCCCAAAATATTTAAAATTATGGAGGAAATTGGAATATACTCAATAAATATAAATGGTCTCAACTCCCCATAAAAAAGGAGTAAAATATTTCATAGGCTATAGAAACTTAAAATGGACATAATTTGTCTACAAGAGACTCATATTAAGAGACAACATAGAATTTTAGAACAGCCAAAACTCGGCAAATTTTATTTCTCTTCGGCATTACAAAAGAAAAGAGGGATAGTGATATATATAAAAGAAAAGTTGAATCCAAAACAAATTTATTCTGATGAGGAAGGAAGAATAGTAATGGTGGAGATTTCATGGAATCAAAAACAAATATTGTTGGTGGCAATATATGCCCCCAATGAGAAACAAGAGCAATTTTATCAACAACTATACGACAAACTTGTGAACTTAAACTACCATAGTCTTTGTATACTGGGAGACTTTAATGCAATTGTGGATGCAGTTCGAGACTACAAAAGTCATAAACAAGGGAATAACGGAAGTAATATTTTACCTAAATCTTATTTAAAAATGAAAGATGAACTATGTTTGCAGGATATATGGTGAGAGATGAATCCAGGAAAGACACAATATAGTTTTTACTCTAACAGGCATAAATCTTGGTCAAGAATTGACATGATATGGATCTCCCATGACTTGAAAACTATGATACAGGAAGTTGACCAAGGAGTGGCCGGAAAAGGGCCAGCATGGGAAGCAAAAGATGAGTGGGAAACATATGGGCATAGTATGAGGATGGCTTAATTTAGTTTGTAATAGCACAGATTGGCATCATTTAAGCTGCATGGAGAGAACACAAATGAGTTAGAAGAACCTTAGAAGAAATTAGATTTATTTTGCAACTTATCTCAGGGTCATCGTTGTTTCCTTTCTCTTTGCTATATGTTCCTGAATTTTAAATATTCTCGGAGTCACACATGGCATAGTTTCCCTACCTTGTTTTGTTCTGTTTCTTTATTTTCATTGATATTTCATTGTTCTGTTTCTTACGTTTCAAATGTAAGGCATTTGACAATGTAGACCACAACCTATTTCTTGGTAAGCTAAAGAAAATGTTGGATAGACAGCACCACCACCAGATGGGTCTCCAGCTGGCTGACAAATGTACTCAACATGTAGTCCTCAATGGAACTACATCTACAGGGAGGGAAGTCATCAAATTTGCAGATGACACTAAACTAACAGGAATAGCCAACATTCCAGAAGTAGTTTCAAAATCCAAATGGATCTCAACAGACTTGAAAACTGGGCCCTATCTAACAAAATGAAATTCAACCTAGATAAAAGTAAGGTTTTACACTTAAGCAAGAAAAACCAAATGTATAAGTACTAGGTGAAACCTGGCTCAATATCAGAAACTGTGAGAGGGATCTTGGAGACAATTACTTAAAGATGACCAACAGTATGCAGCAACAGCCAAAAAAGCTGATGCAATCCTAGGTTGTGTTAACAGAAGAATAGAATCAAGATTATGTGAAGTATTAAAACTGCTTTATAAAGTCTTAGGAAGACCACACTTAGAATACACATCCAGTTTTGGTCACCATATTGTAAAAAAGATGTTGAGACTCTGGAAAGAGTGCAGAGAAGAGCAACAAAGATGATTAGTGGGCTGGAGGCTAAAACATATGAAGAACACTCTTAGGAATTGGGTATGTCTAGGCTAGTGAAAAGAAAGACTAGGGGAGACATGATAGCAGTTTTCTAATATTTGAGGGGCTGCCACAAAGATGAGGGGGTCAACCTATTTTCCAAAGCATCAGAAAGCAAGACAAGAACCAATGGATGGAAACTATCCAAGGAGAGAAGCAACCTAGAACTAAGGAGAAATTACCTAACAGTGAGAAAAATAAACCAGTGGACCGGTTTGCCTTCAGAAGTCGTGGGTGCTCCATCACTGGAGTCTTTTAAGAATATCCTGAACAGCCACTTGTCTGAAATGGTATAGGGCATGGGTGTCAAACTCGCAATGTTACGTGACGTGTCGTGACGTATCATGACTTTTTTGCCATTGCCAGGAATGGGGTGGGTACGGTTTCACTATGATGCATCTGGTCTGCGGGCCAGCAGTTTGACACCCCTGGTATAGGGTCTCTTGCTTGAGCAGGGGGTTGGACTAGAAAATCTCCACTCTCTCTTCCAACTCTGTCATTCTGTTTCCAATCATGGGTTGTGTAAAATAAGCAGACTTTTAAATATTATGCTGGTAAGAGTTGGCAAGTTCACATTTGGGATTTTTTTGTAAGTTTGGATAATTTTGTTTACATTTTTTGTCACGCTGGCTCTTTTTTAGGTTGGTTTTGATCTCTTGCCTATTGGAGGGCACAGTGTAATATTGGTTGGCCTAAGAAAGAGAAAAGACTCCCTAATCAAGTGGATGGGAGTAGAGCTGGAGGGAACATAATTTGCTTTCTCTTCTCACCTGAAAAGGCTTCAGATGTTAGAAGCACTCTCTTAAATTAGATTATCTGCTAGTGGAAAGTAGTAGAGGAAATTTGTGATGGAGGTTGTAACAGTTTTTCTATAAAGGCAAAAACATTCTTGAGTCATCTATGACGCTTGGAGATTATAAAGATACAGCAGAACAATTATTTCCTTCTTTCCCATGTAATTTTAGAATCTATTCCTTGTGCCTCATGCCTGCCTGTCTTTCGTGCTCACGTTTTTTCCATGGAAAGAGACACTGAAAGACTTGGTAGGAAAACAGAATGGTTTAAAATAGGAATTTGTGCATATCTTTTTGGTTGCATCCCAGATTCCAGGCTGAACCCTGTTGTCTTGGAGATATTTTGTGGCTGCCTGAATTGAAACAAGATTTCTGCTAAAATGATCAAAAACAAACCTGGACCTTCGTGAGTAATTTGATGCTGAATAGCAATAGCAATTTGAGGCTGAATAGCAGACACTATGTCTGCCAAAATTTGCAATTTTGCTTTTGTTTTCAAACCATAAATACTAGGGTGTAGAGTTGTGGAGAGATGTTGAGTGTATTAGTGGAAGTTTAGGCAAAATAGCAGAAGTCCCATAGAGCATCAGAAATAAATATGGCAGATGGATAGTTAGATTAGCTTCCATCCACCTCACCCATCTCTGATGGGAAGATGAATATTTGGATTTTATCAACAGGAATCAAGATCTGTGAATATTAGCTGTATCATTAACAGATTCCATCAGACTGGGAAAGTGGCTTTAGACTGGTAGGAGAAATTCCAGGCTGTTCCACTGATGCCCAAAATCTGGTTGAAACATGCCAGAAGGTTGTAGAACTATTTCTATTCAACATTGAAGGTATTCAGTGTTTTAGGAAATTACTTTATGAAGTTAGTGGAAACAAAAAAAAAACCAACTTCCTACTTTTCAGCTTCTGTGTTTTCTTCTATTTGTTCTTCAGTTAGTTTAGTTGGAAATCTGTTTTTTAGTGCAATACTCAACTCTGGTTTTCAAAACATACAATACAATGCCTTAAGCAGTACTTTTTTTCTAAAAAAAAGAAAAAAAAAGAAAAAGGTGCCGGAACTCACACATGTTAAGGTGACCAACCATCCTCCTTTAGGGAGGACAGTCCTCCTTTTCTAAGTTCTGTCCTCCCTCGAAAAGTGTCCTCCTAAATGTCTTCCTTTTTGATATTTGAAGACTTATCTGCAGGGCTTTTTTTCTCATAGAACGCTCAGAACAGCATTCCGGCACCTTTTTTTGATGGTTTTTTTTTCAACTTTTGCATGAGCTGTGCTACTCCCCCTATTGGCTTTTGAAAGCCAATAGGAATTGCTGCTGAGTGCACCAAAACACCCGGATACAAACTTTGTACATGCAAGTTGTCTGCAGTGAAGGCGAATTGGCAGGAACTTTGCACCCCTCCCTGCTACCCAGCTACACCATCTCCTAGTTAGTTCCGAAGATACCTGGAGGAGACTGGAGCGGTAAGTTTCTCTTGCTCTTCGGCTCTGCTAGGGCAATAATGGCTGTGGGCGCAAGAGGCAGGGGCGGCGGGGGTGCTGCGAGCGGAGGCGTGAGGGGCAGCAGCGGCCGGCTGTCCCCCGTGCTGTGAGAGCCCTCTCTACATGGGGCTGTGCAGGGTGGGTGGTGGTGCTGGCAGGGCGGCTGCAGGCAGGGTGTGTCAATGGCGGGCTGCCCCCCAGAGCCGGCATGGCTGATGCTTTGGGAGCCCCAGGGCCCGCTCTACACGGCGGGGCAGCAGTGCTGGCAGAGCGTCTGTGGGCGGGGGCGTGGCGGGTGGTTGACCTTCCATGGGCCGGGCCAGCTTTTACGATATTTTTTTCTTCAACTTATTTGTGTCCTCCTTTTCATTGTAAAAAAGTTGGTCACCTTACACATGTCATACAACCCATTTTGCCTACCCTACAAGGTTCCATCCAAAACAGGTGCCAGAACTCCGTTTTGGGCATTCTATAAGAAAAAAAGCCCTGGCCTTAAGTCTGGACCTTAAATAATCCTTTCCTGCTCACTTATATCGTACCTGTACTGCTCTGTTACACGACTGCTTCAGACGATTGCCCTGTTCTTTCATTGCGGTAATTTAACTCTGAGTGTAGAGAATTTTTCTTATTGTTAGTGTGGTACTCAGTATTAATGCTAGATTTATGCCTGTTTTTAAGCAAACCCTACTGAGTACATTTAACACTTGATATATTTCAGCTTTTGAGTCTATGACTTATTTGTATCTGCGGTCATTTCAGTTTCATTGTGTTGCCTTCTGCCATAACTATTTCATACCCTCTTCACAAACTTTGCTGCTCTGCCAGTGAAGCAGCCAACATGCAGTAGATTTTTAAAGATTTTAGTATGGTGCCTCGCAGCTACCGTAGCATAGAATCAATCTGTACCTGTCTGGAAACATTCTTTCTCCAGTGAATTGTCTTCCCTCTGGATACGCGAATAGAATGGAGGTGACCTCTCAGATGTGGTAATACCATACTTACTGGCATCCCCCGGTGCTGGCCGTGCTTTCTGGACCTTGCTAGAAATTGCATTTAAATATAATCTAACCATTGTAAAGTTCTAAACTACAATATGGTTTTCAATTTTAGGAATATTAGCATTGTATAGCTACAAAATATCCTCATTTAATATTTAAATATTTCAGATTATTTATTAGAGACTTTTAATTGTCATTCTAATTAAAAGTCTTTAATAATCCCGTATTGTCATTTTCCCCCCAGCAATAAACATCATGCTAAGTAGTTCTGTGCCATCTGCTCAGCAGTATTCTCTTTGTCTATCCCAGGGGTAGGCAACCTTGGCTCTTTTATGACTCGTGGACTTCAACTCCCAGAATTCCCGAGCCAGCCATGCTGGGAGTTGAAGTCCACAAGTCATAAAAGAGCCAAGGTTGCCCACCCCTGGTCTATCCCAAATAGTTAGCTTTCAATGTCTTCTTCCTACCCACCGGTCCGTCCAATTTCCATGAATGAATTATTATTATTATTATTATTATTATTATTTATTTATTTATTTAATTTCTATGCCGCCCTATTCCGGAGAACTCAGGGCGGCTTACAACATGATAGAAATTACAATAAAATACATAAATGTAAAAACCCTTAAGTTAAAAAAGAAACCAATCATTCCACAAACATACACACAAACATACACTGGCTAGGGGCAAGGTGTTAGCTGCCCCAGGCCTGCCGGCAAAAGTATGTTTTAAGCAATTTATGAAAGGCGAAGAGGGTGGGGGCGACACGGATCTCCGGGGGAAGTTGGTTCCAGAGGGCCGGGGCCGCAACAGAGAAGGCTCTTCCCCTAGGCCCTGCCAGGCGACACTGTCTGGCTGACGGGACCTGGAGAAGGCCCACTCTGTGGGCCTTAACCGGCCGCTGGGATTCATGAGGCAGCAGACGGTCCCGTAAATAACCTGGTCCGATGCCATGTAGGGCTTTATAGGTCATAACCAACACTTTGAATTGGGTTTGGAGACCAATTGGCAGCCAATGCAGCTCGCGGAGTGATGCCGAAATGTGGGCATTTCTAGGCAAGCCCAACACTGCTCGCGCGGCTGCATTCTGCATTACCTGAAGTCTCCGAACATTTTTCAAAGGTAGCCCCATGTAGAGAGTATTGCAGTAGTCGAACCTCGAGGTGATAAGGGCATGAGTGACTGCTCTTTTCAGAATGCGGCATGCCTGGAATGTGTGAGCATCTTTCACGCCAAAATTGGTTTTACGACTAAGAGGTGCCTTATTCAAGACGAGAATGGTATCAGACATCAGTAAATATTATAACAGTTTTATGATGGTAATTGCACCATTTTGTCTTTCTGGGTACAAATTTGAATTCCCATCAATGACAACCAACACTAGCATTGACATTGATGCATGAAGTATGTTTTTTTTTCTTCCCTGTCTTTGGACTTTTGTAGATTAGATCAGCCTTCCCCAACTCAGTGCCTTCCAAATGTGTTAGGTTCAGCATCCAGAAGGTTCAGTAATGACTATGATGGTTAGGGAATCCTTCTTTGCCTCTAGAGAACACCCACCCTAGATTAGGCTTTCATTTGATTAAGTCATTTTATTGATTGTTCATATTCAAACAAAGGTGGGACCAGTAATTCCCTGATGTTTTGTAGTGGTGCCAGACGTATTTAGAGTTGACAGATTTGAGATTTCTGTCAACCAATTTAGTGCAAGGTTGTTATTGTTAAATGTCTATGGAGATTCTCAGTCATCTGGATCATGATTTTCCCAAAGGTGCTTTTTCAAAAGGCAACTGGACTTTTTTTTTGTTTTTCCTTGAAGACAGTTTGCTTCTCGTCCAAGAAGCTTTTTGGATGAGAACTAAAGAACTGAAGAAGCTGCTTGAATGAGAAGCAAAACATCTTCAAGGAGAAACAAAGAAAGTCCAGTTGCTTTTTGAAAAAAACATCTTTGGGTTGTTGTTGTTACTTGATAAAACAGAGATAATTGCTTGATTATCTCATGATAATCACTTGGAAGTAAGAAACGTTGAGATTCAGCCCAAACTTAAATTGGATAACTTCCATAAATAAAATTGGGTTTTTTTTCCAGAACTTCTCAGTGAGGGTCAAAATAGAACCAGGTGGTACATATCTGGTGAATAATCCCAGAATGGAAGATAAGACTATGATTGGCAGATTCTATGGAACAAATAGCCATGATTTCAGCTTTTTAAGTACAGATTTAATTATTTCTTTTAAATATCATAAGCAAAAGGCTCAGACTTTGAAATTCCATCTTAAAAATGGGTCTTGCAAATCAGTCTTTAATAGACTATGTTTAATACCTTCCCCAATTTCACTACTTTTAAGATGTTATTGGAGTTAACCTCATAATATAAAACAAATAAATGTATTGATTAAGTACCATCAAATTGGTGTCAGCTCTTAGTGACCTCATAGGTTGTTTCCAGGTGGTCTTTCTTCAGCTTTAGGTCTCTAAATGGTACATTAATTGCTGCTGTAATTGAGTCCATCCAGCTTGCCTCTGGTTATCATCTTCTTGTCTGCATCATCATATGTATTTATATCTAGTATATGTTTACTTTTTCATAAGTTCATCATACATGGTAAAATGTCCCTTCATGCTTTTCTCATTTTCAGCAACAATTATTACAGGTAACTTTATACATGTTAGATAATCTCTCTAGGAACATGTATTATAGTACATTATTTTATAAAGGAATGATAATAAACTTTGAAGATACAGGCATGTCAGTTGTTTTATTGTGTTTTTACAATATTTTATTATTCTTCTATTCACTTGTGTCTGACTCTCAGTGACTGCCTGGAGAAGTCTATGCAGTTTTCTTTTGACATGGCTTCCTATTGTCTCGTTCCTTGGGCTGAGAGAAAGTGACTGGCCCTAGGTCATCCAGCTGGCTTCGTGCCCAAGGTGGGCCTAGAACTCATCACAGTCTCCCAGTTTCTAGGCTGATGTCTTAATCACTACGCCAAACTGGCTCTCTTATTTTTTATTTTATTTTATTATGTTCAGGTCTCAGAGTCATACAGTATCTGTTTCAACATTCTGACCTTTCATGGGGCAAAGTTAGCACTACACTTTCAAAGAAAGGTCAATTTTTAATCTCCAAAAGAACCTACGTTTAGAGCAAAACAAAAAACAAAAAACCATCAAAACCACCACCTACCATGATCTTGATGGAGAGGCAGGGAAATGGAGCAGGCACCCTCTGCTGGGAAGAAAGAGTTTTCTTTATTCATTATGATGCTGTGGGCTAATAGAAGAAAAATATTTATGTTTTATTAAATTACTCTGCTAGTTCAGATTGTGTAACGTGCCTAGGATTTAAACAATGATCCTGTTCTGGAACAATGTAAGACTGAGACTGATGAGATAAACTTTTACTGGGAAGATCTCTCCAAGTTCACAAACTGGATTTCCTTATTTAATTAGAAATTAATTGAAAACACTCCTGTCTCAATAGTTCTGTCCCCAAAACCTGAATTTCTGGTAATAGATTATTTTCTTACATTATCCCCATGAGTTTAACTATAATTATGTCACTGATATAACACTTCAGTTTCTCTTGAAATAAAATCAGTCATGAAGATCAGGGATTAATAGGAATAGAAAATAATGTGTGAAACCACAGCACACTCAAGCCTTCTCCTTCTTTCAGGAATGAAATGAAATGCAAATTGCATAGATAAAATATGAGCTGAGTGGAATGGTTTTGTTAGCTGAATTATGGCTGGTAAGGAAGCAAATTAATGCAGAATGAAAATGTTAGAGCCAGGAAATACAGGAAAAAGGCTATATTAAAATTACCCTGTTATACCGAACATAATGAAATGATCATACCCAATTTCACCTCAGCTTTACCACCAAATATAGTACACCTTATGTCACATTTTTATAAGTATTTATATAGAAAGAGAATCACAAGCCTGTAAACTGAGCTTGTGCCAGGCTGGCTATTCTCTTTTTAAGTCTTTCCTTTATGGATTTCCACAGGTTGAAGTGGTTATATGATTTCAGGACACCATATGTATCAACTTTTAGCATCGGATTTTATTCCCTTTTGCCAGTTTGCAGTATTTAGTCTGTCACTGTTGGAAACAGAGAACCAAATTACATCCATGTTTAAACTAGTAGTAAGCTGGAGTGTTCGACTCAGCTTTGTAGATCTTTTTTCTAGCAATTATTTTAAAATGCAAGCAAAGATCAAATCAGTTTTAAACAGGCAACTTTTGGACTTCACCTGGCCGCTCAGCAACTTTCCTGAGAACAATATAGTACTGACAAGGAGTAACCTCAGTTTACTCCTAAAAATTGCCAGATTACCTTCTCTTTTACTCTCCTTTCCAGCAGAATAAAAAAGAGAGGGCCAGATTTTTAGTATTTGTTTTCTGAAAAATCATATCATTCATAAAATTACAGTTATTTGTTTTAGCTTTGTGAAATCTTATGCTGTGAAGTTGGAGATATAGTGCTTACCACTAGTAGGCAAATCTGGTACAAATTTCTGAAATGTGGCCATTGAGAAACTTGGAGACCTGTTTTGAAATATTGATGATCACTTTTTTCTCTCTTAGGAAAAGCATCTTCTTACATTGCTTTTTGGCCAATTAATTTTTAAAAATTATGAGCATTCCAAGGCACTTTCTCCATAATAATAAAAGGGCGTAATTGCAATTAAAGCCAAAAGAGCACATTAAATAATGGAGTGAATTATTGGCAGGATATAATTAATTCTTCATGTTCAAAATACATTTGTGAAGAAAATGTTATTTCAGTTTTATTATGTTCATTACCCAATGTTCACACATTCATTACACTAAACAACAATATAAAGATAAAAAAACTTGCCTTACTCTACAAATGAAATTTGAATAATTGTTTATGTACAATGGTTTTACTGGGAGGACTCCTGTACGTTAGCTGTAAAAATTGAGACAAGCCACTAGATGACAGCAAAGAGGTACAACTTCCTCCCTTTCGGCCCTTTCAGAGGTGGTCTGGATTTTTTCTGTCAAGATATTGTAACCTTAAGAGGGCAGAACTCAAAGATTTGTATGGGATAGTTGCGGTTTCAAAGGAACAGTTCTAGGAAAGACTCTAGGAAGTGCTGCAGCTGACAAAAAAAAAAGCTAATGCAGTTCTAGGTTGCATTAACAGAGCAATAGTACCAAGATGACGTGAAGTTTAGTACTACTTTATGTAGCACTGGTAAGAGAACACTTGGAATACTGTATCCAGTTTTGGCCAGCACTATACAAAAAAGATGTTGAGACTCTAGAAAGAGTGCGGAGGTAAGGGTGTTGCAGTGGTTGGGTCCCTAAATGTTTCATAACAAAGAAGTAAAACGATATCATTTTATTGCCTTGTTTAATGAATTTACGTCTTGGAATGTAGTTCTTGCACATCAACTCAGGAGCAATCCTGAAACGGCTGCTTATTTTATTCCCAAAAATCCATTGTTCCAGAAACGGGGTGTCTTGGAACCATTCAGCAGAGAGGTATCAATGTTACTTTAACTATGTTCCAAAGAAGCCAAATAGAATCACTTTTAATATTAAATATATTTATATTTGGATAGGGTTAATTTCTTAAAACACTGGGTTTTTTCCCATCAATGGTCCCTCTAGTTGCAAAATGAGACGGCAATAGATACAAATGCTGTAAATTAGCCAGAGCATTGCAGGAGGAAAATTAAGTTCCAAACTGCTGACAAGATTAATATGCAGTTGATGGGAAGCACTTTCACACCAGGGTGCCAACGAATAAACACAATTCAAAAATACCATCCCTGCTGAAGGAGAGGATTTCCTGAGACAGAGAGCTCCTGGCCCTCAGCACCATAAAGGTCTCATAGCCTGAATTCCTAAAGTGGAACTTGATAGGGAAGATGGTGATGGGAACAGGAAAGCAGGAGGTCACGTTTCAAGGGCAACATTTTCGGTATAGAAAAATTAAATGGGGAGAAATGCCGGAAAGTTGTGTGGGCTGCCTAGAGAAACCGGATGGTCAAGAGGGAGCAGAATCATGGTAGAAGAGTTGCCTGGTTGGAGTGCTAAGATAGTTACTTTGCCCCAAGGCAAAGAAGAGGGCGCCATTTCCTTTCTGCCAAGTATGTGGATGCCATTCCTAAGGAGAGCTTTTAAATGTTTACAAAAACTAACACCCAATGTTGAATGTATATGTTCTATAACTAATGCCTCTTAACATAACCTTATGACCAATGTTGTTTGCTTTAATACTGTTAAAGCGGACTGAATCTCTACCTCAGGATATGAAACTTTTACCTCAGGATCTCTGGTTAGGGACTATAAAAGATTGCACTAGTAATGGGATGAAGTCAATTCAGAAGCGCAAACGAACAATATGCAATAGACTAGACACAGTAGATAGACCATATATAAGAGAAACACCAACCAAACAAAAGGTACTCAGAGTATACTTGAAGAGGGAAGGGAGGAGGGAAGAACGTTTACTAAAACAGATGTTTACAAAGATTAATACCTAATGTTGTATGCTATGTCCTAGGATGATTGTTTAGCAATAGGATCTTTGGTTTAATGTTGATCACATTAATATGGAACCAGATAAGAGAAACACCAATCAAACAAAGTGTAACAGGAGTATAGTTGAGGCTAGACGCGAGGGGTGGAAAAAGGCTTACTAAATCAGACGTTTTCAATGACTAATACTTAGTATTGTATATCAGGTGCCATGATGATTGCTGCACAATATGTTTTTATGTTCAATGTTGATTGTTTTAATAAAAGAATTTTATATATTAAAAAAAAGTAATTATCAGGCTAGAGAAGAGAATTAATATTGCTCGCAGAATGTAATCTACTTAAAGATGCGATCACATTTTTTTCTCTCTAAGTTTAAGGTAATTTTCTCTCAAGCATGTGTGGTTTCATCATCTGTGGAGTCTTTAGTAGGTTTTGGAACTTCTTGACAATAACTAATGATGGCATTTGTTGCCATCTCACTTTCTGTGATGCCTGGTGGAGTGTAATGATTAAAAATCTTGATTCAAAATTGAGCTTACCAAGAATTTTATTCAGTTGAAACAGTAATGCAGAAATACATTTTTGTTTGTTTTTATTGTTGTATAATCTTCATTGAGGAATCTTTTTTCAAGAGATCCCTATTACTTTCCCACCTAGATAGGTTTTTACTGATACATGAAAATAAGCCTGTGAGATATTTTTAATTTTAAGACAATGCACTGCCTTTATTGTGGTCTTATGACATCTTCTTTGTTATGTTTAAATATACAGTAATGCAGTTACAATACATTTGCCTGTCTAGTTTCCTAATTACTACAGCTTATACTCAAGTGCAGTGCAGTTCAACAGGATTAATAGCAATGAACGTGCATAGGAGTGGCCCAAAGATGCTACCAGATTTTAATACACAATAAAAAAAATGTGATTAACGTATTATTGGGTGATTTATTTTAGTGAAGTAAATTCAGGATTGATGAGTTAGACTGAATGCACTATTTCTTTTTCCTTATGTGCTGAGTCTGCTTCAATGGATCTGATTATATGAATCTGACTTGCTGTTATCTTTTTCCTTTTTCCTTTTCTGCCCTTGTCTATATCTTTTGAAATGAAGATATCTAAACCCAATTATCTATAATTATGCATTTGTTGGTGAGTAATCATTACAAATACCATGAGATTTACTTGAAAATTGACAAATGCAAGTCTTCCCATAAATTAAAAAGATTAATTATTATTAGAGAATTTTGCAACACACTGTATATTTTGAAAAAATATAGACTAAGTATACTAATTGCTTACTTTGCATTTAGATATTTCTTAGAAAGGTTAAAACTATAGAGTCCTTGATGCTCTCTAAGCTTGGTTATTTGCTTACGTGTTAATTGCTTTGCTTTGTAATTTGAAAGGTAGAAACTACAGCATGTAGCTTGAGAAAAGAAATGAGGCTGAGCCCAGACTGCTGGACCTATGATCAAATAATAACTTTCATTCAACATCTCAACATCTACTTCTGTCCTACTATCACAGCACCATTGAGAGTGTCCTGACATATGGCATTCTTGCATGGTATGGGAGCAGCTCTGTAGCGGACAAAAAAGCTCTACAGAGAATTATTAAAATTGCCCAGAATATTATTGGACTCCAGCTACCAGCCCTGGACAACATCTTCGAATCTCGTTGTTTGAGGAAGTTGCATAACATTCTCAGAGATTCTTCCCATCCTGCTTATAATCTCTTTGGACTGCTGCCTTCTGGCAGAAGATACAGAACATTTAAAACTCGGACCACCCGTTTTCTGAATAGTTTTTATCCCAGAGCTATAATTGCACTTAATAATGAACTAAAGGGCCACCATCAGTGAACTGTTGGACAGTATTACTTGGTCTGTTGGGTGGATGTTGGGTGGTTTAGGGGTGGGGAATTGTGGTGGGTGGGAGTGTGTTTGGGGATTATGTGTTTGGGACCTGGTCTTTGGGTGTCATGTAAATTTCGTTGTATGTGTGTACTGCATATACACACACAATGACAATAAAGTTATTATTATTATTATTATTATTATTATTATTATTCAAAATGAACCTATTCTTAAATCTAAAGAAGAGTTGCAGTTAGAAGGATGTGTCTGTCATTGATTTCATATGTATATCATTCAAAGAAAGTTTTAAACTGGACCAAAAGAAGTTTTGGGTTTGACCTTGCAAAAAATAAATTTGAAATTGTATTGTGTGGTAATGATGAACATGTTATTGCCAAGATTTATAAACTGTTATTGAAATTGAATTTGGAGAACAAATATGTGAAGCAAGTCATGATTCAGTGGGCAAAGAATAATATTGGGTATAATATAAGGCTTGAACAATGGGAACACATGTGAACGAAGGATTTAAAATTTTAAACTTATAATTTAAAATAACATTTTTATAAAATGATGTACCGTTGACATTTAACACCTGATAAATTGTCAAAGATGTATAAAGGCACAAATGTAAATGTAATGAAAGATCTTTCTACCATCTTTAATGGACTTGTGACAAAGCAAAGAAATAGTGTGTAAGTTTCATGATGTGATTCCACAGATTCTTAAAATGAATAAACAGATTAAATCAGAGACTTTTCTTCTAGGTTTAATGGACAGAGAACTTGGAAAAAAATTGAAACTTTGTTGTTATGTATGTTGACAGAAGCAGAAATGCTTTATAAGCAAAAATTGAAGGATATATTAATTCGTATAATGGAGAAATTGATGGAACTAGCAGAGATGGCCAAACTGCTTTAATTAAAGAGAATAATACATCTAATTTTGTTTCTGTCTGGAAACTGCTTCTAGATTTTGTGCT
The DNA here is from genome assembly GCA_034064705.1 of Bothrops alternatus. Classification (NCBI taxonomy): domain Eukaryota; kingdom Metazoa; phylum Chordata; class Lepidosauria; order Squamata; family Viperidae; genus Bothrops; species Bothrops alternatus. The sequence goes on from JARGCV010000025.1 coordinate 4,445,017, forward strand.
TGAGATGGAAAAAAAAACTTTAATTTTGGGATTTACTGATTAGACAAAGTTTTTTTTGTTATAGAAATAACTACTATCCTGCAAGTAAAACGTTGAGGCTGTAACATTATTATGTTCTTTCTTCTGCACTGAAAAGAATCAGAAATTCATGCTTTTTTTTCTTTCTTTCCCCTTTAGCCTACACATCTCTCTTTCCCCTTTTCCCCATTCCAATTTTCCCACTATTTTAGTTTCATTTGTATTTTATACCCTAATTTTAATAAAATTATATTACAAAAAGATTGCTAACTATTACTTAGAACTCTTTGAATGCTTCATTTAAAGACCCAACATTATGAAGAATACCTAATTACAGCTGATATTAACAAAAAGCACAAACACTGCTTATTCTAAGCTGGTAAACCAGTACAACTTTTTCCTTCTTTTGTGATGTATAATTTCTCTTGTTTTCTGATTTCTAAGCAGATATTTTAAGATTTGCTCTTTTGCATTTTCTTTCCATACAAAGAAAATTGGCATGGTAAAAGTGACCTTCAGGGTCAAGGATACTACACTGCTCTCGGGCTGACACAGTAATATGTGTGTTGACAGATCTATTTCACCAGCTGTACAGCAAGCTGTGTGCAAATCTGCTTATAGCTAACTCTTCTTTGGCTAGCTGATTACCTTGCTAATTTTTTATTTTTCCATGTAATCATTTATTTCCTTTGAACTTCAGAAAGCAGTAGATAGTTCCAGATAGTTACAAGTAAAGTAAAAGTTATTCCTTCTACCCGTTTCCTCTTCTGTTTTTTTTCTTCTCCAAGGTCCCTTTCAACTGTTATTCTGTATTTTGTATTTTTACTTCTCTGCAACAATTTTTGAAACAATGTTCCATACCTTCCTGATTTTTAAATGATGTAACTTCATGCTTAGCAAATTTTCTTTCTTATTTTCCAATCAATTTGTTTGGACTCTTCCCTTTGATGATTTCTGTTCCTCCTTTTTTGTTAACTGATTTTTGACTTCACAATGAGAGCTAAAAATGTTGCCCGCTGCTGCCTGCAATCTCTATTTTGGTTCCATTTCTCATTTGTGTCCCTGTACTACATCAATATACATCATATCCAAGGAGAGGGGAACATTTTTTTTTTTAAGCAACGTAGGCAACCCTGCTTCCAACACTGACCTGTTAGACTTCCTTAAGGACATTTAAGGACTGGAAGGAAAGGGTACTTCCATTCCTAATAGCCAGTAAAAAAAAAAATTGCTATTTAAAGTAAGAGGGAAAGGGCAATACTTATGCAGCTTCAGAGTCTATTATAGGGGCACAACGAAACTCAAGTGCAGCCATCTCCTTGGTAAATGTGTTGTAGGAACTGATACCCTAAATATGACTCATGCTGGCAAAGAGATCTCTCTCGCTCATACAGAGAAGGGATATACAGTTCTGCTGACAAACTGTACGGCTTCATGATAGGACAAACCCTTTCAAGTCAATGGCTAAGGTACTACCTTTTTTGGTCATGTGCACAATCAGTCCTTTCATTTAGAGTTAGACTGTCACCAAAATGCTTTCACTAGCATGAAATCTTGAATGTGAACCAGGAACATAACATGGGAGTCACTCTTACTATTCCATAATTTTTTATGATGGCTGATTTTAATGGGGTAAGTTGCTATCACACAGTTAAATATAAACATATTATAAATAAGACATTTATCTTAAACATGATGGAGTAACTAACTAAAGTGGATTCACTAATTTTTAAAGATTTGTTTGGGTAGGATGAATGTGGGGAGATGGCAATTCCAACTCTACATTTTAAGATAAAAGGAAAAATAACACCATGAAGGACCAGGTAAAATATTAATAGAAGCATTCTTAAAATATTTGCTTACATTTTGCCAGATTAACAGCAATAGCACTTAGACATATACCACTTCACAGTCCTTTACAGCACTCTCTGTGCAGTTTACAGAGTCACCATATTGCCTCCAACAATCTGGGTCCTCATTTTACTGACCTTGGAAGGATGGAAGGCCGAATCAACCCTGAGCCGGTCAGGATCAAACTGCTGGCAGTTGGCAGAATTAATGTGCAATACTGCATTCTAACTACTGCAGTCACCATGGCTCTATTACGAAGATTAATGTCTTCCTAATAATTGTTTACAGCAAGTTTAACTAATTTGTTTGAGATTTTATCACCATCTAAAGACTATTATTTGTCAGTCATTTAAATATGTTTCTTGTGTAGGACTGTTTTAGAGCCAAAACTGTATATTGATTAACACTGCTTTAATGGATTGGTCTTCTTGCAACTGACAAAAACTTTCATCTTTAAATCCATAAATCTAGCAAGTAATTTAAAAGTATGGATGTATGTATATATACATGCTTTACAGTTCTCTTCTAAAATGATTATTCTGAAATAATTGAAATGTTCCCACCATACAGTACAGTGTCCTGTTAGAGGTTAATTTCTTCAGTAGGGCCGGAGGAATCACTTTAATAGTCTGAAATTCAATTTGGCCCTTTCTCTTTTGCTTTTCCAATAAAGTGAACCTTGATTATCACCCCAGTCCCTGAAGGTAATCCGAGCTTCAGAGAACTATGAAAAGTTGTAAGCAAGCAAACTTCGTTTCACTCAAATGGATAGCTATGCAGGCACTTGGCTCTATTTAAACCATGGATTGCTTTCCACTACTTGCATTGACTAACACAAGAATTCCCGTACACTGGTCTGAAGATTGACAAACATGGTGTGAGTTATAATAACAAAATAACATTCTATGACCAGAACTGATCCTAAGTTTGTAATGTTCAGAGATTACTTCCATAGCCAAGGGGCTCTCTACATTCAATTCACATCATTAACAGATTGCTTGAGTAATCCTCTGCTATTTACACCCACTAGCCTTGCAATGAAGGATGTGAGAGGTTCTCATTCAATAACATGCCTCTAATTATTTCCCCATATTCTGACTTTTCAAACAATCAAATCATTTATTAGCATCATAGATCAATATGAATAACATGGGATAGAGTCATTAAAAAGTATAAAGCACATAGCAAGAGTTAAAAAAAATCTAAAAAAATCTGAAAAGTTAGAAGATATAAACAATATATAAATTAAAAATTAAATATATGTTATGAAAAAAATCTCTTTACCCTTATGGGTGGTCTGGATCCTCCTCAATCTCAGGGCTTCTACCAGAAGCCTGGGAGTTTGAGGGTTCTGTGCAGGATCTTAGCTGTTCTCAGCACTGCAGTCTTCTGGACAGAGACTTCTTATGTCATTCCTTGGACCACTTGGAGCCATTATCCCAGCACAGGGGTCACAACCCCAAGTGTTCTTATCACCATTGGGACCACATCCTCTCCAGTTCCTTTCTCAGCCCTGATACTTCACTAGTTTCTCTAATGTCACTTGGCACCTCTACATCTATCACCACTGCTGTCTTCTGATCCTTATCTACTATCAAGATGTCTAGTTGATTGGCCAGCTCTCCAGAGCACATGGGGCATCTGGACTGCCACCTTTCTCTGGTTTATCTATGGGGCCTGGTGGTGCAACTCTTGGATCTTATGACAAATGCATGGAAATGCAGAGTACCTGTCCCCCTCCTTTGCCCCATTTTCACATCACAACAGGGAAGGACATGTTGGCAATACCACATCTGCTGGTTGTCCTGTCCTAAAGACAGAGTCCCCCAAGAGCCTCATTGTTGGTGCCCATCTACCTTATTTCTTTATTGTCCCTGCATCCCTGTTTAGTGACAAGAGAGTTGCCAGTAGGAACACCAAGCACCTGCTTATTGAAGGAGGACTTGCCTGATGGTCACCCACTATCATGAGTGGATCAGTTGCAACAACATAAAAAAATCAATCCCTCTTAATACAAAGTTATCAAAGTCTCTTTAGTCATCTCTACTTGATATGAGACCTTGCAGCTCCTGCACATAAGCCACAGTGACAATACTTGTATCATTAGTTAACTGAGTTCTTGCATCATGTTAAGCCATTATTTAGTCATGGCTTATTGAACAAATGATAAACATGGTAGAATGCACACAACACACTATACCCAAACCAAAGAGGTCTCAATGTGCCACCCCCAGCTATTTCCTTCCTTTCCCTTGAAAGGAAACATAAAAAAAAAAACAAATTAAATTCCCCATGAAGGTAGCAATGATGCCAGCCTCTCCTTCAGCTTGAAAAAATGTGCCCTGGAACATGGTTTTCAATATTTATCTGCCTGAACTGATATTGTCTGGAGACATCAAGGGTGGAACTGATAATCAGAAGTTGTGGGAACAGCAGCCATTTGGAGTTGAGTAATGAAAGGGGATCTAGGGTGGTGAATCAGGCCTTCAAAGGCTGCTGTATTGAGGCCTTTTCCCAGCTTCTGAATCCCAAGCAGCAGTAGCTCCATACTAGCAGTTGCTGGGAAGGGATGGGTGAGGCTCCCCAAGTGCATCCAGTAGCCCTGGGAGACCCTAGAACAGCGGTTCTCAACCTGCGGGTCACGACCCCATTTGGGGTCGAACGACCATTTCACGGGGGTTGCCAAACACCGCAGTCCGCCATTTTTTGGGGGGGGTCGGCCATTTTTTTGGGGTCGGCCATTTTTTCCCCTTTGCGATGCAGGCTGTCATGCCGCGCATGCGCGATGCGGGCCCGCCATTTTTTTTTGGTCGGCCATTTTTTTCCTCTTTGCGATGTGGGCTGTCGCGCCGTGCATGCGCGATGCAGGCCGTCGTGCCACGCATGAGCGATGCGGGCTGTCGCGCCGCGCATGCGTGATGCGGGCTGTCGCACCGCGCATGCGTGATGCGGGCCATCGCGCATGCACGCATGCGTGATGTGCCCCATCGTGCATGCGCGATGTGCCCCGCCGTGCATGCACGATGCACCCCATTGTGCATACGCGATGTGCCCCATCACGCATGTGTGGTGCGCCCCATCATGCATGCGCAATGCACCCCATCACATATGCGCAATGCGCCCCATCGTGCCGTGCATGCGCGATGCGGGCCGGGGTCGAGCCCGGAAAAGGTTGAGAACCGCTGCCCTAGAAGGCTGGACCAGATCATGGGTGGAGGACTTGATCCAGCCTTACAGCTCCTATCAATCCAAAATGATAAAGAAGATGGCTCCTTCTTTGAAGATGTGGCAGCAGCAACACCAGGAAAGTCCAGATGATGTGCTGGCATTTGCACCTGCCTCTATGTTATCCCCCCCCCAATTGTTAGAAGGAGAAGAGGGAGATTGGCCACTATGGCAACCACTTCGTAATGTCTCCCTTAGACTTGGAGAGGTTCCTCAGTGACCAGGCTAAGCCCCTGCAGCTGTTTTTGCACGAAGAGCCCAGGGGTCCCATTAAAAGTGTGTAAAGTTTCTCCAATGTCTAATGAGATGAAATGTCCAGGGTTTAATTATTTGTCTATCACACCCAGCTCTCTGGGGATGGCCACCTTGATTCCAACAGGCTCAAAGGAAGTCCAGGCAATTAACAGTTGCAGCAAACCAACAAGCACATATCGTCTCCTGGTAGCCCCACTTCATGGTGAACAGGAGAATTTGCTGGCCTCAAGGGAATCCTTCAGCCTCCAAGACAGGTCCCTGAAGGTGGAAGAGAAGAAGACCAGAAGAATAACATTGGAAATTGTCGTGTTTTCTGCATCCATCAAAACAATAACTAAATAAAACAAGGGTGCCCTCTTAGTGAAAGGGGTCACCTGTCTTCCACTCCTTCACACAACAGTCCTTGAAGGCCCTGGACAAGTTCTCCAAGCCACATCAACCCCTGCAGGACACATCCATTCTTTGAGCTCCTCTGGCAACCCCATTTTCCACAAAGGTGGCAACCCTTCACACCGGCCACAAGAAAGGCATTGTCAGCTGGGCTCTCCATTTGAGGAGCTGTTATCATAAACAAGGCTGGCTCGGCTTCTCTTTTTCTTGCTGCCAGTCTGAAAGTGATTTTGTAAAGCAGCAGTTCTCAACCTTTTCCGGGGCTTGACCCCGGCCCGCATCGCACAAAAAAAAAAAAAATGGCCCGCATCGCGATAGGAAAAAAATGGCCGACCCCCCAAAAAATGGCCGACCCCCCAAAAAATGGCGGACTGCGGTGCTTGGCGACCCCCGTAAAATGGTCGTTTGACCCCAAATGGGGTCGCGACCCACAGGTTGAGAACCGCTGTTGTAAAGGCACCCAATAATTATACATGTCTTCTCCACATATCCAAAGCTTGTGCGCATGTACAAAGATATAGCAATAGATTATGTTACAGATTTAAATAAGCAGATTTACAGAATAGAAGCCATTTAGATGTGTGTGTGTGTGTTTGTGTTTGTGTAGACAGTGCAGAGCACCCACACACACCCCATTAAATTTATAAATTTTAATTAATATTTGTCTCCCCCCTCCCCCCCGTCTTGCCCCTGTCCAAGAAGAGATTGCAGTCTCACATTCCTACTGAGAAGTGGTGCCTGGGAGATGTGAAGTCTGCAAGCAAAAAGAAATGGATGAGGCTGGGGGTGACCAGGAGATGACTGGGAAAGTGAGATGGGATCATATTGATACCTTACAGCCAGTTTTCTGTGGAGGAAACAGCATAAATGCCTCATGCAGCCCTTTCTGATTCCCCCTCTTTTACTAAAATTGCGTTTTTTTTACTCACTTGCATGCATAACCCCTAGAAAGAGTGCAGTGCCTGGAGACTCACACCTTCATTGTCACACTTGTGAGAAGTGACTTACACCCTTTGCCAAAGAAAAGCAGGAAGGATATGGGAACACTTTTGGGATCTAGCCCACCCCATAGGTCTTTGGCACGGTGGATAGCAGCCTTCTCTGGGGGGGGTGTGTGTCTATGAAAACTTACCATGGCCAACTCACCAGGGGACAACTCATCCTGGGACAAGAGTTACACAAGTATCAAAGAAGTAGTGGAATAGAATAATTAAAGCTAGGATGCCAAAGGAGGAACAAAATGAAAAGTGAATGACAAAAATTAAAATAATCTTTTAATTATTTTTAAAAATTGAATGGTTGAATTGTCCCACAGCAAGTTGTCCCATGGCTAGTTGCCTGTGATGAGTGGGCCATGTGAGTTTTGCTGTGATGAGTTGTCCCATTCCATCTGTGGGGCTCCATAGCTGCTAGCCATCCCAACCCTTGCAATTGGGGGTGTTTTCCACACAAAATAATCATTTGCATTGCTAATTGTTTTTTAAATTATTTGCTGGTTCTTTTCTTGAAGTTCGCCTTCCTTCCTTCCTTCCTTCCTTCCTTCCTTCCTTCCTTCCTTCCTTCCTTCCCTTTCTTCCTCCCTCCCTCCCTCCCTCTGAGGCACACCAGAAAGGAGGATATTAACTCTCTCTGGAAAAGAAAAATCATAATTCTTGCTTTCCTAGCACAAGTGGAAGGTTGAAAGAAGGGAGCTGCCAAATTAGGGGCCATAATAAATGCAATTTGGGTACCCAAGGCAATATTTATGGTCAAAGCGGAGGAAAGGGTGAACATCTGGAATGGTATTACTAAAGCTGCCTTGATTTCCAGTTGGGCTAGCCAAGAATATCACACAGATTTTGTGTCTCTTGCTGTCTAGGCAATGTAGCTACAAAAGGTCCACAATAAAGGTTTTCGCCCTCCTGGAACGTGTGGGGCCAATTGGGGGTGCTATTTGCCACTCTGTTGCCCACAAGTTTCATTGCCTAGAATTGAGAAATCCAAAGTTTCATTGAGAGCTGAAAGGTCACCTTAACTTTAAAATTTGGAGCCAAATCTGGTTCTGGAGTGATATTGCAACATCTGTGGAAAGGTCACTAGCACTGAAATGGTTCATAGTTCCTATCACTATCATGAGCAATCCAAACCTATTTTTGTTTTAGCACACGAGAAAAGTCACACCTGGACTTGCTGTTCTCTTCCCAACAGAAGAATTACGCGCTGGAGTTGTTTTTCTTTTTAAACATCTATTTCTTTTTTAAAATCAAACCCCTTCCTATGCTCCCCTTGTTTCAATTGCAGCCACAGCTGCATCCAAATCTCTCTGCAGTTGTGGGGGATCCACTCACACCAAATCCCACTGAGATTCAGGGAAGTCCAAAAGAGCTTGGGGGATTTTTCAGCCACAGTTAGTCCTTGACTTACAACAATCACTTAGCCAGGGGTTCTCAACCTTGGCAACTTTAAGACTTGTGGACTTCAACTCCCAGAATTCCTCAGCCAGCTTTGCTGGCTGAGGAATTCTGGGAGTTGAAGTCCACAAGTCTTAAAGTTGCCAAGGTTGAGAACCCCTGCACTTAGTGATCTTTCAAAGTGATGATAGACCACCAAAAGATACTTACAACCTAATTCCAAAATTCCAACGATGCCCCCCACCCCCTGTGTTAATGTGACTGCATTTTGAGTGCTTGGCAACCAGCCCACATTTATGGCCATTTTCAGCATCTCACAGTCATTTGACTGTGATTTATGATGTTTTTGCTGAAAACTGGTATTTACCTCTGGTTTTCTGCAAAAATGTGCAATAATGAACAATAGCTTTGCTTAATGACTACCATGTTCATGTTATGACTGCTGCATTTGCTTAATTGCTACAAAAATAGTTTTTAGAATTAGGTCGATCACATGGGTGACCTTTTTTAGGTCTTATGACCAAAATGGTCAGGCTTCAATACGGTCATAAGTGGAGGACTACCTGGTTTCTTTGTGGGATATGATGATAATCTATGAATCTGGTGTAATTAGTTCTTTGTTTTACCTAAATAAATAAATAAATAAATAAATCCAACAAGAACCTGCTGGGACCATAACTCCTCAAAAATAGTTAGATTCCAATATTTTGGGAGGCAGCTGAACATAATATTAGCATATTAAACATCAACGCAATTCCACATCAATCTACATTTGGACATCATTATTACTTTTCAATGACCTTCCCCATTTTACAGAGCCTCTTGGTAGACAAAGAAACCGATTGAAGAAAGTTGGAATGCCGTGGAGGACGACACGTTGCTAAGAAGGAGGTCTTATCCAGCGTACTTTGTGGTGCTGATGAGGCCAAGACATTTGTCCTCCTCCCCCTTTGCATCCTCCCAGCTCATAGGATATCTGGATCTTTGGTTTCCAGCCTCTTTGGGACAAGTCATAGGAAGAGGCAGGGAGCTTCACAGAGTCCTAGGGGTTAGACCACCTTCCACGAGCAAGAGTCTGGATTTCCTAAATCCCTTTCAGGGGAGACAATTCCTTCTTAGGCTAAGAGACCTTAGCAAGGAGGCTTTGGAGTTCCAGACTTCTGTATCAGGGGAGGTTGGAGGTGCAGGAAAGGAAATGACTGTGGAACTAGTCAGGTGAAATGTGGGAATGGGCAGTTTTGGGTTGGGTGCTTAGAATAATTACACCAAACCTTTTCCAAGGGATGAAGAAAGGAAAATATTATGTCACTTTTATGCTGCTTTCCTGTACTCACATGTTTGAAGAGATCATAAAGAAACACCTGAATAAATCAGTAAATGAAAGAGTGGCATAAAACCAAGACTTTTGACAAGAGGACATCCCTGCCATATGTGAGACAGTTTCAAAAATGGACACAAGTAAAACACCAACCATAAGCCATGTTTCAGAAGGTTTCAAGTGCTTAGTCAATTATTCCTTTCCACCTGGCCCCTTTCTGGGTGGCGAGATTTTGGGGAGACCCTTAATATCATTCCCTTTTCTTTCAAGGTGAAAAGTCAGAATGGCCAGGAGTGGGGTGGCCAGTTGAGCAGACCTTCCCAGGAGATCTGGCTAAAAAGGTTTTTCCTTTCCAAGCCCAGACTTAGCCAGACCCAGGGGAATTATGGGAGCGCTACTTCCCATTTCAGTGGGTTTACCAAAAGGATAATTTTCCCCCAAAATATTTTTTAGACCTTATTGAGGCTTGAGGTTTGCAAGCCAAACCGCCATTTAATTGCCACTGTCTCCTGCTGGCTTGTAAAATCCCTTGAGGTTCTGGAAATAGCAGCATAAATATTTCAGCAAGAAGTGCCAGCCAACATTTCTGCAGGAGGGACCAAGCTGGCTTGCTAATTTGGTAAGTTAAATGTCTGACCATCTTTGTGGGGTGGAGTTTTAGCAAAAGAGCTCAGATCTCCACAGAATTGGGGGTGGGATGGAGAGTATTGGAGGGATGGGCCCCCTTGCAAAAGTTCAGGGATCCTGAGCAGCTTCTGTTTGAACAAAAATAGTGCCCAGCTGGGTCTTGCTGTGATGCATGCTGCCCAGGCTTCTCCTTAGTTCTAGGTTGCTTCTCTCTTTGGTTAGTTTCCATCTGTTGCTTCTTGTCCTGTCTTCAGGTGCTTTAGCTTGACTCCCTCTTCTCTGTGGCAACCCCTGAGATATTGGAACACTGCTATCATGTCTTCCCTCGTCCTTCTCTTCATTGGGTCTTCTCCAATGGAGAAATAGGAGGTATTTCTCTGAAAGTTTCCAGGAGAAGTTGAGCCTTTGGGCAAGAGAGTCAAATCCCAGCCCGTGGCTTTCTTTTCATTCTCTCTCAATAAGCCCAGAAGTGGAGAGAGATGGAGAAAAAAGGGGCAGCAGGAGAGATAGAGAGGGATAGTCTCCTAAGGGAGTTAGGAGGAAACCAGACACCATGTGAAACCTGGAAATGCATATAGCTGTTGTAAATACTTCTTGTAAATCACTTCACTGCAAATAGTAAAAAGCACAAGAGCCTCATCTCATCTGTGTCAATTGCTACACTTATACAAAGCAAAACTGACCTCCAGTTCAAAAAGAAACCCATCATATTGTGTCAAGGTGGTAACTGAGACTTGTTTTTTTCCCTTTCTTTTAAGTTTCTTTTTATCACTGTAGTATGTTTTTATTATGGTTTTCAGCCCAGAGGTCCGTTGGTGGTATAAATTTGTTAAGTAAATAAAGAAATAAAACTTTATGCATTGATGTTTCCAACTGCAGGAGTGATGGTCTGCCCTGGGATTTGCAGTTGATATGACCCCTGCTCTCTACAACGCCTGTTTCAGCCCATCTACCTTCTTTCTTATGGGTGTACCTCAGCTGGAAGCGGTCCATGTATGGCTGTCTATCCCTTTTGGCTCCATGTACATCAGGGCAGTGCTGGGGAACTGCACCATCCTCTTCATCATCAAGGAAGAGCCGAGTCTCCACCAGCCCATGTATCTCTTCCTTTCCATGCTGGCTGTCACTGACTTGGTGCTTTCCTCCTCTGCACTGCCCAAACTGCTAGCCATCTTCTGGTTTGACAGCAAGGAGATTAGTTTCCATTCATGCCTCCTCCATCCATTCTTTCACCACAGTTGAGTCAGGGATTTTCCTGGCTATGGCTTATGACCGTTATGTGGTGATATGTACTCCCTTGAGACACAAGGCCATCTTAACCCATTCAACAGCTGCCAAGATTGGGGTGGCTGCTGTTCTGAGGAGTTTCTTTTACATCTCACCCCTTCCTTTGCTTGTAAGAAGACTGGCTTGCTACCGCACCAATATCATTCCACACTGTTATTGTGAGCAGATGGCTGTGGTGATGCTCTCATGTGAGGACACCTCTGTCAGCAACATCTATGGTGTGACAATTGGCTTTGTGATACTCATCATTGACTCCCTGGGCATTGGTGTGTCTTATGTTTTCATCCTCCAGGCAGTGATGAATTTGGACACAGCAGAGGCACGGCTAAAATCTTTTAGCACTTGTAGCTCCCATATTTGTGCCATCTTAGCTTTCTACATCCCCATAGCAGTCTCCTCCCTGATCCACAGATTTGGCCACCAGGTCTCTCCTCCAACTCACATCCTTCTGGCCAACTTCTATCTCATCTTTCCCCCTGTCTTAAATCCCATTGTTTACACTATCCGGACCCAAGTAATGCAGAGGAAGTTAATCAAGATGCTATCCTGGGCTGAGAGACCAATCAGAGGCCTTTTCTAAGCCTTTCAGAAACAATTTTTTTTCTTTAATAACTTATTAAAGAATATTTAATATTGAATTAATATCAGTTGAATTAATATCAACCCTGAGCAGTCCAGATGGGAATGTCAATGTTCTGGCACAATGCCTGAAGGTTATTTGGAACTGCATGGTGAGGAACAGATTTAACCTTGCCTAGGTCAAGTAGCTGTAGTTATTTGGACCCCCTGGAGATGGAGATCTGGGGAGTTATCATTTTTGGTTTTCTGTGAGGTGATACTTCCTCATCAATACTGTATACAATTTAGGGATCCTCCTGGACTCACTGTGGCTCTATGACTAAGAAGGTCTTCTCTCCCATCCAACTGGTGCATCAGTTGTGCCTATTCCTACTACAGCAGGCCCTTCAGATGATCACTTATGCATTAGTCAGCTCATGATTGGACTATTGCAATGGATTCTACAAGGGGCTGCCCTTGAAATCACCTAGAAGCTGCAACTGGTCCAAAATGCTCTGATGCAGGTAATGAAAACATATTATGATCGGGCTATATATCGTCTGTGCTTCAGGACCTGCATTGGTTATCATTTCATTGTGCTGGTTTTCACATATAAAACATCTCTGTCTCTCCCTCCCTCTCTCTGTGTGTCTGTCTATCTATCCGTATATCCGTTTATCTATCTGTCTATCCATTTATCCATCTATCCGTCTATCCGTCTATCCATTTATCCGTCCGTCCGTCCATCCATCCATCCATCCATCCATCCATCCATCCATCCATCCATCCATCCATCCATCCATCCATCCATCCATCCATCCATCCATCTATCTATCTATCTATCTATCTATCTATCTATCTATCTATCTATCTATCTATCTATCTATCTTCTCTATCATCTACCTATCTAATAATCCAATACAGAGGTGTCAAACTGCCGGCCCGTGGGTGGAAGTGTCATGCTGAAACTGCGCCCACCCTAGCTCCAGCAATGGGAAAAAAGCCGTGATACGTCTTGACACGTATGAGTTTGACACCCCTGATCTAATACATTTCTCTCTCTCTCCCTTGTCTATCACTTCTCTCTCTCACTCTCTAATATCTCTAACAATGGGGACCAAGGATACCCTCTTCCCCCCCCCCATTAACAGAGACCTCTCCATGGGCCACATAATCTCCTGGAGCACCGCTAGATGCTCGATGCTTTACCAAAGGACAGCAGGATCTTTTAACAAGATATTAAAGACTGAGCACTCAGCATTTCCATTTAGTTGCAAACTTTAATAAAAAAAACCACTTTAAAAGAAAGATGTATTATACAATATGTATTTTGATATGATATGGTCTTGCTTATATTGTAAATAAAACTGAGTAAAGCAAATAATAAAGGTAAAAGAACTTTTTATCAACCATTTATTCTGGTCACCACTTTCTGTAGTGAATTAGGATGTGAATTTCTGAGACAGTTGTCCATGGGTTGCATTGTAAGGATGACTGAATCTCATTAGAAACCAATGTCCAAATCAGACGAAGCAGCTTCTCTGGTTGACTACTTGCTGAAGGCGAAAGACTCTTCCATCTCTCCGTGATCCTCCTGGCCTTTCTTGGCACTGAGTTTGAGAGCTGCCACCCAGTAACCCCTCCTCATGGTTCAGCCATTGGGTCTCCCTGGCCCTGGAGAGCTGTGAAGGGAAAGGGATTGAGATCTTTTGAGAGAAAACTAGTCCCAAACTGTGGGATCCACCAGTCTGATTTCTCACCCCTGCCCTGAGTAAAGGAAACCTTCTCCCACGCCGCAATCAGACTGATGTGATGGGGAACTTTCTTGCTTTGGCTTTTATGGGACGTGGATGGGAGCTGCCCAAGATTATAAGTTACAGCAGGGGTTCTCAACCTGGGTAATCTGGGAGTTGAAGTCCACATGTCTTAAAGTTGCCAAGGTTGAGAACTCCTGAGTTACAGTATACTGTGTGACACCGTGAAGGTGGCATCTTCAATTAATGCAATAAAATGCTTGTCTCCGTGACAAGCAAGGAGGGGAAAACATTTTGTCAGTCACAAAGTCTGAAAGTGGAATGGCAACACCCTCTGCAAGATCTGCTGGGGAGAGCCAGAAAGGCCTCCAGCCAAGGCCAACTAGATTTGAGTGGCTGTCATCTAATACGTAGTACCTGGCTTCATATACCGTATGTTATTGTTTAAAAGATGTGGATCATTGTGGAGACACAATGTTTTGGGTAAAACAGCCCATAAGTGAATGAGGCTATATTTCTTCATACCCAAGGGTAGAGGAGGAATTGGTTCATTCTGTCTCAAGAGAGGCGACTATAAAGATGCCTGACACTCTTCTGCTGTGGAACGTAAGTGCTGAAGGACAGCTAAGAATTCTCACCAGGTGAATCCTTCCTTACCCATCAGTGGCAGGACTGGAGGTTGAACTGAAAGCCATGCAGGCCCAGAGCATTGAGAAGTCCCAGAGAGAAGCTAAGGAGCAGAGAAGCTTCAGGTTTCAAGCCGAGACCGAGGATGGCGGCAATAACAGCAGCAGTGATGAGGTTGATGGCAGGGACACCATAGGCTGAACTCCAAGGTTCCAAAGGTCAGGCTAAAGCTGAGGTCCAGTGTCCGGTGTTGGCGAGAGCAGAGAGTCTTGCCAGACAGGGATCCAAGAGCCAGAACCAAGCAGACAGATTGGCAGAAGCAGAGCAGTCTGTAGGAGAGAAGAAGAGAGAAGAGCAGCCAGAAGCCAGACTGGGAGATGAATGATCCACAGGAGTGATCTCAGCACAGTGGAGAGTCCCAGAGATAGCAAGGCTGATGGAGTTGGGCAATGGGCTGGATTAAGAGGCAGGCAGAAGCTCATGCTATTCCAGAGCCTGAAGGAGGGTAGCAACAGATGGGTGAGGCCAGAGACCAGCAAGCCTGACCAGCTGGAGTCTCAGGTCTGTGGGTGGTAAGGTAGTCTTAGGTTCCTCTTAGGTGATTGGGGATGGCTCTCCCTAGGGAGAGAGACTGGAAGGGGGGCCTGTAGTAATTGAGTGGGACTTCAAGTGCTTAGGTACTGTAGGAGTAACCCCTTCTTACTCCCAATGTAGTATGGATAAGGTGATGGTCAGTAGAATGCCTTATGGTGCTGGTGGAATGCCAAGGTTAGAGAGGGAGGGTCAATATATTTCAGTGAGTGTATATATTAGAGCTTTTTCAGTTATTAGCTTTTTTTTAAATCAAAAGCTTTTAAAAACAACGTGGATAATACAGTACCGAAATAGAGTATTAGTATCTATTAGATCTCTTTTTTTTAATTACAGGAGAAAATCCCTTCTCACCCTTATGGGTATTTTGTGTCTTTCTCAATCTCAGATGTTTGCCAGAGGCCTGGGAGATTCTGCACAGGATCCCAGCCCTGCACTCTTCTGTACAGAAAGATCCGATGTCATTCCTGGAATCTGTTGGAATGATTATTCCATATAAGAGTCCCAGACCCAAGTGCTCTTACCACTACTGTAACCACTTTGGCCTTTACTTTCCACATCCTCTCCAGTTCCTCCTTCAGGCTTTGTACTTCTCCAGTTTCTCATACTCCTTCTTCCTGATGTTGTGTCACTTGGCATCACTACATCACCGCTGCCATCTTCTGGTGTTTTTCTACTATCATGATGCCCAGTTGATTGGCTAGTACCTGCCTGTATTTTGGATCTGAAAATCCCACAGGATCTTGGCTCTCTTATTTTCCATAACCTTCTATGGAATCTGCCATCTAGATATGAGAGGGTCCAACCCAGGGGTGGGCAATTAATTTCCCCAAGAGGTTGTTGTGGGCTGCTGCTGCTACCCCCTGTCACCACTGGGGAGTGGAAACCTCCATACCTTGTGAGGAGTTTCCAGGTTTTCACACTGGCAACTTCCATTTCCTTCTTTGGCCAGCTCACTATGCCACCAGGTGATGGCTGGCAGAGCATATATGTTGATGCCGTGGATCTTGTTTTTCCCATTGTTCTTCAGGACCTGTCTAATCCTTTGGTAGTACTTGGATGTTTCTGTCTTCCTTGCCCCCTCATTGTGGATCCCATGTGACTGTGGGATATCAAGGTATTTGTAACTGGTCTCTATATCTGCTTTGTGGAACCATAGTTCCATCCTATCAGTCTTAACTACTTTCCCTCTCTTGACTACCATCTGGCTACACTTCTTTAGTCCAAATGACATCCCAATGATTTCATTATAGATCTGTGTCAGGTGGATCACCAAATCGATGTCTCATTCATTCTTTGCATACAACTTGATGTCATTCATGTAGAGGAGGTGGCTAATGGTAGTTCCGCTCTTGAATTTCTATCCATAATCAGTCTTTGTGATCATCTGGCTGAGGGAGTCAATACTATGCAGAACAGCAGCGGTGGCAAAACTCTAAAATAAGAGGGAGGAACATTAAATGGGTGTAGGGGAGCTTAATGGTTAGAATGTGGAAGACTATAATTACAAAGCACTCTAATATGGCAAACTAGGTGTTCATTCAACATAGTTTGCTGCATAATTTTAACAGTCTATCAAGATAGATGCAGGAGGAATTGGGGAGCACCCGTAGTTACTTATGGATTGTGCAATGTGTTGATCATATGGCTGCCACTGAAAATCCTCAGAAATTTCAACCAATCTAGAATGCAATAGCATGAGCAGGTACCTTAATGTTTCTCTCTAACAAACAGAGTCACCGTGCTCCTGGTCCCATCCATTAAACAATGCCACCTGAAGGGCGTAGGCAATATGTTTTCTCTGCTGCAGTGCCAGCCCTTGGAAAAACATCTCACCAGAAATTTGAATGGTCCAGACCCTGCTCAACTTTTAAATGTACCTTGAAATTCTGGCTACTTCCCCAGGCTTTGACTAGAATGGAATATAGGCTCCCTTTGGGAAAGATTTTACATTTTTTTCTAGTGGATAATTTCTCCAATAGAAAGTCTATTCTGTTCTTCTGATCTGTTTGATTCATATCTTTTTTGTTTGTGATTCTGTATATTGTCCAGAGTCATTGAGGAGTTGGCCACCTTAGAAATGTGAATTACAGACAAACAAAACAAACATGAGTTGGTTCCTGCTTTCATACAGACAAATATTTTTATAGCTCTCCTAGCTAGAGAAACCCATTTAGAACTCCAACTGACATTGGAGTCACAGAATTCTTTAAAAAAAAATAGGCAAGAGGTACTCTGAAATTCATTCCATTTGTAGGATGAAATGTATTAAAATTACTGGTTTATGACAGTGTGTTTTGAAGCTAAGCTTTCTTGATTTTTAGTGATGGCTAAACAACATTTAAAATCATTTTCTTTTTTCTCTAGAAAACCCCAGTTTTCTAGAAATGGAAGGAAGTGCCAAAAATCACAGCTCCAACCTCTCTTTTATGAAAGATTGCTGTAAAAATCTCAGAAATCATTAGGTATCTACAGGGCAATACTAATCAACAGTGAGAAATTGGATTGCACAATGTAAGGCAGTGGTGGCAAACCTATGGCACGTAGGTGTGGGCACGTGCGCCGTCGCCCCAGTCCTAGGCCTTCAGCTGGGTTTTATAAAACCTTTTCGCTTTAGGCCGCCACCACCGTGTAAAAAAAAAAAGTTCAATCAATCAGTCAATTTCAACTTCTCACGGAAAAAAAAAGATCTTGCAAAGTTGGAATTGATTGATTGAACTTTTTAGTCCCACCCAGTCTGCTGTTACCACTGCAGCCATGCCCACCCAATGGGCCACACCCACCCAGAACCCGACGATGCATAAGTGGGTTTTGGGTTGCAGTTTGGGCACTTGGTCTCTAAAAGGTTCGCCATCACTGATGTAAGGGAAGAAGGGAGTTATAGGAAGATGCCCCCAGCAGTGAGGCACTTCGCATATCTACTAAGCCAGAAAATGTCTGGATCAAGGAGAATGTCATTGAGGACCACCCTGTGACTATCCAAGAAATCAGTATTCAGCATCAGCAATGTGCACAGAATTTTATGTGAAATTTACTACTGAGGAGGGTCAGTTGCTAATGGATGCTAGGACCAGAAATGAAAAGGAATGGATACCATGATCTTTTACAACCCTATAACAGAAACTCAGTAGTGGCATAAACTGGAAGGAGCCCCTGAAAAAACCAAAAAGTGTCCCCTTAGTTGGCATTGCCAAGGTTACTGCTTTTTAGGGGAATTGTGAAGATGTGGTGTTTATCAACCATTTGGATCAAGGAACCATCATCAATGCCCCATGTTCCAGCAGTTTGCTTCATGAGCTGAGAAAGTCTTTGACTGAAATTGAATGTTGTACTGCTGCCAATTCTTGAATCGTGACAATGCCAGACACCACATAACTCATCTTATACAAACCATCATTGCTGATTTCTAATGAAACCCTCCAGCCCTGCTCACCACATCTAACACCCAGTGATTACCACCTGTTTGGAAGAGCAGAAACATTCTTGTGTAGAGGACATGTCTCCCTTTTGGAAGATCTGAAGAAGGGTGTCTATGAACGGATCAAACTAATTCCTAAAGAATTCTACAACTCTAGTCTTAGTAAACTGGCAGAGACAAAATGCATTTTGCAAATGGGTACATGCTTTTAAAAAGGTTAGAAATTATGAAGTAAAGTTGGTATTTTTTTTCTTCATGGTTCCCATAGCCAAACAAGTATCTAACAGTGTACTAGAAAATTATACCATTTAGAGAAATGTTGCCAAAGTGTTGCAAGCTAAAACAGTTACAACAACAACAGAACTGTTTCTCCTGCAATTCACTTAGTTTCCCTTCACCCTCTTGTTCATTTTCCTCCTCCATATCTGTTACTTCTGCTATTCTCACCTCAGAAAATCTGCTCAGTGCTATAAGTCTTACGGAAACTGTCTCCACCTCAGTTTGCTTGAGGCATCATTTTACCCATTTGAATAGCTGAAGAAGGAGTCTACTTTTAACCCACCAATGCTGTCACTTTTCTATTTCAAAGAGCAATGCCATTTGGTTTATCCCTCTGCCCAATATAGATCTGAGCAGCCCACGGCTGCTTAGCTGCAGTAAGCTTTTTCCAGCCTTCAGGCTACCTTCCAAGGCAGGGCAACAGGTTTAGCTCTGAGTGAGAATCAACGGCTCTTGCTTTGACACAGAACCAGGGGTGGGATTCAGCAGATTCGCATCAGTTTGGCACAACCGGTAGCTAATTTTTTGTTGCCCCAACCCAGAACAGACTTCTGGAAGCAGCATCCATACAGAGAACTGCTTGTTCACATATTTGAATCCCACCACTGCACATACCCCTTGCACTGGTGAGATGTGGGAGGGAGATCCAATTACCGACCAATCAAAAACATCATGATTGGAAAATGGAACATACTGCAACTTAATTATGAACAAAATGAATTAGTGAAAAACATTCAAATATTTTCTAAGTATATATAGTTCAGAAAAGTTTTAATTTCTGCCACCCCCTGTGTCACCACTTAAATGGTGCATATCCAGTAGAAAGGTCAATCAGTAAGATTAAGATTACCAGTGTTATCATTAATGTAGCCATTTCTTTTTTATATATTTTTAAAGTAAATTTTATTAAGGGGGGGATGTGTATGTGCAAATATTGCCAATGAGCAATTACTGTATCTATAAGCCTTCATCCATTTTGAGAGGTTGCAGTCTTCAAAAGATCTCTCTCCCATTCCAAATGCTGATTTTTCTGCAATTCTGAAATCATCTGATTGACCTCTGACATCTGAATTAAATGTGATGCACCTAGCCTGGTATGGAGAAACAGCAGAGAGGGATTCCAAAAGAAAAAGAAAACAGTTTGCAGCTATTTCAGTAGAAGTAAATCTGTGCCCATGCTCTCAAATGTGACTTTACTGGTGACTCCTTGTCCCAAAATATCACTTCACAGAATACAATGGGCAGCTCATAATTCATGCTATAGCCGTTCCTGGCAATAATTCCTGTTCCAGTAAGACCTACTTATAGACAGATACCGTGGCACTGGCACATGTGGTTTTAAACCAGCTGTTGCTTTTGAGGTTTGTCTCATTTTTTTATCCATCTTCTCACCTGCAAAACTTGGGAACATCATTTTCATAAACAGAAGGATTCTCATACATCTACAGTGTATTCCTAGGAGACTGTTTCATGCCAATTTCATCAGCATTTGGTGCCAAACAAAATCATTTTTGCTATCCTGCATTTTATACCTTTCAAAAATTTTTTTTTAATGATGGCTTGCTTCTGGTCTTTCCAAAGCCCAAATGAAAGCTGCCTTGAACGTAAAGTCCTTAATTAGTGAAGGAATGTGTGTTGCTCATAAACTCCTTGCTATATTCTCAGCATTTGATTTCAAATAAAACCAATCAAATTTAGTGCAAAACCGATTAATAAAAGGGCCTTAAAGCTATTGACATATATATTCGAATTCTGCTCTTAAATTCATGTTTTTAATAATATATGAAAAGGCAGAGTGATACTCATGAAATATGAGAAAGGTCTGTGAGTCTTTGAACTTTGTTTGGTGGTTTTTACGTATCACTTAAAATTTCTCTCAAAGAACAGATGTTTAAAAATTCATCTTCCCCCTCCTTGTCCACATTAGTTATCCAAATCCACATGCAAAGTGGCTTCCAGTTCCTTGCGTGCCTTCCTTTTTTTCCCATGTTTTAAATTTAAGTTTTACAAAGTTTACTTTAATCTCTCAAAATGTTATTTACAGTTTACCCCAGAACTAGTGATATACATTAGGAAAAATGTAATATGAAACTGCTGTTCATGCTGAATAATGCAAAAGAGGTTTTTTTTCATCCAGTGCAACGAATACCATTTTTACTGTCATGTCTGTAAAATCTGATTTAGTTGGCATGGCAGCCACTGGGTAGAATTTCACTGTAAACAGAACTCTTCTTTTACATTTTACAAATTAATGAAGTATCTTTAATTGTCTTATCAGCAAGGAAGATAGGAAAAGTTCTCCCTCGATCACTTGGACATTGATGATTTCGTGAATTAATCAGCCACCAAAGTCTTTCCCCTTGTCACTGGTCACATAACTGGATTGGAAAGGCTGATAAACACCCTATTCAGCTGTTTTTCTTTCTTCCCCTTAGAGATAATAAATCAATCCTCAATTCCTATACTATATTATAGGTTGGTTGATTGATTGATTGACTATATGCCAACAAGTCATTTTCAACTTCTAGTGGCCACATATATTTTCTCTATAATAACCCATCCCCAAAGTGGCCTTTCAGATCTTTCAAGAGTACACACATCGCCACTGTAACTGAATCCATCCCCCATGCTGCTGGTCATCCCTGTCTTCTCTTTCCGTTCACCTTTCCCAGCATCATAAGCCCTTTTTAGAGAATGCCTGAAGCAAGATCCTGGTCATTTGTATTTCAAATGAGAGATCTTCCTTGATTTATTGAATGACCCACTGGTTTGTTTTCTTGGCTGTCCACTGTATTCTGTATTCTGATGTAAGCACCAGACAGCAAGACAAGAAATAATGGATGGAAACTTATCAAGGAGAGATCCAACCTAGAACTAAGGAGAAATTTCCTAACAGTAATTTGAGAACAAAACATCACCAAAGAAGAGACTGGAAGGATATAGGGTCTGGAAGGATATAGGGTTTTCTGCTTGAGCAAGGGGCTGGACTAGAAGACCTCCAAGGTCCCTTCCCACTCTGTTCTTCTGCATTCTCAGGAATCTTCTCCAAGCTTTCTATAATGATCTTATTCATTTGTCTCAGCCAGAAAGACTTCATCAAGGCTTTGGGATGGAATTGCCATAGTGCTCTTGAGTCTTACTTTCCATCAGCTCTACCCAGAAATGTATTAATCTTGTTTTGCCTTGTTTTCTTATATATGCCAACAGGAAACAGCCCAAATCTAATCTACAAACTGAACCCCCTTCAGAACCATAGCAAAATGAAAGATAAAGTGATGCTATTTATTTGGGGTACCCACCTGCTAACCTCAGCAGAATAAATAAGACAGTACAATGATGCCATTTGTATCCTAATGTTATTACACAAATAATTAATTTGCATAATTTGTTCAGCAATTTGCACAGCAATTTCCTGGCCATGGTACAACAGCCAGAGAATGTATTCACACATTTCACAATGTCATCGCTTATTTAACTAGTGTTAATTGAATCAAATTGGCTGGGTCTAACACTCGGCAGATTCAGCCACAAATCATACATTACAAACCATGTACTAAACACTTTTTATTTTATTGTGTGTGTATACTATAGATATAGATATATATAGATATCAATATAGATAGATATAGTTTACATTTTAAATTAATTTATTTGACCAATTGAAATCTTACTGTTTCAATAAATACATAATGCCACCAGAGGGCGCTTTTACCTATGCATTTAGTTTATGCCATAATCTGATCCTTGGGGGGGGGAGGGGAAAAAAACCCAATCCATTATTTAGGATTTACTCTTGAGAAACTAGCTATAGATTAGAACGTGACATGAGGAAATTTGTGGAAAGTCTAAAGCTAAATACCAAATAGAAGCTTTTGCTTAAAATGTAACCAACCTCATTAATCCTACAATTTTGACTATCTTTGTAAGATTGTCATTAAAATCAGAACAAATTCTCTTCCAATTTCCCTCTCTCCATCTGTGTCTGTACCATCAAAAGAATTAAAGGAAAGAAACCTCAGAAAACGTTGGTCTCATCTAAATTTATGAACATCAAGTTCTAAGGTCAGGAGATGAAAGTGAGTATAAAAATATGGGAGAGTAATACCTTTCTGTGTGTGGGAAAAATGAGCTGAAAATGGGATTCTTACTTTAATCAGCTATAAGTAATGACAACTTTAGAACTTTTGAAATCTGATAAAAGGAATACAATTTACCAAAGAACTCTGAATCATAATATCTACAGTTAAAAGACTTCTTTTCTTCATTGCTTGGCCCAGGTGCCTTGCAGCTTCCGAAGCTGCAAAAGCACTGAAGGTCATGCAGAAGGCCTTTACAGAGACTACACAATCATTGATTATTACCATACACTTAAAAAAGGGGGAAAAATGGGGGCTGTTTACAAAAACTTGGAATAGAGAACTGGAATATCAAATATTGCCCAGCTAATAGCTCCAGGTTTTAGCCTAACGTTGAAACAGTTCAGCCACAGAATATTTTTCAGCCTTGTGGGCTCTTCAAAGTGTATTTAAAAAGCATTGGCTCTCATCCATCTATGCTGAAAATATAATAAATGTGAACATACATATGTTAAGGGCATGTCTGCTTGTACAGCCTTTTTGGCTAAATATTGTCATAATGCATCATCTAAATTATGCCTGCATTATATTAGGAATACCATTCCTTCTTCCTTCCTGCCCTGTCCATTAAACAAGATAACTTCCGATCCCACTGCACTCACCTGCACTCATCCCTGGCATGTAAAGCTTTGCTTTTACAGTCTCGGATTCTGCACCTCAGACAGCCCAAAAAACACATAGCACAAGTATTTATTGTCCCCATGTCTCATAAAGGTTTTCTGCATACAGTAGTGTCTAATGGCAGGGCTGCTTGCATTCTCAGGCTATTCTTGATTCTAGAACCAGAGTGTTAAAGGTAACTTTTAAAAAAAGGCTGCTATTGTTGGTTGGATTGTTTTGACTTACAGTATGAAAAAAAAAAAGGTGCACCTTCTGCTTTAAGCCGTAGATCCCAAACTGGGTTCCTCTTATTTTCCTACGTACTCCGCAGGATGCAGGAAGCATGAGATGGGAACTTATTACCTTTTTCTTTTAATAATGCATCCATCTTCCCTTGAAAGACACATCCTGGATAAACCATCAAGAACAGGAAATATCCTGTCCCTTGTCTGATGCGCAGGATGGGTTCCTGAAGTGATTTTGGCTAGAAAGTGCTTTCCTGCATTAGGAGAGATGGATGCTGCTGACTTGGCAGGGGCCACCCCACATTTTCTGAATACGGGATGGGGCAGGATGGCTCCTAGCACATCCCGTCTTCCCCTTCAAAGGGGGGAAGAGTGAGAGAGGTTGATGAAACTGAGCTGGTCCTATTTGCGTTCTCATCTTAACCCATTCCCTCTGCTACCTACATCATTTTTACAAACTGCTTTCATTTTTTCCTCTTAAATATCTTCTTCCTACTTATAAAAAAGCATTTCATTACAGGAAATGAAAGAAGCTTTCGGGCCTTTGATAAATCAAATCAAACCAAGTCAAATCAAATCAAATCTACATATGGATATAGACCAGCATAACCCTGTGATGAAATTGTTTGCTCTTTTTTCTGCACCTTGGACAATTTTCTTTATGGAAATCTGAACCTATAACAACTTGTCTTGTGGCAGCTTTGCCATATGCTACATGCTATGAGTTTGTATGCTTATACAATATAAGACTGCTGTTCATTTTGTTCTTTGTTACCTTAGAGCCTAATACCTAGAATCTGACTTATTTCACAGCTACCAAAATTACTCTTCTCTCCCTACACAGACAGTCCTTTCAATGAATGTTCATGGGGCAGGCTAGTAACAGTTCCTTGGAGTCTCATATGAGGACAAGTAGCTCTTGGGTTATGACCATTTGTTCAGAGATCTTTATAAGATGATGGTGCTGAAAGAATGGCATTTATAGTTCTGTCTCATAGTTCTGTCTCTTGAAGGATCTTCATGGTTATATTGTCATAATTCAGATGCTTGGCATCCACCTTGCGATTATGATGTCACAGTGAGCCATGGTCACTTGATTGCGATTTCTGGTGTTCCCTGACAGCTTCCCTGACAACCAAAGTCAGTGGGGAAGTCTATAGGAATTGGAAACCCAGATTATGTGGTGTCCTTTTTTAATGACACATCTGGTCCTTGCTTATCAATGGCAACTGGGACTGCCAGAATTTTCATCACTAAGTGACACAGTCATGTAATGGCATACTTTATGCCCATGTTGCTTAGTGGGGAAATTCCAAAAACTGAAAGACCTATTATATTACTGGACCATATGCTTTTTCATAGCATTCTTAAAGCAGTCTGCTGGGCTATATGTATGTATACATTTTAAATGATGAAGAGTGGCCTTGCAGTAAAATATAAAACCAATTCACAGTACATTCTTACCATTTATCTCTTGTGGTTTCCTGGCCATCATTGTCTGTGCACAGAAAAAGGAGTGATCTTTCTCCCCCAGAATGAGTTTGCCCCCCCCTCCCTCCTGAGTTTCTCCCTCTGCAGCACCTCTTCTATTCAGACTGCACACCATCTGGGCCAGAAGAAGTTTGTCTATCAGATCAGGTTTTGCTGGATGTCCCAAGAGACCAAATTAACCTTTGCCCCAGGCTGATAGATTGAATAAAGCCACTAATCATTAAGTGAAAATTATATAATAATCAGCAGTGTTTATGTGTAGGATTTGTATGTATAAAGGAAGAGTAGAATTTTCCAACTGCAAGACTTGGAAAAAAATTACAACAAAGCAGTTGGCTGTGAGACACAACTGCTGACAGAATATATTAATTACTGTCAACAAGGTTTTAGACACATTTGAAGATTGCTGGCATTATCAGCATCCTGGATTATCAGGGAAGAATGCCTTCCTGAGCACTGATAAATGACAGCAATAATAACAAAAATAGTCTAAAATAACTAGCCTGACTGGCATCTTCTGCTGAAAAAAATGTGGAATTTGGCACTACTGTTTGTCTTTTCAGTTATAGCCTCCATTTATTTTGATCCTACTGAACTGAAGACATTCAATCTGAGCACATGGGAAGAGATACCAGTTTCTAGCTGGGTGAAACAAAGTTCCCTTTCTCCACCAAGGTGAAACCCAAGATCAGAGTGGCATTGCTGCAAAAGTTGACATTTTCTGTTTTGTTTATAAGTTTATATTATTATTATTATTTATTATTATTTCTCAAATTTCTATACCGCCCCTCTCCCGAAGGACTCAGGGCGGTGTACAGCCTTAAAATTTAAAAAAACATATAAATATACAAAATTAGAATAATTAAAAATGAATTAAACAATTTTGGCCATAAAATCCCCATTTAAAACCCAATATTTACGAATCATAAAAATTACTCAATCCCCCTAAAACATTTTAACCCTGCTGGAACCGGAGCTTCTATGCCAGGCCGGCCTGTCGAAAAAGGAACGTTTTTAGTTCCCGACGGAAGGTGTGTAAATCTGTTGTCGTACGGAGTTTGGGGGGGGAGCTCGTTCCATAGCGTGGGAGCTCCCACAGAGAAGGCTCTCCCCCTGGGGGTCACCAGCCGACATTGTCTGGCCGACGGCACCCTGAGGAGGCCCTTTCTGTGGGAGCGTACCGGACGGCGGGAGGTATTTGCTAGCAGTAGGCGGTCCTGTAAGTATCCAGGTCCGATGCCATGGAGCGCTTTAAAGGTGGTCACTAGCACCTTGAACCGCACCCGGAAGACCACCGGCAACCAGTGCAGCTCGCGCAGGAGCGGTGTTACATGGGAGCGCCACGACGCTCCCGTCACTACCCGCGCGGCCGCATTCTGGGCCAGTTGGAGCTTCCGGGTGCACCTCAAGGGGAGCCCCATGTAGAGAGCATTACAGTAGTCCAGCCTGGAGGTAACGAAGGCATGAGTGATTGTGCGTAGCGAGTCCCGGTCTAGGAAGGGACGCAACTGGCACACCAGGCGAACCTGATAGAACATCCTCCCGGCCACAGCCGTCAGATGGTCCTCTAAGGACAGCCGTGAATCCAGGAGGACTCCCAAATTGCGAGCCCTTCCCGTGGGGGCCACTGTTTCGCCCCCAATAGATAGCAATGGAGTCAATTGGCTATACCGGGACGACGGTAACCACAGCCACTCGGTCTTCATAGCCACTCGGTCTATGAAGCCTTTCTTTCACCAGAAAGAATGGGTTGAATAAACAGCAAACAAAATCTTTGCAGCAATTTCAGTTTATTAAGCAACTTTGCAGGGTAACAATCAAAGATATGGAAAAATACTAGGAATTTTAAATATGCATATTTGTAGGTGCCCAGAATGGGGAATGCTGCTACTGTAGAAGGAACTCACATAGAATATTATAATTTAATACCTTTAACATAGAAACAATAGCACAATTCTTCCTCCCAAAATTGCAGAGATTTGATTTCAAAATATATAAAGCGAAGACTTAAAAGTTGTTGTCTAGATTGCACTCTGGGAGACAGGAGCCTATTCTCAGCCGAGGAAACTGAGGTAGTTCCTGCCTCAGAGGAGAAAACTGGATGCCAACTTTTTCTCTTCTGTCTCTTCCCCTCCAGCTTCCATTGCCAGTTCTTCGGAAGTCAGACTTGGAAAGAAAATAGAATGTTGGAAATAAAATTTTCCTTTCAAAAAAGGGAGGGCAAAAAAGTTGATCCAAGAAACTATAGACCAGTCAGCCTGACATCAATACCTGGAAAAATCCTGGAAAAGATAAGTAGCAGAATTTTGAGCAACTAGAAACAAGCAAGGTGATTACTAGAAGGCACTCATGGATTGTCAAAAACAGACAAACCTTACCAGCTTCTTTGATAAAGTGATTAAATTAGTGGATAAGGGAAATGCTGTGAACATAGTTCAGTAAGGCATTTGACATAGTAGATCACATCCTACTTTCTATAATGTGGGATAGACAGTACCACCAGATGGATTCACAGTTGGTTGACTAACCGGACCCAGTGGGTAGTCCTCAATGGAACTACATCTACATGGAGGGAAGCATGCAGTTGGGTACTTCAAGGTTCTGTCTTAGGCCCAAAACTCTTCAACATTTTCATAAATGATCTAGATGAGGGGATAGAAAGGTAACTCATAAGATTTGCAGATGACACCAAGCTGGGGGAAATAGCTAACACTTTGGGAAATAAATTCAAGACTCAGAAGGATCTTGACAGACTTTGAACACCGCGCCCTATCCAATACAATGCAATTCAGTGGTGAAAAAAGTAACGGCCAACACTTGGGCAAAAAAAAACCCAAATGCACAGGATGGCACCTGGCTCAACAGTATAACTGGGAGAGGGAACCAGGTGTCCTAGTAAACCACCACTTAACTATGAGCCAGCAGTGTGCTGCAGTTGCCAAAAAAACCCAACACATTTCTAGGCTGCATCAACAGAGAAGATCAAGATCACAAGAAGTGATAGTACTGCTTTATACTGCCCTAGTGAGACTACACTTGGAATACTGCATCCAGGTTTGGTCATCATAACACAAAAAGGATGCTGACATCCTAGAAAAAGTACAGAGAGGAGCAACAAAGACGATAAAGAGTTTGGAGGCTAAATCATATGATTAATAGTTGATGGAACTAGATATGTCTATGAAGTGCAGGACTAGGGGTGACAAGATAGTAGTTCTGAGGGGCTGTCACAAACAATGATCTAATCTCCAAAGCACCTAAAGACAGGACAAGAAGTTACAGGTGGAAGATCATTAAAGAGAGATCTAACCTACAACTAAGAAGACATTTCCTGACAGTGAAAACAATTAATCAGTGGAAAGGCTTGCCTCCAGAAGTTGTGGGTGCTCCTTCGCTGGAGGTATTCAAGAAGAGATTGGACAACCATTTGTCTGGAATGATATAAAGTCTCCTGCTTAAATAGAAGACATACAACGTCCCTTCCAGCCCTGTTACTCTATGTATTCTATGTATAATGAACTTTGTGTACACTAGCAAGAAAAAAAATTAACATAGCTTTTTTTAAAATAAATATTTTATATTTAATGCAAATATATTTCATATTTATAAATATTTAACAAATATGTAAAGATACAAGCCAAAAACAGCATGCATTTACATCCATGATTTTAATGATTGATTTGGACTGAAGGAAAAGAGTGTTTTATTTATTTATTTGTTCATTCATTCATTCATTAAATTTATATGCCACCCATCTCATCACTGTCAATTTTCACATTTAATTGTGCATTTAATGTTTTTGCACTGGAACTAATGTTAACATTTAAAGAAACTACAAGAGAAGGCAAAAATATTTCTGAACCAAAGAAAAATATGTAGTAGTTTGGCAGTTTTAACACAAATTCAAAGAATGAAAGGCCTAACGTTTGCAATAGTAACCCATTTATGCCTTTCTGCTGCTTGTAAAATTGATTTTGAAAGGGTATTGCTTAAGCACAAAGTAGGCTAAGATTAACAAGATCTTTATTTCTGTATTTTTGCATGCTTGCTTGTTTTCACCAAAGCCAACTGAGAAGCTTTTTGATAAAATGTTCTTCTTTAGCTAGGTTCAATTGGTAGCTTATTGATTATAATTTTCTTAGCAGTTATAAAATTAACTTTAATTTTTTTTAAAGTATCTGGTATCATTTTTATAATCACAGAGCAATAAGCCGATTGTGCAAAATAAGAAATATATTTACAGCATCTCTATACATTGAAGATTAGTTGGCCATGTGATCTTCCTGGTGATGATATAAATAATGAAAAAATTCATTCAGTCTGCATTATCTGTAATATTGTCAAGAACACCAACTCTAGAAAACTATTCTGAATTAATTTGTACACATCTACAAAGAGCAGGTGTGTGCCTTGGCAATTATTCCTGTGTTGAAATTATACCCAACTGACCTGAACTGGCTGTAAATGCATTTCAACAGCTTTTACTGTTATGGTTTGGTTTGGTTTTCCTTGAAAGGAATAATTTGATTGTGGTGATTCACGGATTGGAAACTTTCCTGTTAGATCATTACAATGTGATGTGTGTGAAGTTTGATGAGCGGGAAGCTTTAATTGGCTTAGAAAGTAGTAGTAAAAATGATCTGAGTTGTTCTAGCCGCTTAGCCATTTCCAAATTAAACACAAGCTTCTTAGCTTTAAACTCCGGATAGTTGTTTACTCTTAAAGCTCTAAAAATAGCAGAGATCCAAATATAGATACAAATGCCTGCCATCTTCAACAGAGGTTCTTCTGGACATAATCAGAGTATATGAAATAAAAACAAGAGAGAGAGAGATACCTTTCTGTACTGTAGCACCACAGTATTAAT
Source organism: Bothrops alternatus (assembly GCA_034064705.1). Taxonomy (NCBI): domain Eukaryota; kingdom Metazoa; phylum Chordata; class Lepidosauria; order Squamata; family Viperidae; genus Bothrops; species Bothrops alternatus. The sequence goes on from JARGCV010000025.1 coordinate 4,474,944, forward strand.
ACCACCTCATGGAGACTGAAACTAAGGCTACGGTATTTTAAACATTACTTTTTCCTTTGCAATTTATTAGGTTAATACTAGTTATATTTGCTGTTTTTTTAAAAATTAAACTGGGGTCTGTGAATGTATTGTCATGATCATATTGTGCCATATTTGTATTATTGCCACTAAATGTATTTATCTCTGAATGGAGTAGCACTGCCCCTAACCGAGTTGGTGCTTGAAGAGCAAGGAGCAGCTATGGCTGGGAAAACTTTTATGCAAATCCACCTTCTCACCAATTGCGCCTGTTCTTGGATCAGGCGGTCCTGCTCATGAACACTCGTGTCTTAATCATCTCCCAGTTGTCTACCTGGGGCTGTCTTTAAAAAGAATTTGGAAGCTGTAGCTGGTCTGTACTAGCATGGGCAATCTTGAGTACATCATAATAGTCCCATATAACCATGATTGCTCCATGAAAAGCAGTGGCTTCCAGTGGTCTTTCATGTGCAATTCAAGATGCTGATTGTCACCAAGTCCAACGTTTTAAAACTTTGGTTATTCTCTCAGGAGTAGGACCAAGATGTAGGTGAGCCTGGTCAGATGGTTGTAAGGTGCAGGGTATTTTGAGGGCCTTAGTGCAATGCAGTGCATTGTAATTATTTTTATTTTGTTTGGATTTTGGTAGTGCATTGTTTTAATTACTGCTAGAATCCCACAATTGAAGAAGCAATCTCTGGATCAAGGGAAGAGAATTCTAAAGTTATTCAGTCACACCAGGATTAAGCTTGAACCAGTTCTTTCCCATCCAGAAACTATCAGACTCACAACATTTGGTCAGCTTGGGACACAGATATACCAGTGAGGACCATTAGTATACTGATGGTATCTTGCCCTATGCTGATGGATATTCTCATCTAGTAGCTTCATGTGGATTTTGGAAAGGAAGTGGGTAGCATAATATTGCACTTTGGCATCCCTTAGAAAGGATTAGCATCTCATTTTTGGATATGCCTTTGGACTAATGAAGTGTTGCTGTGTTTTTATCAGCCATTTAAGGAAGATCAAACTAGGAAACCAATGCAACGTAGGTCAGTACTAATTTTATAGTAGCAGAATCTTGCAAGTCTGAATGCGCTTCCCCTTCCCTCGCTTTATTTTTGTGTGAACTAAGGAGAGGCCTGTCTTGAGACGTTTATGCACATTGCATTATTGTCCTGGACTAGAGACCCTTTTTATCTAACTGTTGCCTTGGCAGTGGCTCTTCCTCCTGTCCCTCAAGGCCATTCTGTCCACTACATCCTTACTGGTTTGAAGATCCTGTGCAATCCATGGCTCTGCTTGCCCTGTTTGATTTTAAACACCTCCAGAGCAAAGATTCTGACTGAGAAACCTGTAAAGGTTCCTATTCTTTGGGTCTCTGGAATCTCTCAGCCAGGGCGCACAAGCTTGTAGCAACTACAGTGTAGTAACTACTATGAAACTGCTATTCACATGGTTCAGAATCTTCTCATGGCAACCTACACAAAATCTCCATCTGCTATTCAGGCACTAGCCTGAGGGTAGAAATGTTTAAAAAGAGTTTGAGGACAAGGCCATTCATATAACCCAGTCCTACTTTTTCCAATCCCTGAAGGTCACGTCTGCTTCTAAAGCACACATTCTTTTACAGTTGTGTGTTCTCTTCCCACCTGGACTAAACTCAATTAGCTACAGTAATCATCCTTCTGCTAGGGTAGCCATGACTATTCTACCTTCCTAGCATAACGTGAGTATAGGGTTGCTCTTTAATGAAATACTAACACTGGGCCAGCCCCCCAATCACTGTCAAAACTGCTGAGCTACTTAAAGACAACAAGGAAAAAAAAATACTTAGGGAGTTATATCATATGATTGTGTTAATTGAATTCTGGGAAACATTCACAGTTCTGGCCACCCGATACAGCATGCTATGATTACATTGTGACTGAGCCCTTATGTGTCTCTGCTACCATCTACCCCCTGCCTGGGTAGCTGACAGAAGTGATTGACTCCTGAGGATATTTTGATAGCTGCACTAGCCCTTTAATTGACATGAAGAGGAAAAACAAAACCCAGCCGCCTTTATTTCGTCAGGAACCTGGCTGAGCGTGCCAAGGGCCTGTCCCCTCCTTCTCCCCGTATTACAGTTTGCATCTCCTTGTGGCCAACCTTGGAACATTTGAAATCTTTAAGATGAATGTGACCAGGAACAATTCTCCTGTGCATGGGAAACAAGATGATGAAATCACACAGATGCATTGCAAACAAAAAGAAAAGCTTACATGCCTGCTGTTGAGAAAAACTATCCTATGCTAAAACATTTATGTCCCCTTTTATTCCAGCCATGCTATAAATCATTGCAACCACAGATAAAAAGGGAGGGGGAGAGTAAGTGAGAAAAATCACAGGAAAACAATTGAACAATTTAAGATTTAGGCTCTTGAAGCAGCCTAAACTAACAAAGTTTCTACCCTTGGATAGATGTTACATTTATTTCGGTTATCCAAGATAAACAAGGCAACACAGCTACCTGGTTCCAGAGGGGCCCAGAGAGGCTTCTGGCCATCCCAGGCAGCATTCCTCATAGACCTCAAATACACTGTTTGCCCAACCTCCTGCCATTGGCTTGAGTGTTCAAAGCCTGGAGAGTTTCAAGCTGGCTTGCTTGCTTGGCTTTCCCCAGCAACAGCTCCTGGGATCTCCCTCCCCCCCACCCGCCACAACAGAGGTTGACCACAGGTGGGAGCAATCATAACTCCATGGCCAACTTCCTGCCTGAAAAACATATTTATACGGCTGGATTGGCCAGTCATTCTAGGAAATGATGCTCACCGAAATATGAGCAATTATAGTGGCCACACTGACTTGGAAGAAAATCACCTTCAGGAGAACATGGAATGCAGTCTGGTTGAAGAGAAAGCTCCACTGAACTCAGCGAGACTTTTAGGCTCACATTGCACATTAAAATCCAATGCATTGATCATTAGGATGGATTTATGAAAATTTTGTTTCATTTCTCAAGATCCTCTTGTGCTTATTCTAGCCTTCACTTTCTTCAGGACATGGATCAGCCTGGAGAATGAGAAAGGACATGTCAGAATCATTATGAATCATTATGTACAAAACCACAATTTGGTGCCACAAATTTGAAGCGCTTGCTGACATGGAGCAGAGCTTCATGCCACTTGGTGGGGGCTTAACAGACCAAGGGAAGACTAATGCAAGATCCATCTCCAGCTAAGTCAATTTGATCAATCATGTCAACTTTCCTTCCTGGGTCAAAGAAACCCTCTCTAGGGATCCCACTGCATGTTCCATACTGTTCTGAAGTTCAAATCTTTCTAGATAGAGAACCCTTTTCTGGAAAGTCAGGAAGCTGCTAGTGTTATAATAAAGAGTATCATTTAGTGCCAGAAAAAGCAGGACTAGTCAAATTACCTGATTTTCCCAGACTGACTGTTTGTGGCTTACCAGGAACAGGAAAAGACACATTAAATCTAGTTTCTACTTTTTGTGGTATGCGGAATATAGACCAACTTCAGTTGTTCCAATATTTGATATAGTGTTGCATATTTAAAAAGGGTTCGGGACCCAAATAGCTATCTGTGGAGGAGCCAAGAGCATGGAAAAGGAAGGGAAAGAAGAAGAAAAAGTTGTCAGTTTTAACCCTCTCTGACTAGCATTATAAACAATGCATATGCTGTCTTCTCAGAAAAATGAAAGAAGGAAAAGTAAGTTGCATAATGTTCATTCATTCATTTATTCATTTATTTGGAATAGTCTTTCAACTCCAATGGACTCTTGGTGGTATGCAAAACCAGGAAAATCCCATTAAAATAGATACAACTTAAAACCACACAGGAAGCCGAGACAAAAACATTCTTAAATGGAACACAGACCAAACAAACAGTCCCATGTCCAAATAAAATAGTACATTAACCCAGATCTGGGGTCAATACTAGGTTTTAAGAGCTTTTCAGAATGCTAAGAGGGAGGGTGTTCTCCTTCTCTCTCCAGGGGTTGGGGGCCATGATAGAGAAGGCCTGCTTCCCTACAAAATAACAATGTTTAATTAAGGGAGCCTAGAGCACAACCACTCTGCTGGAATGTACCAGCCAGGCAGAAACTGTTGGAGATAAGCAGTCCCTCAGTTATCCAGGCCCTATGCCACAAAGTTTTATAGGTAAAAACCAGCACCTTCAGTTGCACTCAGAAGACAATTGCATCCAATGAAGCTTGCATAGCTATGAGGACATGTGGGCATAGTGACAGGGACTTGTGTGGCTACTTTGAACTCCTCCCTATGCAGCTCAGAACTCATGTAGCAGTGGCTAAAGCCAAAGCGGTGTCTAAAGTGTTGCCATAAAGAAGAGGGAGCCAGGCTATTTTCCAAAGCGCCTGAAGGCAGGACAAGAAGCAACGCATGGAAACTAATCAAGGAGAGAAGCAACCTAGAACTAACGAGAAATTTCCTTAACAGTTAACCAGTGGAATGACTTCTCTCCAGAAGCTGTGAATGCTCCAACACTGGAAGTTTTTAAGAAATGATTGGACAACCATTTGTCTGAAATGGTATAGGGCAGTGATGGAGAACCTATGGCACGGGTGCCAGAGGCAGCACTCAAAGCCCTCTCTGTGAGCACGCACACTGTCGCCCCACCCCCGCCACCCCGTGGCCCCCTCCACACTAGCGCCCCCCCCGGAGGAGACTTGCCCCGGCTGCAGCCTGCGCAAAGCAGCACAGCCAAGACTCCACCCTCATGCCCTATCACGTATAGATGCTGATGCAGGGCATAGACAGAGGCATGACTGCCATGACGCTGCTGGGCTGCCTGGGTGATATGCTGTGGCAGGCCATGGAGGTGGTGGGTGGCCCTGCGGGCAGGAGAGGCGGGGTCGGGACAGGGGCAAGGCAGTTTTTGGGCACTCAGTCTCTAAAAGGTTCGCCATCACTGGTATAGGGTTTCCTGCCTAGCAGAGGGTTGGATTAGAAGATCTCCAAGATCCTTTCCAAGTCTGTTATTCCGTTATTTTGTTATTCTGTTATCTCTGTATGAGTTTCAATAGTTAGGATAGCAAAAATAAATCTGTTTTTCATGAAAACAAATATAGTTAATTCTAACATCTTATAATAAAGGTCAATATTCCAAATAAGAAATGAGAAACCGCTTGCTGGATTCTAATATTATTTCCTTTAAATGAAACTTTTATTAATCACTCATTTTATCTCATTCACAAATGAGGGAGAGGGGTTGGATGATACTATAATTTCCTTGTATCCTCATGTGTTTTATTCACTGTGTCTTCTGACTTTTTAATAGATCTTCCCTACCCCCCAAAACAGTGAAAGAGGAAAGATGGAATAACAACAGAACATCTTCTTATGAAGCTAGGAGCTCTCTTTTCAAAAGCACTTTTTTTATTCAAGTTTGAATTGTTCATTTTAAAAAATGGTACTGCGAGAGTGATAGCTAAGATGACTTCTTCTCCTGAAAGGAATCTGATGGATTCATGAATGGCAGATGGATTTTCAGTTAATGCTAGTAATCCACTTAAGTTTCTAATCACATGCCAGAATGGTGAGATAAGCCAGATGGTTGAGATAATTGCTCCTAAATCTCTCTCTGAACTGTAGAGCACATGTTGCATACTGTTACTCAATGAAGTTGTAGATGAAATAGGCTTGGTGATGACTTGAATATGTTGTGCAACTTACTATGAGAACCATCTAGCATGTCTCAGAGCATATATTTATACTTATTGTTCATAGACTGCAAAAAAGACCCTCCACATATCCTCAGTTATGGTGGCGCAATGGTTAGAAATTGGAATGCCAAACTGCAGGCTAATTCTGCTGACTGCCAACTGCCAGCAGTTCGGCAGTTCGATTCTCACCAGCTCAAGGTTGACTCAGCCTTCCATCCTTCCAAGGTCAGTAAAATGAGGACCCAGATTGTTGGGGGCATTATGCTGACTCTGTAAACCATTTAGATAGGGCTGTAAAGCACTGTGAAGCAGTATGTAAGTCTAAGTACTGTTCCTATTGCTGTGTCCAGTAGCATGGGGTCCATGGTTATTAGCCCCAGTTTATGGGCTGCGAGAAATCAAATAAGTGCTTTCAAAGAAGAAAAAAAATACCTTCATTCTGATGTGTGCCACATTTCCTACACAAATAGATAAAGCAAGTATTAGTAGACAAGACAGCTGTTGGCCCCTAGCCTATGAACATTTTTGAGGGCTACTCCAGTGATTAGAGATGGTACAGTTCAAGACACTGCAGTATTGTAGGAAATTGATTTTACATCCATTTCAGTCCAGATTCAAGTTTGACTTTGGGATTGAAGCAGACTCCTACTGGATGACCTTAATTAGGAGAGACAAGAGGAATGCAGTCTTACTATTTTGATGACTTTTGTTTCCAATTGTGCTACCCTACTGAATTACTTCTGCTAGGGACTTTCTCCTGCAGTTCACACAGAATATGGTGAAAAAGAGTGTATTTTAGAAACTTTCAAAGAAGAAAATGAAGGCATCCTTATGGGTGAAATATGACGTTTTCACCTTTATGAGGAACCTAATCTCCTGTTTTAATTGCACGATTATCTTTCTAGCAGTCTGAAGTTTCTTTAGATTCCTGTTTCACTATTTAAGGTAAGATATCAAGCAGGAATTCTTCCAATGAATTTTTTTCAGTGCAGTGATATAGCTTTGCTATAAGGAATTTTGCCCTTGAAAATACTGAGAATTTATCCTCTCTCTAAATAAATTTGGAAAAATCATCCATTTATTTTCTCTCAAATTTGGAGGGGAATTATGAAAGGCTGTTCATGAACATCTCTTGTAGAATACATGTTTGACTTGGTTCCTCCTAGCACCAGGGGTAGTCACAACAGGCAGCTTTGAAAGAATTATTTTTCAACAACCTACAAGGGATCAATTTGTTCCCAGTACTAATTTAATATCTATTGTATATAGAATCACTCTTTAAGTGCAATGATAGACTGGGTGATGGCAAATAAAAGGAGGTTGAATTTGGTCCTGTGAGTGGATAGTGTCAAGGTTGAATTGCTAAGATGCTGTGCCGCTACTCAACTTGCCATAGAAACAGGGAGGAGGGAGAGCCTGGGAAAGAAACAGGAGTGTCAAGAAGCCATCCATGGACCGTCCATGAATTGTGAGATCCAAGGTCACAAAAGCAGGTGTCTGATGGAGAAGTGGATTGTTCCCATAACAAACCAAAGGGATGTGATTGGGCAATGTGAACATTTGTTCGGTGGGGATTATGAAAAGCTATTGTTAACTAACCAGATTATTGTGCGGGAAAATTAGAGCTGATTTTGCTTCTTCATTGCTGGATGTGTATTCAATAAAGTTTATCTCTTATAGCACCTCAGAACCATAGAGTTTCTTCAATACTGAATTTGCTAGCAAGGCGGTTGACAGATAGATCCCATAGCCAAAAATGGGTGTATGTGTGTGGCTTTTGCCTGTTCTGAGTAAGTTACATTTCTTCTAAAAAGCAGGCCCATGTTTAGGAATATTCCCAAAAGTGCTGTGGAGATTATTTCTACGATTGTCACTGTGGGTTCAGTTTTATTATTTATTTGAATAACATCTACTCTTTGTCTTCTGCAACACCATCATTCATGTGAATTGGTTTATTTGACTATAATATGTAACCCCCTCATATTCCTTTGTTAGACTTGGAGGGGCACTCTCATAATTCCAAAGAAATCTCAAGAGGACAGAATAATTCTACTACAGGGACATTGGATATTATTATTATTATTATTATTTATTTAATTTCTATGCCGCCCTATTCCAAAGAACTCAGGGCGGCTCACAGCATGATAGAAATTACAATAAACACATATCTATAAAAAACCCTTAAGCTAAAAGAAACCAATCACTCCACAAACATACACAGAAACATACACTGGCTAGGGGCAAGGTGTTAGCTGCCCCAGGCCTGCCGGCAAAAGTATGTTTTAAGCAATCTACGAAAGGCGAAGAGGGTGGGGGCGACACGGATCTCCGGGGGAAGTTGGTTCCAGAGGGCCGGGGCCGCAACAGAGAAGGCCCTTCCCCTAGGCCCCGCCAGGCGACACTGTCTGGCTGACGGGACCTGGAGAAGGCCCACTCTGTGGGCCCTAACCGGCTTGGTGACTAATAATTAGTATGGCTTCTTATTGTCGTAATGTGTATGTATATGTCTTACTGTATATATGATATGTTACCAATTGCACTGTGTACTGTTTCTGGAATCTGCACGGATCTTGCATCTTGAGGAGCCAGACAGACATTTGGATAGATGGACTATAAAGCTACTAATGATCTACAAAGTTATTCGACCAATATGCATCCTCTCTCGATATACATCCTTGTGAATTTAGGTCTGTATTTGCTGCTTATGTGTTTTTTTTTAAACTTCAAAACTTTCCATATTTACTAGACTTATCATACTCCCAAACTAAAGAAAATTGCTCTATTTAAATAATTGGCATACCAATGGCATATATATCTAGGAACATCATTTGCTGCTATGCTGATTTTATATGGGATTAAGTCTATGTCTATATTCTAAAGATGATGAAGCTAAATACATAAGTATCATTTTCAGTAAAAACAATGCAGAACCTGAACTGCTCATCAGAAATTTGAGTATGCCCTCCTTTCATTTCAGTCTGGCACTGAGAGTGTTGTTGATAGTGACCTTGTTTAACCTTAGTATTACATGATCTCAGATTTCTTTCTCTAAAGTTGGCTATTTGTGAAACCAGTCTATTGGAAGGAGCATAGCCACATAGTTAATGCTTTTCAGGTATCATTCAGCTGATTGTGTTTTGGAAATCAACCACTTTGTTCTGAACTGGTCATATCTCTTCAATTCTGATTCAAGAGTGTAGGATCAAGAAAGTAGATGGCGTACAAATACATTTTATACCTGTATGTATCTCTGTATGTTTGTGTATGTGTATGTATGAATTACCTGTGTTGGGTTGTTAAAAGAAAAAAAAATCTCCTTACAGAATAAAAGCACAGTCAAAATCTGGTCCCACCAATTCAGAAGTCCTATTGCTGTCTCTTCCATTCCAGACCACCAGCTATCCAAAACTTTTCCAAATGTCAATCCCTCTAGTTGATCAGGAAATTAACTCCACAGAAATTAAAATGACTTTTATTGAGATTGACTATAATAACAGAAACTTGCAAGTCTGATTGTGCTTTATCTCTTCCTTCTTATAGTTCAGTGAATTAGGGAGGCCTCTGCCAGAGCTACTTGTGAATATTTATCTCATAGTTCTGGACTTTAAAAACCCACTTCAGTCCCTTTTGCCTAAGTAACAGAGCCTGCATATCCCCGTCAAGGTAATTTCCTGTCTCTCTACATTGCAGGAACTCCAAAATTTGTGACCATCACAAAGGCTGTGAGGGATCTACTTCAGGTCTGACATGGAGCACGTTAGCCATTTGCCCTAAGACAGAACACTGGCATTCCTTCCCTAAAGACGGATCTAGACATTCTCTTAGCACAGGGGTTCTCAACCTTGGCAACTTTAAGACTTGTGGACTTCAACTCCCAGAATTCCTCAGCCAGGAATTCTGGGAGTTGAAGTCCACAAGTCTTAAAGTTACCAAGGTTGAGAACCCCTGTCTTAGCAACTCCTTCAAACATCAGGAATCCTAGGGATTCCCTAGTCAGACTCTAACTCTGATTTTTAGTTAAATCTAACACAGCCTGGCATCTTAAGCATTGTTTATAGTTATAAGGCCTGTGTCTTTTGAGCATAGCAGCCACTTGCATGAATCACTTATGCAGTGCTCCCAAAGCTGTCAGTAATCTTTTTTTTTTTTAGCATTATTTGACGGAGACTGATCCAAGTCTGCTTATACCGTCCCCCCCCCCCATTTAGTTTCTTGTACTACCCTATTTGGTCCTAAAGGGCCTTGTCCCTATGATATTGCTACACATTCAGAAGACAATGACAAGTCCAACCAATAAGCAGCTGATTCACTGTAGTTTGAGAACTGACCAGTCCTTCATCAAATGCATCCCTTCCTAGACATTTATTTAAGCAAACATCAAATTCTCCTACAATTGGGAAATGTTGCTTTCACCTTTTGTAGCACTGCAGAGTTCTGGAAGGGTGATCTGTGGAGACAAAACTTCACTGGGGCATCTTAGAATCACCTAAATAAAAGTCAATTGCAAATTTTGTTGAGTTATACAGTGGCAGGCTTCTTACCTGACAGTATTGGAATACAGTTATAATTAGTGTGAGTAATGTGGAATATTTTTTGAAATCTTTTTCCTTCTATTCAGTGGTCTCTGATTGTCAGAGACTACCTGGACAAGTCCCTGCAGTTTTCCTGGCAAGGTTTTTCAAAAATGGTTTTGCCTTCTTTCTAGGGCTAAGAGAGAGTGACTAGCTCAAGGTCACCCAACTGACTTTGTGCCTAAGGTGGGACTAGAATTCACAGTCTTTTAGTTTCTAGCCAGATGCCTCAGCCGCCACACCAAACTGGCTCTAGATATAAATAAGGTATAAATTCTACATATGGCTACTTTTACAACCAAAGTCCATAATCCAGTTCATTCACTGGATTTGGAATGGTTTCCACAGGCAGAATAAAATCTACAGTGATTTAGATCACAGGCCAATAAGATCTGAGGCTTCTATGGCTCGCCATTGGCCCAAAATACAACTCAAACTCTGCATGGGACAATGTAGTAACAGATCAAGAAGCTGCAGGGAGCCAGAACTAACCCTTAACAAATTGCTTCCTTGCCTGAGAAAATCATTGCTGGATTTCTAGTTAGTCCACAGCTGCCTGACCTGCACAGATGTCTGATTATCCACTTCCATGATCTGCCTTTCTTTCTATGAAACAATGGCTGGAAGACTTGCTAACTTAGGATTTACCGGATTGGATGCCCATTTATTTCACTTTATTTTATTTAAATAATTAATATACTTTGTTTCTTGGTGTAACAAAAAAGTATTTCTATTAAATTTAGTTTAAATATAAATGCATTTCCTCATTTTAAATCTTGTCTAGTAAATATTACTAATAAGTTTTCTATTACCTTAATTTAAAAATTTACAGAGACAAGAGGGTGAATTCTTGAATAGTATGAGTGCTGCCATTGACTTTTAATGGTATGTCCACATAGTGCTTTTCAGTCATATGTTTCATGGTACACATGAAATAGAGGTTACCTTGATAGATGGGGTAATGCAGCTCTGTAGCAAATACTTTAAAAAACAGAGCATACGTTAAACAATGGCAGGAACTCCCCAACTCCCCTCCCTTATCCACACTCATTTAGCTGTTCGATAAGGCAGATAATGAGCTTGTCATTGCAGAAATTAACAGATTCATAATACATCACCTCCAGATTTTTAATAATTTTCTTCATGCAACTATGAGAAGACACATAACTATTTTTCAGGGAATGCAGGTCTTGAATTAGGATCACCACAAAATGTTCATATGATGTACTGTTTTTAAATGTTGTAAGCAGACCAGAGTCATTAATCTGAGATTGGTGGCTATATAAATCAAATAAAAAAAATTAAATAAGTCATAGCCAAGATATGACAAGCGATAACAGAAGCCAGGAAATGAAATAAGATTAGCTTTTTAGTCACACTCTGACTAGAAACAAGAGCAACATTTAGTTCCCTTCCTTGCTCCAGGCTGAAAATCTAAATTTACAATTATTGATAAAGTGACAGAGAATGTGTTAGAGGGAAATAGCTGCATTGGGGAATAGCTGCTTTTCTCACAATCCTAAAGAAAGGTAATTAATACCCTGCAATAAAAAGAAAAAGTTTTTTTTCCTAAATGGCATTAGCAATAACTATAGCATTTAGGCTTATATACCACCCCATATTGTTTACAGCATCCTCTGAGTAGTTTTTTGCATATTGCCCCAACAATCTGGGTCTTCATTTTACCAACCTTGGATGGATGGAAGGCTGAGTCAACCTTGAGCCCCATCAGGATTTAACTCCAACTGCCAACTGTGGGCAGAATTTCCTTGCAACACTGCATTTTAATCATTGTGCCACTAGGACTCCAAATGTTTTCTAAAGATCAGTGGCAAACAAGGCACAAGGCATTTACCTTTATATCCCAATCTTGGAATCAGTTGAGCTTCTGGAAAAAGAAGTGGCACAGCTGGAAAGGGTTTCATTATGGTGCATCTGATCTGTTATGGTGGGAAGGAAAGCAAGCTTCTGAAAAAAGCATATGATTATTCTGATTATTAAGCAAGTTGAGAAGTCTCCTGTCTGAAATTGCGATAAGACTTTAAAAATCATGAATTATACATAGAACCAATTGGAAAGCAGATGAAGCTATTTTAAAATCCTATTCCAGTCAACACCTAGCATGATGCCCCATATACAGTACTTTTCCAAAGTACTGACTTGAAGCTACAGGTTAACAAACCTTGGATAAAATGGTCAGATTGTATCAGGTGGAGTTGCAACTGACAAGACACTCCATGTCACACAGGCAGCACTAAGAAACAAAACTGGATCCATGAGTGACGTCAACATATCTAGAACAAGACCAATTATTAGATTACACCTATCAACAATACCTTTATCTTATCTGGACAATGGATGAGTGGTTGTATAGAGTCATAGGGCTGGAAGGGATCTTTGAGATCTTCTAGTCCAACCCCTGCCCATGGTAGGAGACCTTATATCACACCAGACAAATGGTTTTCCAATCTTGAAAACCTCCAGTGTTGGTGCACCTACAACTTTGGGAGGTTAGCTGTTCCATTGGTTGATTGTTCCCAGTCTTCATATATTCGTGTAATCTCCATATAGGTGTAGTCCTTAAAAATCTCCTTCCTTCAGTTGTCATTAGATAAAACTAATAGTTTTGTATCTTTTGTTTTTACTTTCATGATAACAATTTACTCCAAATATCTAGATGTCCTTATGTTGCACATTGAGTTTAAGTACTGGTGTATGAGTGTCTGATTGATATGTCTATAGTTATGTCTATGTCTACACACACACACACATTCCCCCCCCCTTCTGAAAAGTGAAAGAATTCTGAAGTGCTAATACTCAGGGTTTCAATTTCCATTGAAAGAAGATCATTGGAGATTGATGAGATTTCAGTGATAGAAGATTTATTTACATGCATACACATGCTGAGCATAAGAAGAAAGTTCACAGTATCAGCATTCCAATCGATTCCTGTTCCCATCCAATTACTAGAGGAATCCCTAGTGCCACAGGATTTCCTACAGAAACAAAGCCATCTGCCTTCTTTTTCATCTCAGCTCCAGCACAGATTGTCTTCCTACTGTGTGCTCAGACCAAATTTGCCCCCTCTTCTTGATTAATAGAGGGTGTTGGAAAAGAAAGATAAGTTACTTCATCATTCATCATAAGTGCATTTATGAAACACTAATACAGTTACGACTATCAACTGCTTTTAATGGGCATTATTGCATGGCATGGGCATTGATTGATTTTTTTTATCACAGCAACATCATGGGCTATAGAATTGATGGCCACCAATTTTAGTAATGGAGCTTGGCATTCTTTTTAATGCTTCCAATACATATGAAAAACATTGACTATTGTCATCCATCATATATAAACAATGCAAAAGTTCTTTTGCTATTTTCCATGTATTTCCAATGAATAAGGACAACTTAAAATGGATGGTCTTTCTGAAAACATTTAACTGTAATGCTGGGGAAATCATTACATGAGCTTCTTAACATTTTTAGATAAAGCTATGAATCTTTATTTTGCAATTCACTATGTTCCTCCAGGGGAAAACGACTCAAGCGGCTTGGGAAATTTTGAAAAGTGAGATAATAAAGGCCCAGTCTAGCACAATACCAACAAAGAGGAAAAATAACAGCTCTCAAAAGAAACCAGCATGGCTGCATAAAGAACTCTCTGATTAATTGAAAGATAAAAAGGACAAGTATAGAAAGTGGAAAGAGGGACACATAACTAAGTCAGAATATCAGCAAATAGCCCGAGCCTGCAAAGATGAAGTGAGGAAAGCTAAGGCTCAAAATGAACTAAGGCTTGCGACCAAAGTCAAAAATAACAAAAAAAGCTTCTTTCAACATGTAAAAAACAAGAAAAAAGTGAAGGAAACCATTGGTCCATTAGTGGGTGAAAGTGGCAAGAAGGTGACAAGCAACAGGAAGAAAGTAGAACTATTTAACTCATTTTTCGCATCTGTCTTTACACAAAGGGAAAAAACAGATCAACCTATCAAAAATAGTACCATAAAAAACAAAATAGAAATACAAGTTAAGATAGGCAAGAAAATGGTAAGTGAACACCTGTCCAGCCTAGATGAGTTCAAATCACCAGGACCAGATGGATTACACTCCAAAGTTCTCAAGGAACTGGCAGATGTGATCTCAGAACCACTGAACTATATTTTTCAAAGATCCTGGAGCACTGGGGAACTAGCAGAGGACTGGAAAAGAGCTGATGTAGTTTCCATCTTCAAAAAAGGGAAAAAAAGGATCCAGGAAATTACAGACCTATCAGCCTGACCTCAATACCTGGGAGGATTCTGGAAACGACAATCAAACAATGAATCAGCAAACACCTACAGGCAAACCAAGTCATTACTAAAAGCCAACACGGGTTTGTCAAAAACAGATCATGCCAGACAAATCTTATTGCATTCTTTGACCAAGTGACAAAATTAGTGGTCCAGAGGAATGCTGTGGATATAATTTACTTGGACGTCAGTAAAGCATTTGACAAAGTAGATCACAACCTACTACTTGATAAGATAGAAAAATATGGGTTAGACAGCATCACCACCAGATGGATCCATAGCTGGCTGACCAGTCATACTCAGTGTGTGGTCCTCAATGGAACCACATCTACATGGAGGAAAGTGTGTAGGGGGTGCCCCAGGGCTCTGTTCTAGGCCCAATGCTCTTCAACATCTTCATCAACCTTCTGGATGAGGGGATAGATGGGGAACTCATCAAATTTGCAGACGACACCAAGCTGGCAGGAATAGCCAACAATCCAGAAGGCAGGCTTAGGATACAGGAGGATTTGGACAGACTTGAACACTGGGCGCTATCTAACAAAATAAAATTCAATGGTGAAAAAAGTAAGGTTCTACATTTAGGCAAGAAAAACCAAATGTACAGTTGTAATATAGGGGGTACCTTGCTCAATAGTAGTAACTGTGAGAGGGATCTCGGAGTCCTAGTGGACAATCATTTAAATATGAGCCAGTAGTGAGCTGCAGCTGCCAAAAAAGCCAACACAGTGCTAGGCTGCATTAACAGGGATAAAATTTATTTTATTTATTTATTTATTTATTTATTTATTTATTAAATTTCTATGCCGCCCTATTCCGGGAACTCAGGGCGGCTTACAGCATAAATAGAAATCCAATAAAAACTAAACTGTACATATATAAAAATATAAAAAAGAAGAAGATCATGTGAAGTATTAATACCACTTTACAATGCCTTGGTAATACTTGGAATACTGCATCCAGTTTTGGTCACCACAATGTAAAAAAGATGTTGAGACTCTAGAAAGAGTACAGAGAAGAGCAACAAAGATGTTTAGGGGACTGGAGGCTAAAACATATGAAGCACGTTTGCTGGAACTGGGTATGTCTAGTTTAACGAAGAGAAGGATGAGGGGGACATGATAGCCATGTTCCAATATCTCAGGGGCTGCCACAAAGAAGAGGGAGTCAAGCTATTTTCCAAAGCGCCTGAAGGCAGGACAAGAAGCAACGGGTGGAAACTAAGCAAAGAGAGAAGCAACCTAGAACTAAGGACAAATTTCCTGACAGTTAGAACAATTAACCAGTGGAACAACCGGCCTCCAGAAACAGTGAATGCTCCAACACTGGAAGTTTTTAAGAAGAAACTGGACAGTCATTTGTCCAAAATGGTATAGGGTTTCCTGCCTGAGCAGGGGGTTGGACTAGATGACCTCCAAGGTCCCTTCCAACATCATCATTATTATTATTATTATTATTATTATTATTATTATTATTATTATTATTATTATTATTATTATTATTATTATTATCTTTAGAGGAGAGAGAGAGAGAACTCTGTTATTATTATAACTGTTCCATTATTTATCATTATGTGTTAATATTTTACACTGTCCATACACCTAGAGTGATTTTATTCATTCCCTTTCTTTTGCCCAGGGCTATCACATATTTTTCAAGGGTTTACACTCATTCAATTTCTATAGTCCAGAGTACAAATATGTATGTGTTTATTTTGTATAAGTCCAGCTTAATATGTTATTCCTGGTATGTGATGTTTTGTATACAGAAAGCAAAAGAAGCACTCTTGTGAACTTTGGCATTCAGGCTTGCTGTTAAGCATCAACTATAATACTAATTACTGTTTTGAACAATATGCAGGTTGTATTACATGAATTGCTATTTTAGTGTGAAATTATGACTGAAATATTTCTGCACCCTATATTGGTTTAGCAGACCACCTGATGAAGTCCTTCTGCAAATATAGATGGGACTAAGTCCCTTTAAATTGAATTGGAGCTGCCTTTTTGTAAAAATCATATGAGTTGGACTGCCAGGCTGATTTTAAGTCTTTTTTTTTTTTGTTCTACAAAGGATTGCATTTGGGAAACATTAAATTAGAACTGAAAATTGATACTGATTTTCCAGGAGGGATTTGTGAGTAATATGCTAATATTTGCTGGCTTCTGCTTATATTTTCTGTTTAGACTTTTCTGGAGAATTTTTTTTAAAAAAAATTATTACTTCTGAATGGGTCTTTACTATGAAAAAAACCCTGCCTTCATTTAGTGGCTGTAAGCAGAATTGTGGTGTGCCTTTTATTCTAGGCAGCCTTCACACCCTACAACACAGCCACAGAGTCAATAGTGCAGAACTGCTTCATCAGAGCATGTTAACTACATTTCTTGAATTGTTTTGGATCTCAATCAGTTTTTGAACTCTTCCCCCTTAAACTGGGACCTAAAACAACAGCAGAAGTTGCTGTGTTCCAACCTTCTGTCTTTAATGATAAATGAGTCTAGTACTGAAAATACAAAAAGATACAGGATTCAACACTACACAGATGTTGCCATGGAGCCAAATGAGCTGCAACGGGAATGTGCTATTTGGATTGCAAAGGAATCTAATAATTGCTTCACAAAAAAAATAAAAGGAAATTATTAGTAATTGACAGGGTGGGATGTAGGACAGACAAAAAAAATATTCTGACTATGGAGCAACTAGCTTCAATTTGGCAAAATGATTATACTTTCCAAGGGTAACAGAGCAAAAACACAAAAACCGATTTCCACCGAAAAAATGGTACATTCATCCTTTATACCAAAAATCCCTTTCAATGGCTTGAAGAAATAATTCCTAGTGTTAAGACAGCAGATTTGACAGCCTATTCAAGAGGCTTGAACAGGCATTACCAGCAACGGCCCCAGTCCCAAATTCCCCTCTGACTTTCTTATCCTGTCTTCCGAGAGCTTTTAGCATTTTGAGTAGCAGAACTAGCTTATGTGTTCCTTGCTCTGACACATAAAAAGGTTTGCATGAAAAAGTTGCTCACCCAAGATCTTTCAAAGATCTGAGACAAGTGCAAATGCAGCCAAAACTAAAGACCCAGCTGAATTGCACACATCCTTGGAAAGACTATTAATGCCAATAGTACAGCAGTTTTCTCTCCCACCCTTTAGATCTCATGAGACAGTTCTAAATCTACTGCCTGATAATATTCTGAATCATTTTTTTTTTCAGTAGAATGCATGGAAGGAAAAAAAATGGCCTGCTTTCATTAATACAGACAACTGAATCTATAGAGTGAGAAAGGCATATATAGAGAGTACAAATATATAGAGTGCATGAATGAGTCTAACTAAAAAATATCAACAGGTACCAAATATCAGAAACAAACTCAATATTATTGGCTTATATCTGTTCAAATCTATATAACATCCTAATAATTATCTGTAGAATCATTGAGATCTTCTCTTATGCCTTAATTATAAGGAGTAGGACCCAGACCAAAAATATACTTTAAGTCATAGTGAAAACTACTAGTGCATTTTAACAAGATTCATTGTCTATATATTATTACAGAAGAGTCATCCCTGCATTACAAAGTATAAGCTTTTCCACCATTTGGTTAGCAAAGTTGAACAAATTGGTCTGCAAAATATATTGCCTACATCTTTTAGCTATGCTGCCTTACCTATTCTCCAGTTTACTTGCAAGCGAGCACAACATATTATTTCAAACAATAATAGAAGGGCTTGTGTTCAGTGTGAGGATCCTGGTGTGTGTGTGTGTGTGTGTGTGTGTGTGTGTGTGTGAGAGAGAGAGAGAGAGAGAGAGAGAGAGAGAGAGAGAGAGAGAGAGAGAGAGAGAGAGAGAGAGAGAGAGAGAGAGAGAGAGAGAGAGAGAGAGAGAGAGAGAGAGAGAGATTGATTTTCTATCCACCAAGGAGTTTTCCTACCTGTACATTCCCATGTGCTTACCATATTCTGTTTTTATTTCATTTTCCTACAAGCAAATTTCTCCCTAGAAGATTCTAAGGACACAGTCTGCCTAAGTGTAGAAGTCACTGATTTTTTTTTTTTTTTGCTATCTGTATGAGTCAATCTGGCCAATATCTTTTCTTTTGCTGACAGTTGCCACCGTTCTAAAACTATTTGGGCTGCCTTGGCAACTAATCATTTTCATCCAGTCACTATTATAAGGTTCCTGATCCAGTGGCACTGTCAAGCTGTGTTTCTCCTCTGTAGATAATCCTTATCTGCCCCACCAAAACTGGTGATAATGATTTGTTTGGATGAGTTCAGTTGTGTGGGGCAGGTATATGTGTACTTATCCTTGTTCATGTTCAGATTGCTGTGATTTATATATGTATACAGCATGCATGTAGTAGTATGCTCTAGCTAGGGAGAGGCAATTAAAAATCACCACAAGAGAAGTCTACCTAGAGAATGAAACCATGGCTTTTGTGGACTCATGTCTCTCTGGCAATACACCTACTGAAATTATCAATAGGCAACTATATTCCTGGTCTCAAGAGAGTTGGTTCTTTATCTCCTACTGTAAATTCTGGACAGAAGTCCTACAGAGAGTTCTTCATCTTATGTTCAGTGTTATGCTATTGAGAGGTGAGGAACAGCAATTGGATTATTCATATCATGCAAATAGTTGCAGAGGTGGGAGTGATATTGGAATATGGAGCCATATTTACTTTAAAGTCATGCACAATAGTGGTGATCATGGAGATCCATCCAATGGCACAGCCATTGCCTTAGGTTTCTGATTTTGGATGCTAGTTTGCAAACATTTCCACAGTGATATTGCTACATGCAATAGTGAAGAATCTACAGTAAGTAGCTCAGGATTGGACTGCTAGGTTCTTGGTGTTTTCTGAATTTGATTTTATTCCTGCAAGGAAATATCCAAGAGCCCAAGAACAGTATTCATTATTGCCTAACTGTTATCAACTTTGCATATTAACCTTTGGTCCAGCAGACCATTTGGTGAAGACTTTCCTTTTCTACTTTGGATGCTCATTGAATCCCACAAAATCAAAATGATTTTAAAGCCTAAATATTTAGGGGGCATAAATTTTTGCCTCATTGTAGGGCAAGAAGGAAATGACTTTTAATAAGGTGACCAACCGTCCTCCTTTAGGGAGGACAGTTCTCCTTTTGTAAGTTCTGTCCTCCCTCGAAAAATGTCCTCCTACATGTCCTCCTTTTCGATATTTGAAGACTAATCTGCAGGGCTTTTTTTCCCCCTCATAGAACGTTCAGAATGGTGTTCCGGCACCTTTTTTTGATGGTTTTTTTTTCAACTTTTGCATGAGCTGTGCTATTCCTGCTATTGGCTTTCGAAAGCCAATAGGAATTGCTGCTGAGCGCACCAAAACACCCAGCTGGCAAACTTTGCACATGCAAGTTGTCTGTATTATTGTTGCAATGAATAAAATGTTTCTTTTATTTACGATATTTTTTTCTTCAATTTATTTGTGTCCTCCTTTTCATTGTAAAAAGGTTGGTCACTTTACCTTTAAGATCATACACTAACTTTGATCACATAACAGCCTGGTTGGAGATTGGGTAAATGAGTAGAATCATTTTTAAATTACGAGGAATGTGTCACATATAAACTTGTGCACCTTTGTGGGAGTTTCTGCTGCTGCTATAATTTCTACAGAACATAACTTGAGGATCAGATTCTGTTGGTGATGGCAAAATGAAATAGTATGCCACTTGTTTCTCAACAACTCTGGTTTATCAACAACTTTCTCTTATAAGTACTATTGCTGCTGTTGTTATCTTGCTTTTCTTATTATTATTCCTGAAATGGTCACCACAAGATTGGAGATGTGGGAGGGAACAGTTAGCTGTTGACCAATTGTATGCCCATATTCATGTTTTACTCCATAACAACAACAACAACAATAATAATAATAATAATAAAGTTGGAAGGGACATTGTATCATCTAGTCCAACCCCCTGCTCAGGCAGGAAACCCTGTACCATTTCAGACAAATGGTTGTCCAGTCTCTTATTTAAAACTTTCAATGTTGGAGCATTCACAACTTCTGGAGGCAGATTGTTCCAATAATTAATTGTTCTGTCAGGAAATTTCTCCTTAGTTCTAGGTTGCTTCTCTGTTTGGTTAGTTTCCATCTGTTGCATCTTGTCCTGCCTTCAGCTGCTTTGGAGAATAGCTTGTCTCCCTCTTCTTTGTGGCAACCCCTGAGATATTGGAACACTGCCCCCCCCTCGTCCTTCTCTTCATTAAACTAGACATACCCAATTCCAGCAACCGTTCCTTATATGTTTTAGCCTCCAGTCCCCTAATCATCTTTGTTGCTCTTCTCTGCACTCTCTCTAGAGTCTCACCATCTTTTTTACATCGTGGTGACCAAAACTGGATGCAGTATTCCAAGTGTGGCCTTACCAAGGCATTGTAAAGTGGTATTAACACTTCATGTGATCTTGATTCTATTCTATAGTTTGTGGATTGCTAGAGATGCAAACAGATAAGGTTGAGAATTAATAACATTGTTGGTGGTGATTTTGCAAAGCAGTGATATTTCCTGTGGAGGTCCCATAAAGGAACCATATGCTTTATTCCCTTGATAGGAAAGGGGAATTTCATTGAAATGAGTGATTGCAGCTCCTTTTCTTCCTTATCATCATCCAAAAAATAATAGTCCCTCTAGTACAGCACTTCAGGAAAGACAGGTCAATAGTCAGACACCCTTGCATTGTTTTAATCTACTGAGGAAAATAAAATACTGCTATCCCATTGGTAAAGATATTGGGACAAAATTAATTATACTACCTGTTGGAAGTCACAACTGATTTTTTTTTTAAAAAGCTGCTATAACATCCCTAATGTTTCTCAATATGAAACACACATGTAGTCTTTTTCTGGGAAAAATATACAAATAATGGTGTTATTCAAATTAGTAATTAAATTATTGCTCAGAAGCAATAATGTGTGTGTTGTGGGTGTCTCACGACTGGATGATGACATATCAGAGAATGAGGAAGCACAAGCCGGCCCCTCTGGGTATTTCCCCCCCCCCGGCAGCCGAATCAGATAATGAGGAGTTTTGTATGCATTCTGATTCAGACTCTCCAAATGATGGGTCAGATTTAGAGCAAGACGAGCAATGGATTGATCCGAGGTTCAGAAGGTTTGATAAGCGAAGGTGTCAGTTAACTGGAAAAAGGAAGTAATGGGGGGAAGTGACGTATCGGACACTATATTAGAAGGGGGAAGTAGACTACGCCCTTGTTACGGGCAACGTTTATCAATGAGAGGTTTGGAAACTTTTGCAATGCTTTGAAAGTCTGATGTTTTGAAAAACCTAGCGAAGGATATTGAGGTCTCGGCCACTGTGATAAAGACGGAGTGAGTAATTGGGATGTTTGGAAAGAGTTTGTTGTAATCTAACTGTAAATACTTAGTCTTAGATGTTTTTGCCAGCAAAATGTCAGCAGTTGGCTTTGAAATGAATCCTTTTGAAATGTGTTTAATAAATCTCTTAAAGACATTTACGTAGTTTTTAAGGAGCTGAGAGAGACCAGACAGAACAGATTGCCCGTAACACATTTAAAACAGAAAAGACGAAAATTAATCCGAGCTTTCAGTGACGTCATGGAGGAACTCCTGGCTGCTAACCCGGCTCTGCATCTATTAGTTCAAAATCTCCAGCAACAAATTGGACATTTGCAACAGCAAATTCAAGACGCAGCAGCAGCCCCTGCTCCAGCCCCCCCTCCCAGAAGAAACAGATGTTACTTAGCCTTGCCTGATAAGTTTACTGGAGAGCGTAATAAATTTCCAGCTTTTTTAAACCAATGTAAAACATTCATTGCCTCAGCCCCAGCAGATTTCCAGCTCGATGAAACAAAAGTAGCGTTCATCTTAAGTTTATTCTCTGGGCCAGCTGCTGATTGGTCGTCTCCTCTGATAGACGGACAAGATCCTGTCCTGAGCAATTATGCAGGATTCTGCCAGCTGATGGAAAGAGAATTTGTTGACCCCCTTCGTAGACAAAATGCCACCCGGCGGATACGCGAGCTACGTCAGGGATCGCGCTGCGTAGCGGAATATATATCAGATTTTCGCCGCCTAGCTCAAGAAATTAATTGGAATGATGAGGCTCTCATGGAAATCTTTCTAGATGGTCTGTCTTCCCAGATCTTGAATGGATTGAAAGTTACTGAAATACCCGCAACCCTGGATGCATTATACCAACATTGTTTGGCTATTGAAGCGCGAACGCAAGCCATGGATGCCCGCCTAGACAAACAGATGGTTCCAGTCACCGGAAGTGCCAAGCCAGTTCCTGCACCACGCAGAGGATTCCAGACCCTATCTATCGCTCCACCCATCCCGGCACCCAGACGTATTTTCCAAACAGGACCGGCTTACACTGAGAGGCGCCCTGCACCCATGACCAGAGATGAGCCCATGGATCTTGGTGCAGCCAGATCTCGTTTGACCGAGGCTGAGAAGGCAAGACGGAGAGCTGAGGGCTTGTGCCTGTACTGTGGAGAGATGGGTCACTTCGTCATGGCCTGCCCCCAGAAAAGACGTGGTACGGCAGGTCCTACTCCTGTTCCAGCTCGGCCTCCCACTCAGCAGTTTCAAGCCACCTTGCCGGGAAACGGCCAGAGCCCGGCCTAATGGAAACATTGGGTCGGGCAGGCGCCAAACCCAGTTCCAGTTCCACAGACGACGACCCCGGTCCTCCGAGACATCTGATCCTAGCAACCAATATCCTTCTGGGAAATCATGCCCAGGGCATTCCGGCCCACGCCTTGTTGGATTCTGGAGCCACCACCAATTTCATGAATGAAGCTTTCGCTCGTCAGCATGCCATACCTTTGTGCTCCGTGAAGCCGCCTATGTTGGTTGAGACAATCGATGGGCGTGAATTGTTGTCTGGACCGATCAAGTTTATGACCCAGCCCATACGCCTGGTCATAGGACAACATGAAGAAGCCATCCAATTCTATGTTACCAAGGGACTTCATTTCCCCTTAGTTCTCGGCCTAGCCTGGTTGAGAACCCATGATCCTTGTGTGGTGTGGTCCCAGAACTTTGTTTCATTTCCCAGTTTGCAATGCATAGACCACGTACGCCAAGTGTGTGCAGCCCAGCTACCATCCCACCCTGACATCACCTTGCCGGCCGACTTAGCGGACTTTGCAGATATATTCAATGAGAAAGAGGCAGACCAATTGCCTCCGCATAGACCATATGACTGTGCCATTGATTTGCTACCAAATGCCAAGCTTCCAAGGGGACGCCTTTACTCCATGTCAGAACCCGAGTTGGACGCATTGAAAGACTTTGTGGACAAAAACCTGGCCAGGGGTTTCATTCGTCCCTCTTCCTCGCCTTTGTCAGCTCCTGTGTTATTCGTGAAGAAGAAAACCGGAGATTTACGCCTATTCTGTGACTATCGCAAGCTCAATGCCATCACGGTGCGCAACCGGTACCCTCTGCCTTTGATTCCTGATCTCATGGACCGTCTCCGATCAGCGACCATCTTCACCAAGATAGATTTAAGGGGTGCTTACAACCTGGTTCGCATTCGAGAGGGGGACGAGTGGAAGACCGCGTTTGGAACCAGGTATGGTCATTTTGAGTATACCGTTATGCCCTTTGGACTCACCAATGCTCCGGCCGTCTTTCAACATTTCATGAATGACATCTTCCGGGATTTATTAGATCAATTTGTGGTGGTTTACCTCGATGACATCCTGATTTACTCCCTGTCACGAGCCACTCATCTTCACCATCTCCGGCGAGTTTTGCAACGCTTGAGGGAGCATCACCTTTACGCCAAGTTAGAGAAATGTCAATTCTATCAAACCACCATTGAGTTTCTGGGACATGTGATTTCTCCACAAGGCATCGCCATGGACCCTGGCAAGGTTGAAGCCTTGCAAACCTGGCAACCACCATGTAAAGCAAAAGATGTCCAAAGACTTTTGGGATTTGCGAACTATTACAGGATATTTATTCCGAGATTTTCTGCCTTGACTGCGCCCCTTACTCGACTGTTACGGAAAGGCGTTAAGTTCCAGTGGGGCGATGCCGAGCAACAGGCGTTTCAGACCCTCAAAAAGGCTTTTGTTCAGGAACCCATTCTCAAGTATCCAGATCCTTGTCAACCCTTTGTAGTGGAGGCTGACGCCTCAGATGTTGCAGTAGGGGCCGTGCTACTTCAAACACGCCAAGATGGCGGCCCCCTGTTCCCGTGTGCTTATTACTCCAGGAAACTGAGTCCCTCCGAACGCCATTATACCATTTGGGAAAAGGAACTATTGGCCATCAAGACTGCTTTTGAGACCTGGAGACACCACCTGGAAGGAGCCCGCTACCAAGTTGAAGTTCGGACTGACCATAAAAACTTGGAATTTTTGCAATCTGCCAGGAAATTGAATCAACGTCAAATCCGTTGGTCTTTGTTCTTCGCTCGATTCAACTTCAAAGTCACCTACATTCCGAAAGGGTACAACAAAAGAGCAGATGCCCTGTCCCGTAAACCTGAGTATCTACAGGTCAAGGATCCCTTACCGCTTCGAACCATTCTGCCTATCGAATCGATCGCAGCCGTGCATGATCCGGTAGATCTACGACGACAGATTCGGGAAGCGCAACAACTAGATGACTTTGCAATACGGAAGAGACAAGAGGTGGGTCCCGACTCACCTTGGACCTTGTCCGAGGGACTATTACGCTTCCGTAACCTGTTATATGTTCCAGCAGGCCCACTCCGGGGTCTCATCCTGACTCAATGCCATGATAACCCTGCGGCAGGTCATTTTGGTTTCTTTAAGACTCTGCACTTAGTGTCTCGGACTTTTTGGTGGCCCAGACTTCGCCATGATGTGCAATCCTATGTGAATTCCTGTGTACGGTGCCGTCAGGCAAAACATGCCACAGGAGCCCCTCCGGGATTATTACAGCCTTTACCCACGCCGGAGAGACCCTGGGGAGCTATTTCCATGGACTTCTTGACTTGTCTACCTGTTTCTGCCGGCTACACCGTTGTCTTTGTAGTAGTGGACATGCTGACCAAAATGGCACATTTCATTCCTTGCCGAAGAATACCAACAGCCAAGGTCACTGCTCAGCTGTTCATTCAACATATCTTCCGGCTACACGGTTTGCCTGACAAAATAGTGTCCGACCGAGGAACCCAGTTCACCTCGGAGTTCTGGAGAGAACTCATGTCTGCGCTTCAAGTCCAAGTTAATATAGCCTCCACGCATCACCCAGAGACTGATGGGGGTACAGAGAAAGTGATTGGCATCCTGGAGCAGTATTTGCGTTGTTTCATCAACGACCAACAGAACGATTGGTCCAAATATCTCTCTGTGGCCGAATTCGCTTTCAACAACTCTCAGCACACTTCCACTCAGATCACTCCGTTTTTTGCCAACTACGGCTATCATCCCAGATTTTTCCCGCTCACGCTCCTCGATTCTCCAGTTCCAGTTGCAGAGGACTATTTAACCGAACTGCAGTCAGTCCACGAGATGGTTAAGCAGCACTTGACTAAAGCCAAGGAAGACTACAAGCGGGTTGCAGACCGCTCGCGTCGCGACACGCCGCCGTTAGCTGTTGGAGATCGGGTTTGGCTTTCCACCAAGTACTTGTTTCCAGGGAGAATTCACCGCAAGCTTGATCAACGTTTCCTGGGTCCTTTCCCTGTGGAGACGGTCATCAATCCGGTGACCTATCGTTTGACTTTGCCTAGGTCTTTTTGTGTACATCCCGTGTTTCATCGCTCCTTGCTTGTTCCTGTCAACCCTGATTCTCCGCTTCGACCTCCTGATCCGGGCCCGACAGCTCGCCGTGCTCAAGTTCCTGTTTCCCGGTTGGAGGTGTCCGGCATCCGAGATTCCCGATGGCTCGACGACCGCTTCCAATATTTGGTTGATTGGACCGGGGGTGGGCCCTCCGCTGGCTCTTGGGTAGATGCTCAGGATTTTGAGGCTCCTGAGTTAAAGTGGGATTTTCATACTGCATTTCCCTCCAAACCACATCCCTTCCGACGGCCCCCGGGGGAGGGGCCTGCGGGGGGGGATAGTGTTGTGGGTGTCTCACGACTGGATGATGACATATCAGAGAATGAGGAAGCACAAGCCGGCCCCTCTGGGTATTTTCCCCCCCCGGCAGCCGAATCAGATAATGAGGAGTTTTGTATGCATTCTGATTCAGACTCTCCAAATGATGGGTCAGATTTAGAGCAAGACGAGCAATGGATTGATCCGAGGTTCAGAAGGTTTGATAAGCGAAGGTGTCAGTTAACTGGAAAAAGGAAGTAATGGGGGGAAGTGACGTATCGGACACTATATTAGAAGGGGGAAGTAGACTACGCCCTTGTTACGGGCAACGTTTATCAATGAGAGGTTTGGAAATTTTTGCAATGCTTTGAAAGTCTGATGTTTTGAAAAACCTAGCGAAGGATAATGAGGTCTCGGCCACTGTGATAAAGACGGAGTGAGTAATTGGGATGTTTGGAAAGAGTTTGTTGTAATCTAACTGTAAATACTTAGTCTTAGATGTTTTTGCCAGCAAAATGTCAGCAGTTGGCTTTGAAATGAATCCTTTTGAAATGTGTTTAATAAATCTCTTAAAGACATTTACGTAGTTTTTAAGGAGCTGAGAGAGACCAGACAGAACAGTGTGTAGGATGTGATTTTAAAAAAATCAGTATAGCAACTACCATGGTGTACTGGAAGCCTTGCCTGCAATGCCCATAAAACAGACAACTGGAATTTCCAGTGCACTGTGAGGGTGACCATCTTGGTGGGTTTTTTTTTAACGTGGACATCTCTGCTAAAAAGACAATGTATATATCCAAATCTGAGAATTAGAAATAGACAACCATTGGTGCAGGATGATATGAGGATTCCTGCATTAGGCAGGAGGTTGGATTAAGACCTCAAAGTCCCTTTCAACTCTATAATTCTATGAATTTATGAAATAGCATAAGAACATTTTAGTAATTTTAAAGCTTAGACTGAGGCTTTGCTGCCCTATACAGTAATGCAGTATAGAACTGAACAAAGACAGTCTGACTGTCAACTATCCCATATTTGGTTGATCTGGAGGCATCATGTCATGTCTGATTTCTAATTTGGTGTTATTTGGGAAAACAGAGTTACACACTCTGTAGGTTGATTCCACCTGAGTAATTAAAATATCCTTTTTGGGGCTGTGTTTCTGTGCTGTAGATGCAATGTAACCAGGCCACTTTTCAGAATATAGTAACTCTATGCAGAGGCAAGATGACACCAGTCTCCACAACTAGATGACTATGCAAAGGAGGCTTCTACATGTCTAGCAAGAAGAACAGGCTGGATATTTGCACATGGATGGAGACATGGTTGGCCTTCATCTCTCAAAGCCTAACAATGCCTTTGATGCCATCCCTCTTGGCAACAATGTTCCCAGTTTCCTCCAATCCAGATCACAATCCATAAATCACAATTCACCACAAGCATCTCATGCTGCATTTTTATTTTCTGCCTTTTAATCAAAGCATCATTTCCACAAACAAAGCTCCAAGCAATACTTTTAAAACCTATTTGACTGAGAACCACTCTTGCTGTGCCTATCCACAGTCATTCCAGTTAGCCTTTCTGCTGTCCAGGATTTGCTTGAGAGATTGAGTTCTATGATCTCACCACATGTTCAAAATGCTACAATGAGGCATCTGAGAGTAGTTTGATTTCAAGAATCATCCTGAGCTAGGGAAGCCAATGTTTCTCTTTATTCCCATGCTTAGTCTTCTTTCCTGCAGGCGTGCCAGATGTCCTGGGTTCTTTATCCAGATGATAAACCACCAGGGCCTTTAAGAAAGCTGCATTCAGCCACTGATTATCTCTGTTATTGTTACCTCAAATCTCACACACTCAGCATAATGAGTTTATTTTTTATTCACAAAGCACATTAGCCCTTTTATAAAACTTTTCCAGGCCTTTAGTGAACATATCTGTACACTCAGCAACATCTGATAAGATGGTCTGTCTCCCAGAAAAACAGATGGCACAGTTAGGGAAATATGTATTATTTTATAACTAGGCATCTAGAGATCTTCCAATAATCCATAGGTTTATTGCTATTTATTTCTTTCAATTATCAGAACCCATTAGATCACTTTACAATTTTCATTTCAGTTAATAAGATGTTACTTTACAATGCAAAAGAATTTCAGAAGTGCTTGGTTTTACCTGTCTGTCACAATAATACCATTTGTATACCATTAAATTCTTCCAAACTTCTGCAGTGTACAACAGTAAAAACCATACATAAAAAACCTTAAAAGTATCAACTTTCACAGCAATTGATCTCAGAACAAAGACCCTCCATAACATTAAAAAAACAATGTAAGAAATAACTAATATGATAATAGCTATTTTCAAATGAAATTGAAGTTGACCATCTTTCTTAGAACATGTTGCATATTGTATGTAGCTAAAAAGATGTTGCTAAAAAGAATATTTCTGAAGGAGATCATCTAAGAATGTTCTGTTCTAATTAGGTGATTTCTGTAATGATTTGATTCACTAACAGCATCTAGGATGTCTTCATCAACTGACTGTTCATCAAGTAATTTCAACTTTTTAGAGAATTCTATTTAAAATTCAAGAAATTTGGTATATTGTGAATGATTTTACACTGAATATAAGAAGGTGCAGATTCTATGAGAGAAAAAATAAGGAAACTATTATTAAAGTAGTTTTAAATCACAATACAAATAGGGGCTGAAAAAAATGCTTTGAATTACAACAGTTTATCTTAACAAAGATAAAAATTACCAGCTGAGATTTTACAAAATGACTTTTTTTAATAAAACATTTTAAAACACTTTTCTGTCTGCACCTACGGAAGCTAGAGAAGTGGAGGAGCCTTGCTCTGAGGGATCAGAGGGCCAGTTTATACCGGTCTTATGGGGAAGAGGCAGATACGACGGGAGGCCTGGGGTAGGCCGCTCTCGGGGGACAAGGCCTCGCTGCCTGAAAGCGATCTCTTGTTCCGGCCCCTTGAACCTCTCCCGGGGTACTGGAAATGAGCGAAATCTGGACCCTGGACTCAGGCTGCTGCTGCTTACTGCCAGGTCGGTGGTAAATAAAGCTCTCCTCATCCGGGATTTAATTCAGGATGAGGAGGCCGACCTGGCATGTGTGACTGAGACCTGGCTGACCCCAGAGGGAGGAGTTCCCCTCTCTGAGATGTGCCCAGCTGGGTTTCAGGTATGGCATCAGCCGTGACCCCAGGGAAGGGGGGAGGAGTGGCGATTATAGTTAAGGAGTCACTCGGGCTGCGCAGACTCGCTGCTACTGAAATATCAGGTTGTGAGTCCCTCCTTATGAGGTTGGACTTAGGTGTACAGGTGGGCTTGTTGCTTATGTACCTGCCTCCCAGCTGCATTTCAGCAGCCCTGCCCACGCTACTCGAGGAGGTAGCCGGGTTGGCGGTTGAGTTCCCCAGACTTATAGTCTTGGGGGACTTCAATGTGCCGTCACTCGGTGAGTCCTCTGGGTTGGCATGGGAGTTCATGGCCTCCATGGCAACTATGGACCTGACACAAGTAATTGAGGGCCCAACCCACAAGGGGGGGACACACACCTGACCTGGTCTTCCTCTCGGAGCAGTTGAGGTATGATCTGAAGTTAAATGGCTTAGAAGTGTTGCCTATGTCATGGACAGATCATTTTCTGCTGTGGCTTGAGTTTATGACACCAATCCTCTCTCACAGGGAGCCGGAACCAATTAAATGGTTCCGCCCCAGACGCCTGATGGACCCTATCGGTTTTCAAAGGGCACTTGGGGAATTGCCAGATTCACTCGTACACAGTTCGGCGGAGTCCCTAGTGATGGCCTGGAATATCCGGCTCTAGACCGGATTGCACCGTTGCGACCTCTCTGTGGTAGCAGACCCAGGAGATCTCCTTGGTTTACCGAGGAACTCAGGGGGATGAAGCGCCAGAAGAGACGTTTAGAGAAGCAATGGAGGGAAAGCAAATCCGAATCTGATCGAACCAAATTGAGAGCTTATATTAAGACCTATTTGGAAGTGATCACTATGGCAAGATCTCAGTATCTTTCCGCATTGATCACATCTGCGGAATCCCGTCCGGCTGCCCTGTTTAAGGTGACTCGCTCTCTCCTTGATACGGGGAGGAGGGAGGAACCTTTGCAGGGCAATGCCGAAGAATTTAACATCTTTTTTGCAGACAAGGTCGCTCAGATCCGGGCTGACTTGGACTCCAATTGGAATGCAGTGTCGGCTGACAATGAGTCAGTCGAGATGACAGAGGCCCGTCTTAGTCCTGTTGAATGGGATGAGTTTGACCTGGTAACTCCTGATGATGAGGACAAGGCCATTGGAGCTGTGAGTTCTGCCACCTGTTTATTGGACCCGTGCCCCTACTGGCTGGTTTCAGCTAGCAGGGAGGTGACACGGAGCTGGGTCCAGGCGGTTACTAATGCTTCATTGAGGGAGGGGTCCTTCCCAGCTCCCTTAAAGGAGGCACTCGTGCGCCCCCTCCTCAAGAAGCCTTCCCTGGACCCGGCAGTCTTAAATAATTATTGGCCAGTCTCCAACCTTCCCTTCTTAGGGAAGGTTGTTGAGAAGGTGGTGGCACTCCAACTCCAATGGTCCTTAGATGAAGCTGATTATCTGGGCCCTCAGCAATCTGGGTTCAGGTCCGGTTACAGCACGTAAACTGCTTTGGTCGCGCTGACCAATGATCTCTGGCGGGCCCGGGATGGAGGCTACTCCACTATCCTGGTGCTTCTTGATCTCTCAGTGGCATTCGATACCATCGACCATGGTATCCTTCTGTGCCGGTTGGAGGGGGTCGGAGTGCGGGGCACTGTTTTACGGTGGTTCACCTCCTACCTCTCTGGCCGGTCGCAGTCAGTGTTCGCAGGAGGTCAGAGATTGGCTCCGAGGCCACTTCCATGTGGAGTCCCTCAGGGGTCTGTTCTCTCAGCTCTGCTTTTTAACATCTACATGAAGCCGTTGGGTAAGATCATCCGTCGACACGGGGTGAGTTATCATCAATATGCTGATGATACTCAGCTTTATATCTCTACCCCGTGTCATTACAGTGAAGCAGTGGAAGTGATGAACTGGTGCCTGGAGGCTGTTGAGGTCTGGATGAGTGCCAACAGGCTCAGACTCAATCCCAACAAGACGGAGTGGCTATGGGTTCTGCCTCCCAAGGACAATTCCAACTGTCTGTCCATTACCCTGGGGGGAGAAGTTTTGTCCCCCCCGGAGAGGGTTCACAACTTGGGTGTCCTCCTCGATCCACAGCTAAGCCTAGAACATCATTTTTCAGCTGTGGCGAGGGGGGCGTTCGCCCAGGTTTGCCTGGTGCACCAGTTGCGGCCCTATTTGGACCGGGAGTCGCTCCTCACAGTCACCCATGCCCTTGTCACCTCGAGATTTGACTACTGTAATGCTCTCTACATGGGGCAACCTTTGAAGAATGTCCGGAGACTGCAGATGGCCCAGAATGCGGCCACGCGAGCCGTCTTGGACCTCCCAAGACATGCTCATATCACTCCAGCTCTCTGTGAGCTGCACTGGCTACCAATCGGTCTCCGAACACAATTCAAAGTGTTGGTTATGATCTATAAAGCCCTTTATGGCAATGGATCAGGTTACTTGCGGGACCGTCTCATGAATCCCAGCGACTGGTTAGGGCACATAGGGTTGGCCTCCTACGAGTCCCGTCTATTAGGCAATGTCATCTGGCGGGGCCTAGGGCAAGGGCCTTCTCCGTCGCTGCCCCAACCCTCTGGAACCAGCTTCCCACAGAGGTTTGCACTGCTTCCTCCCTCCTAGTTTTCTGGAAATTATTGAAGACTTATTTATGCTGACAGGCTTGGGGCGTATGAACTGTACTCTGCCCCTGGGCCTAGGAATGTGCCTCCATCAGTGATTGGGTGTTGATTGTGATTGGGTGTTGTATGAATGTGTTTCGGATTGAATGAATGTGTTTTGGATTGGATGGTTGATTGTCATTGGTAACTTAAATTTTATTGTATTATTGCTGTAAGCCGCCCTGGGTCTCAGGAGAAGGGCAGCATAGAAATTTAAATAAAGTAAAGTAAAGTAGTAAAGTAAATAGAGTGGAAGAGCAGAAAGAACAACACTAGAGATAATTTTCAAGACAACAAACTTTGTCGTTTTCCAAAATATAACACTGACTCTTCAAATCTAACAAAGTTATTTCTAGAAGTCAGTATTTGAACAACTAAATTCTTCCATTTTTTGCTCTGTTTTTCATTTCAGCTATGATACAATGACATTATTGAATAAACAATTATTGTAGCTTCCTTTAATCCAAACTCTTGAAAATGAGCATGTTGTGGACGTGCTTGAATACTGTAATACAAGAGTTTTAGGAAAGTTCAATAACTTTACGCTAGTTCCTATAATGAAATGGTAAAGAGGATGGAGTTGGTAGATAGAAAGTAAAATATGGCATTATTTC
Source organism: Bothrops alternatus (assembly GCA_034064705.1). Classification (NCBI taxonomy): domain Eukaryota; kingdom Metazoa; phylum Chordata; class Lepidosauria; order Squamata; family Viperidae; genus Bothrops; species Bothrops alternatus. Next base: position 4,508,021 of record JARGCV010000025.1, read on the forward strand.
CTTATAATGAATGGAGCTAATGAACTTTGGTTTCAGTCCTTTTAAACAGAATCAGACTTTAACAGGTACATATCTCTGTCATGTTCTTGGTGCTACTTGTCTCTTCCTTGAAAATTCAATACTTGCACTCATGCTGCAAGGCTCTGGGGATTTCAGAGCACCACATCATACTCACTGAAAGGAAATGAAAAATGGACTGATGTTAACCAGACCCTTTGAACATTTCCCGACATCTAAGTGCTGTATCCTGTAGCGTGAGTAGGGTGAGGGGGAGAGAGAGAGAAAGAGAGAAAGGGGGGAGGGGGGGAGGGAGAGAGAGAGGGAGGGAGATGGAGATTAGGATGCTAAGGCCTATTTTTATTTTAAAGGAATGTGTATGCAAAAAGGCTATTTTGGTGTGCATATGTTAAGAATCTTGAAAATAGGCTGCTGGACAATCTTGAAGGTATATATGTTATCCAGTGTGCGTTCAAATGCCTGAATCTTTTGGCTTTTCAGTATAAATTTATTAATGTAAATGCTTAGCAGATTGCAAACACTCTGTTCCCTACATTACCAACTCAGCAAAGTCATCTAATTCCAAGTAAACAATCACAAATTCCACCATCACATAAAACGAGGCCATCAGGATAGGAAAGTAACCATCTACCCTTCTTGGTAGCTGCCACAGAATGTCTTACATAATACTGAGGTATATTCAGAGTTCAAAAGTCACAGCAGATACATAGCCTTACCTTTATAAAATTATTGGCGTTTTGCTAGAATCATGGCTCTAAGCTGGCTCCACAAACTGGGGATAGGGGGCACTTTTTACAGTGGCTCTCTTCCTTTCTCAAGGTCAGTTTCAGTCAGTGTTGGTTGGGTGGGGGGAGGAGGGGCTTACTCCCAAGGCAACACCCGTAGGGAGTGCTGCAGGGTTCTAGTCTCTCTCCCCTCCTTATCAACATCTACATGAAACCACAAGGTGAGCTCATCTGCCAGTTGGGGTTTCATACTATCAGCATCCTGATAATATCCAATTATATCTTATTCTGGTTTGCTTCTAGATGTGATTCAAGATGTTGATTATTGCCTATAAAGCCCTACATGGCATAGACATTGGTTAGTTGAGCCCTTTATTATTTTTTATCTTTCATTGATTTTATTGTAATTTATTTATTAGATTTTTGTTATGAACTATCAGAGTCACTGAGAGTCAGGTTGATTATATTATAGTTTTTCATTTAGGCAGCCAGATGTTTAGATTGGATTTGGCATTTTTGTCCACTTATCAAGTCCTTCCCATGGACCTGGGACAGGCAGATATTGTTTAACAGTATTAAAGATATCATCACAGGATGTATGCTGTTCTAAGTAAAGCTGCCTTTTGCAATTGACAGATGGTGATTTTGTCAATGCCTATGGTATTCAAACAGTGCTCCAGATGTTTTGGGATTGCACCCAAGGCACCCATTACTATTTGTACTACTCTGCTTTCTTATTATAATTATCTTTGTCTTCAAAAAGACAAACATACTGAGTTAATTCCAACTCTTTTCACAGATGATGGCTTACAGTCCCTGATCACTCCTGCTGCTTTTATCTGGATATCTTCCAGTTTCGCTGAACCCTTCATAAAGCATGGTGCACAAAACTAAACATAATATTCAAGGTGAACAAAACAAAATAGCATAATTACTATTTTCTGTGTTTTGGAAAGGTTTGCTAAAATATTACAAAACAAATAAACAAATTTGCACTATTGTTATCTTGCTTCAGTGTTACTAAGTAAGTACAGTATTTGTTTGTTTGTGTATGTGTAATTTTCAAGCAAAATATGTAACCATTTAATTGCCATGAAATCCACTTTTAGGATGTTTCTTCACTGTTAGATGCTATACATTGCTCCTTAAGTTATCAGAAAACTGTACTGTCATAATATTTACCGTCCCAACTACTATTGCTATCCTGTCATTAGAGCCTCAGTTCTACTGTAGCTTGCTGCTGGATGATAGTACTCTGATTTTGAGTAGGTAAGGCATACTAAGCGAAGCCATTGGTAAACCTTATGGCTTTGCTGGACTTCCTTTCCTTTCTTTCAGCATCACCAACCAGTGGGAAGTTACTGACCAATCACAACACTGCTGCAAATAATGAATAGCTCAAAAAAATGGCTAGACCCGTTCTCTCATTTGCTCTATGAGATGCCTGATGAACATATGAAATATGATTAATTTAACACAACCCCATAATGATCAAGTAGAGCTCGAATCTGACATTTTTTTTCCTACTTTGTTCCTACTGTACTACACTGACCTTTCAATTCTTCCTCATAACAACAACAATCATAAATCTCAAAGGCAGGATACAGAGAAACTTCAAGAAAAACTAAATGGCATTAATGAAGTGTCCTGGATATTAATATGCCAGAATTTCTAGACTTATACATTCAAACATATTTATACATACTAGTATAAATAATGATGAACAACTGAATTAAATGGATTTTTCTTTGGGCAGTTAATTTATGTGAAGAGTAGGTTGTATTTTAGTGTTCCTGAGGATTCAAGCTTCCACTTTTTTCATCAACCTATCTTTAAAAACTATAATTTTAATATATTTGATCACTTATACATTCATTTTTCTTATAAGTGATGTTTGTAATAAATTATAATATTTTGATTTAAATGAATATCCTGATTCAAGAACACCAATAACAAAGCCTATTATTTTCTTTTTGAAAAGACTCTATTGTTTTGCAACCTCTTGTTTCAATTTTTTATAATTAATTCCTGTCCCTTCATTAGATTCCTAATTAGACCCACAGAGTAAACTGAAGCCACAGATCCCAGTTCTGTTCCTCAAACAAAGAAAGTGTTGGTCTTGTAAGTGGCTTTCACATGGGAGTCATGTGTAAATCACTCCGATTCCTTAGAGAAGCAAAAATAATCAATGAATAACATTTATTTAATAAATAAACGACATGTTGAAGGAACAGAAGGGAACAGATGAAAGAGTGTAGTTCCTCCAGAGGGTGATTTGCATAATTAGTTACTATAATGAACATATTGCTGGTATATTTGGGATCTTAATGCAGAATTAACAATGACAGCTGAAGAGTTGAGCACCACAACATTAACCTCCATCTTCCCATTCAAGATGTACATACATACTTACTTGCCTTCTCTGACTGAGTAATGATTGGAACTTAATTCCTGGAAGTCCCCAGAAAAACTATAAATTCCAAGTCTCTGTAGAAAAATGGAATGTGGCAAGAAAAAGTGATACTTAGTAATCATTGTATTTTACAAGCTAAAGATAGCTCTTCTGAATACAACATGATCCAACAGGGGTAGCTTGACCCATTTTTTCATTTTAACCATGGATGTCAAATCTTGACAAACTTACAACTTGTGGACTTTAGCTCCCAGAACTCCCCATGCTGGCTAAGAAACTCTGGGAGATGAAGTTTACAATCTTAAGATTGCCAAGTTTGGACCAGAGAACTGCTTGCTCAGACCATTCCCATCACATTCTCAGCCTTGCTAGTAAACTTTTGCCAGCTTAACTTTTCTCATCCTTAAGATGAGATCTTAAGGATCTTTCTCCCAGTAATGTCTCCTCAGTCAACTTCTTAGAAACCACAGGTAAAAAATGAAGTGAGGCAGACTATAAATCATCCATCACAGCACCATGTCCTACTCAATGTCTCCAGACTTGCCTTTAATTATGCCATGGTCATTCTTGTCTGCAAAAGTTTGCCTTTGGGATGTTTTTATACCATAGTTATCTCAGCAGATAAACCCATTAATACTTGCTTCTTCAAGAGGTGGATGTAACAGAATATGAAAAGTCAAGAATATGATTTTAGATTCCTTGCAAGAATATATATTTTATATTTCTCAAGGTCATCAAATCAAGTCCTCAAGCTCAAAATACACTTGAAATTTTTCATGAAATGTGTGCAATAAATTAAAGTGGGGCCTTGAGGTCGAAATCCTTTAGATTTCTCTAACAGAAATATATTAAGCATACTCTGAATTTCTATTTAGTCTTGCTTCCAATTGGGTAAAAGTAATGTCAGAAGATGTACAGAGTTTCAAGAAAAGAAAATCAATGGGATGGAGAGAGTTGCCATGAAAACAACATGGATGGTCCTTGGAGTCATTAAAATTCAAGGTCACCTTGAAAAAAATGCAATGCTATTTTTAAAATACAAACAACATGTTGGAATGGAGTATTATTACTGGGTCAACTGTCCATTAGATTTGCATAAGAGCATTATAGTACCTTAGCTTGCATTTTTCAATGTGTTCTCCATTTTTCTGCAAGGCTGAAAAGCATAATGCTGTAGTTGAATGGGAAAAGGGAGAGAAATCCTGTATTAAACCGTTCTCTTCCAAAACTGTTGGTAGAAATTGCTATGAGCTGCCTGGAAATAAGTTTATGTACTCTCAGCTCCTTTCCATCATTTCTCCCCTTGGATATTAATATTTATAACCTTCATTTTAATTTGTCTCCTTGACATAAGAATGTCTTTGCTATACAGTTCTCTAAAAGACTCCTTCCAGGATTTCCTCATTTTTATCTTCATCCCAAATTACTTTTATTTTTAATTTCATTCACTCTGCTATAGGGACTTTTCACCAATTTCTAAAATTATTTTTCCCTTCAAAACCTTTTGCAATTTCTCTGCCGCTTTTAATTTTAGCTATTCTTTGCTTTCTTCAATACATATTTTCTCTATATATACATTGTACAGTATCATTCTCTTGTCCTCATATTCTGCAATAATTCTTTTATCTGTGTTCTTTATCCATTCCTTTTCCCTCATGTGCTACAAAATGATGCTGTAAAGATCTTTTCTCCATAGGAACCTGGAATGTAAGATCCATGAATCAAGGCAAGCTAGACATAGTCAAACAAGAGATGACAAGACTGAACATCGACATCTTAGGAATCAGTGAACTAAAATGGACAGGAATGGGTGAATTTAACTCAGATGACCATCAGGTATACTACTGCAGGCAAGAATCCCTCAGAAGAAATAGAGTAGCCTTCATAGTCAATAAAAGAATAGGAAAAGCAATACTGGGATACAATCCCCAAAATGACAGAATGATCTTAATTCAAATCCCAGGCAAACCATTCAATATCACAGTAGTCCAAATCTATGCCCCAACCACTGGTGCTGAAGAGGATGAAATTGACCGGTTCTATGAAGCCCTTCAGCACCTTATAGAATTAACACCAAAAAATTATGTCCTTATCATCATGGGGGATTGGAAGCCAAAAGATAATCGAAATAACAGGCAATTTTGGCCTTGGAGTACAAAATGAAGCAGGGCACAGGCTGATAGAATTTTGTCAAGAGAATACAATGGTCATAACAAACACTCTTTTCCAACAATCCAAGAGACGGCTCTACACATGGACATCACCAGACGGCCAACATAGAAATCAGATTGACTATGTGCTCTGCAGCCAAAGATGGAGAAGCTCTATACAGTCAGTAAAAAGAAGACCAGGAGCTGACTGTGGCTCAGATCATGAGCTTCTTGTTGCAAAATTTAGGCTTAAATTGAAGAAAGTAGGGAAAAGCACTAGGCTATTCAGGTATGAATTAAATCATATTCCTGATGAATATACAGTAGAGGTGACAAATAGATTTAAGGAATTAGATCTGATAGACAAAGTGCCTGAAGAACTATGGACAGAAGTTCGCAACATTGTACAAGAGGTAGCAAGTAAAACCATCTCAAAGAAAAAGAAATGCAAGAAAGCAAAATGGCTGTCTGAGGAAGCTTTGCAAATAGCTGAGGAAAGAAGGGAAGTGAAAGGCAAAGGAGAAAGAGAAAGATACACCCAATTGAATGCAGAATTCCAGAGAATAGCTAGAAGAAATAAGAATACCTTCTTAAATGAACAGTGCAAAGAAATAGAAAAAAACAACAGAATAGGGAGGACCAGAGATCTCTTCAAGAAAATTGGAGATATAAAGGGAACGTTTCATGCAAAGATGGACATGATAAAGGACCAAAATGGCAGGGACCTAACAGAGGCAGAAGAGATTAAGAAGAGGTGGCAAAACTACACAGAAGAATTATACAAGAACGAGCTTAACGTCCCAGATAACCACGATGGGGTGGTCACTGACCTCAAGCCAGACATCCTAGAACGTGAAGTGAAATGGGCCCTAGGAAATCTGAGCAACAACAAAGCTAGTGGAGGTGACAGTATTCCAGCTGAACTATTCAAAATCTTAAAAGGTGATGCAGTAAAAGTGCTACACTCAATTTGCCAGCAAATTTGGAAAACTCAACAGTGGCCACAGGATTGGAAAAGGTCAGTTTACATTCCAATTCCAAAGAAAGACAATGCCAAAGAATGTTCAAGCTATCGCACCATTGCACTCATTTCACATGCTAGTAAAGTTATGCTTAAAATCTTACAAGCTAGACTCCAGCAATATGTGGATCGAGAACTACCAGAAGTACAGGCAGGATTTCGAAGAGGCAGAGGAACTAGAGATCAAATTGCCAACATATGCTGGATCATGGAGAAAGCTAGGGAGTTCCAGAAAAACATCTACTTCTGCTTCATTGACTATGCTAAAGCCTTTGATTATGTGGATCACAACAAATTGTGGCAAGTTCTTAAAGAGATGGAAATACCAGGCCATCTTATTTGTCTCTTGAGAAACCTATATGCGGGTCAAGAAGCAACAGTGAGAACTGGACACCGAACCACTGATTGGTTCAAAATTGGGAAGGGAGTCCAGCAAGGCTGTATATGTCGCCATGCCTGTTTAACTTATATGCAAAGCACATCATGAGAAAGGCAGGGCTAGATGAATCAAAAGTTGGAATTCAGATTGCCGGGAGAAATATCAACAACCTAAGATATGCAGATGATACCACTCTAATGGCAGAAAGTGAAGAGGAACTAAAGAGCCTCTTGATGCGGGTGAAGAAGGAGAGTACAAAAGTTGTCTTGAAACTCAACATTAAGAAAACCAAAATCATGGCATCCGGCCCTCTCAATTCCTGACAAATACATGGGGAAGAAATGGAGGTAGTGACAGATTTTATTTTCCTGGCCTCCAAGATCCCCTCAGATGGGGACTGCAGCTAAGAAATTAAAAGACGCTTGCTCCTGGGGAGGAAAGCTATGGCAAATCTAAACAGCATACTAAAAAGCAGAGACATCACACTGCCAACAAAAGTGCGTATAGTCAAGCCATGGTTTTCCCAGTTGCAATGTATGGATGTGAAAGTTGGACCATAAGAAAGGCTGAGCGCAAAAGAATTGAGGCCTTTGAACTATGGTGCTGGAGAAGACTCCTGTGAGTCCCTTGGACTTCAAGGAGTTCAAACCGGTCAGCCCTAGAAGAGATCAACACTGACTGCTCTTTAGAAGGCCAGATCCTGAAGTTGAAACTCAAATACTTTGGCCACCTAATGAGAAGGAAGGACTCACTGGAGAAGGGCCTAATGCTGGGAAAGATTGAGGGCAATAGAAGAACGGGACGACAGAGAATGAGATGGCTGGATGGAGTCATTGAAGCAGTAGCTGTGAACTTAAATGGACGCCAGAAGATGGTAGAAGTCAGGAAGACCTGGAGGAACGTTGTCCATGGGGTTGCTATGGGTCGGACATGACTTCGCAACTAACAACAACAATTAGCATAACTCTACATATTTCTGTCACACACAGCAACAGCGCTTCTTATTCTGCTTCCTCCTGTTCTTTTCTTGTGTCCACTTTCCACTCATTCTGCTGTGAGATTAAGTTGTCTTCTACATACCTCTTTATACATGGCTTGTACTTTCTCTGGTTGGAAGCATTCCATTTTCACTCTAGTTTCTTTTGAAAGAAAAGTTTAGTTTCTTATATTTTTCTGTGTCATTTTTCCCCAATCAAAATTTGTCTCACATTCAGAATTTTCCATTGCCCTTGCGTCTTAATTTTCTTATTTTATTCCCATAAATAATCAAACCAATTTTTCTTTTGGATTCACTCCTGTTCTACGCATACTCAGAACAAATATTCAAAACAAACTGACCTTTTTCTAAACAAATATTTACTGAATAATCACAGCCTTATTCTTAGGACTTTGGTCCAAGTTAGAAAGTATTATTCACACTCAGCGATTCCTCTCAAGTCCATCCTATTACAGCATACCCATTTATCTTCCCTCCCAAAATACTTCCTTTCTCTTTCTTTCCTTCTCTCTCATTTGTATCTATTTATTCATTTTACATTCCAAATCTCAATTTTCTATGACATAATTGTCAGCAGATAAACCCATTAGTATTAACCTCCACCATGCATCACAGTTACTGTTTCTTAAGTCTTTTCAGTAAAATATAGAGACGGGGCAGGTTAATTACCAACCTTAGCCACAACCATGATACAAGCAGCATTTCTGGCTAATGGTAAGGACAGCACTGACCTTTTTTCTCATACATATTTTGTCAATTTGCCACAAATGCAGTCAAAGACCAATTTTATCCAAAGGTTGCTTGTACTATTCTGTGCAAGCCAAGATTTTCTAAAAACTAAATCTAAAACCTATCTTGGAAGCCAGCCTTCTGTTGCCTGCAGAATGTATATTCAGTATTTTGACACTTTCAGGACAGAATGAAATGTTAGCAGGAAGAAATGAGAATATTATGCAAAAAATAGTGACATATGAATTTAGAATTATTTGCTTCCTTTGTTTGCAGAGAGAAATGTGTATCAGAGTAGTAGTGAAATTTAACAACCTGAGGTTAGAAGAAGTGTTTTATATGTCCTGTCTCAAACCTGCTTTTAATAATTACTTGCAAATCAACTTGCTGTGGCATCTGTGAAGGTGTGCTTCAGATAATATGCAAATTATATTCCAGTGCCCATGAAACAGTCAAGGCTTTATCTCTCTTCCAACATTTGGAATGAATGCTAAAGGGAAGGCAAAGTTTAATTCCAGCATATATCACATCAGAAAAATATAGCCTTGTCTAGAGCTAAAGGAACAGAGGGGGCAAAATATATAGTAACTAAATCTCTACGTTAGCTCTTAACTGAAGAAAAGAGGGTTTTTGTAGGGAATTAAAATTTGGAACAAGGGTAGGTCCTGTTCTCATAGTTGAAGAACTTTCTTTTGAACATCTACAGAAAATCTTCCCTGATTACATTTCCTTGCTTCATGTAAACTTCCACCTCCCAGAAATAGACCTGGATCCCGGCAAATATTTTGAAAGAATAATATAGTTGCACAGGAAATATAGTATTAGTATAAACAAATAACTTTTTGATCACTCATAAAATGCCATATTAAAAGTTTTTTTTAACCTATCTATACTTTTTCCCCGCTTGCATACAAAAAACCCCCTCTACACTACTTGTGTATTCCATGCACAATAATTTCTATTTCCAGAGTACATCTCACAATAAATTCCTTTCCAAGATGGATTAGGGGATAGGGTTGGCTGCATTGAATCTGTTTACTTAGTTTTGCCTTCACCACACTCTATCCTTAACTAAAAATTATTGATATTTATTTATTCATCTGTTTTACTCATTATTTATATGTTTGCTTATTGATATATATAGGTCATAGTAATAAGAGCACGGAGAATGAAAATGTTGTCTAAGGAATCTCTGATCACAGAAGGACTGATGATCTTCTTGCCTCAGTAGCACACCGCCTAGGTGTATTAATGTCATTGTGGGACTGGTAGTCTTCTGCCCATGGACTTGGGACTCTCAGTTTTCTGCCCTCTAGGATTGCTTCCTGCCCAAAGACACTCACCCCGTTTCATCAAACAAACCATGCTATATTTATGTCCAGATTATACCCCATCACATTCTTTGAGGAAGGAATAGCCATTCCATATTGGCTCTTTGCTGATTATACATTTAAAACTTGGAAAAACAGGTTTATCTGAGAGCGGGTATGGAATTCTATATCCTCTTGGTAGAGGATTGCAAAATGATAGATGTTGAAACAGAAATCTTTCTCCTATTGAAGGTCAGCAATGATTAGAAAACACACCCTAACCTCAGAAATCAGAGAAGGCAAGAGAATAAAACAAAGAGAAATTCTTTAAGATATTGTTGGTGTATTGAGCCTGTTGGTTCATATAAAGTTTTCTTCTTTTGTTGCAGAATTACCTAGCATGTCCCTGATATTTCAGTGGCAAGGTGAAGTCAGGGAAGGATTTGCTAAGGAAAGCAGGGTCCAACAAGTTCAGAATCTTCTTTCTCCTTTATGGGTATCCCTCATTTTAAAACCTAAGCTTTGACATATATCTCCTCATTTCTTGGCACATTCCTCACAGGTGTGGGGAAAAATTGAACTCCTTCTCCCTCCATTTTGTTTTAGAAACTTTCAGTAGAAATATATAATCGTCAAAAGCCTGCAAAATTTTACTTCTGTGTGACTTCAGATCGTGCTTTTGGACTGCAAGGTACTTCCTTTCTATACAAAAGGCTTGGTTCCCAGAGAAAGTTTATAGCCTTTGAAAGACTGAATATTCATCAATTATGGGCAATTTTCATTCTACCTTCCTCCCAGCTTGGAAAAGAATCCAACAACGCTGCAATAGTGTTGCTATTTGTACATTTTCTACCTATTACATTCATTTATTAAGTGCCATTGCTCAAATAATGGTGTTGTTTTATTGGTAGGTGCAAAAACAGCTTAGTTGTATAGTGCTAAACTAAGACAAATGCATTGTGAAATAAGTTGGGGTGGACAGTCTATATTTAGGACCCATTTAAGCACCGGCACTTATGCACTAATTCAGTTCAAAGCACTAAAAGGTAAACTTTAAAATATCAGGCTTATATTTAGGTTTTTGCAATTTCCTACTGATTTATAATGGCCCCAAGTGTCCTCTCAGGCTCTTTCATCGTAAAATTTCTGGCTACAGATTTTGGATTTCAGGAATATAAACAGTCTGGAGAGTTGCACACCCAGTGGCACAAACTGGGTCCTTTTTGAACTGCTTAATAAAAGTCATCAAGCCCATTCTAGCATTCAGTCATTGTGATTGATTAATACTCTATTTTTCTGCCCTAGTGAGCACTCCGGGCAGCTAACAACATTTAAAACAAAAATAGAATATAAACAGTTAAAATTAGAGCTAAAAATTAACCAAAACACATTCATCTATCAATTACTAGTCAAAGAAAAGAGTTATATACTTTTACAAATTTCCCTAATTACAGAAAGAGAGGGAGGTCAGAGGCGATTCCTAGATGGGATGCATTCAATAACATCGTATTCTTCATGTAGAAAGAAAAATCTTCATCTGGGTCCAGTCCAAACTGGAAATAAACAACATGGAGACTGCTTTAGAAAGAACGTTGTAGTTTATTGAAGAGGAGAGCCAGACAGAAAGATGGTTCTGGAAAAAACTGACTGACCACATGGAGCAGAGTGGTGGGTTTTTATACCTTCTGGGGCTCTTGAGGTTGTTTCCTGTTCCTATTTGAGGCTTTGTATTTCCTGTGTCATGTACTTTGACCTGAGTCTGAGTGAGCCCTTTTGCATTGGTGGGTTAATCTTATTATGTCCTGTCTTAAAGATTGGGTGGGGTATGTAGATTTTAAGAGTCTTTGTCTTCCTAATCTCTTCAGCTTCTAGCTGGAAGGCTCCAACCTTCCTGAATGGATTATTACATCTGTGTTTCTAAAAACTGGTTTCTGCTGAGTTTTCTGGCTGGAGGGGGGGAGGAGATGTTTCTGTCTTTTTAAAGATCTTCTCCATTATTCCTTTGAGGAAATATATTCTGCCTTTTTAATATTTTCCAAAATATTTCTTTGTCTGGATTCTTCCCAGATTCATAATTTTCTATTGCAAAGTATAAAGAGTCTTATACTCACCTTTGAAAGGCAGTGTTTTTCCTTCCTGTGTTGTTTGCAGAGTGATTGGACAAAAGGAAGTTTTAGGCTCCAACACCTTTAAGCAATATGGTAGAGGAAACTTGTGTAGTCCAATCTTAAAAGTCTAATTTGCTTCCGTAAGAAAGAGAGAAGTAATAATGTATTAATAATGGAGGTGAAATGTCAATATTTCTCCACCCTTATTGTGTTGGTTGATAGGTTTGAAATTGGATGATGTAAATGGCCTTTCCTTAGCAATTATTCTTTCATTATTTTCTAAATAATTATTTCTAGAAAATTTGACATTCCATCCAAGACTGCTGATATTACCCTCTTCTGCACAGACCATATTATTTGGCTGTATAATGATTAGCATTCATTTCCAAACTTCTACATTACTTACATAGTCGATAAAGTTTGATTTTCTGGCATCACAACAGGAAAAAAGCTTATCTGAGAACTGGTATGGACTTCTATATCCTCTTAGCTAGAATTCAGCATGATGTACTTTAGAGTGGAGAAGTAAAGGAATGCAGCTGGGCCACTGGCCATTAAAAAAAATCAAACAACAAAAAATCTAGCAACACTAACAAGGTATCAGAACTTGAGCAACTGCACATCTGCAGTGAAAGACAGGTATAAAGGAAACATTCCCCAAATGCCAGTTACAGAATTTTAGTAAAAGGACCAACTATTGCATTAAAACAAACCAAATAATTGAAATATAAGAAGTACTTACTTGCAAAATTATGATTAAAAACATATTTAGCAATACATTTTGTATAGTTCATTCTGAATAGGTGGGTTAAAAAGGAAGAAATAAATCAGCAAAGTCCTATACAGAAGATGTCTTTCTCCAGAATTAATTATTTTGAGTATCTTTGATCCTGGATTTCCCCCCCCCCCCAATTTCTTGGCCAGAAGGCAGCAAGGAAGGCAAGGAAGGGGGTAGCCATGCTGGCTGAGGATAATAGCCATTGCCATTCAACTCAGCTGCAGGATAAAGGTTGAGGAAGACTAAAGTGTTGTACTTGATGTATCTCTTTAGATAATATTTAGTCCTGGAAATGGCTTGTAGGGTTGTAAATATCTAAAAGAACCAATCAGAGCCATTGATTCCCATGAGTGTTTAAAAGAAGAAAATTGCTGTTTTCTTTCTGGGCAATAATAAGAGGACAGAAAGTTTTGGTTTCACATAGGAAAACACCATCTAGATATCTTTCTGCAGATTCTACCATTTGCACCAACATTGCTAAACAATATGATAAGAGCTGAACCAGACCAAGAATCCCTCCTGTCCAGTATATCTTTTCTACTGTGGTTAGCTGGGTGCCTCTGGCTAACTGAGACACTCACATTCTGCAAACTCTGGATGCCTCTGATTAACTAACTAACATTCTGCACAAAAGTCAGGTTTTTGTCTGCTTTAATTCAATATTTCTAAATCTTGAGAACTTTAAAATGTGAGGATTTCAACTTCCAGAATTCCCAAGCCAACTTATGGATGGATGGGAGTCACTCTACAATTTAATAACGTTGAGATTTTATCTTCTTATGCTGGTATTCATATCACAGTTTTAAACATTGCTTCTGCTTTCCTTTTGGCTCTGGGAAGGCGGGCCTGATTATATATGTACAAAGTTATTCTTCTCTGCAAACAATGCATATTTTTGGTCTGTGAATTGTGGGACATTTTCTGTTATGAGATCCTCAGGATGTCCCTGATGAACTATTATGTTTTTAAAGCAATTAATGTCAGTAGATCTTTGTAATCTGTAGATGTCTAGAAAAATAAACTATCACAAATAAGCATGTATAACCTCCCAAGTTAACAAATATCAGCTCCAACCCTCTTCCCTAGTTTGTTAGGCTTTGCTATAATCATCAATAGTTCTTTTCACAGAGAATGTTTCCTCTGGCAAAATTCACAGTTTGAGACAAATGGTTTTTTTATTTAACTATGGCCATCAAACAAATAGACATTTAACCATACTTAAGTGGCCTTCATAGCTTTTTTTAAAAAAAATTCCTTGTCACATTTCAGCTGGAATAACAATTATGTCACCTTGGAGCATTAGTCCCTGTGTTACTGTAAGTCTTGCTCTCTCTGGAAAAATGCATTGAGTGTTGGAGGCATGCTGTGTGCGTATGATGAACAACTATTTTGTATAAAATTAAATACTGCTTATGGCTTTGGATCAGAAGAATAATGTGACATGTATGTTGAAGAAACTAATCACAGCTAAGCTTTGAGGTAGGCAATTATGCTTCATCAGCCTCCATTTCTTCTAAAAGTTGAATTGAGCTGAATTCACTTTTGGGGGGTGTCTGGGTTCACCTCATGATCCTTTTTATGATCCCTCAGAAGTAAGCTCTTTCAGACATAGATGTTCACTGGCATTTTTATATGTGATAGGAGTTCAGAGAATTCTCTGATTCTAGAATCTATAGAGTTGGGCGGATCCATTCAGACCACCATGACAAACACCATGCTGATGGCTGGACAATTAATTATTCCTACAAATGCCTTTCTAGTGAGTGCTCAACACAACTATTAAAGAAAGCCCACTGCTTCTCCAATTGATTGGTTCCAATATTGTAGTGCTCTTACTCTTAGGAATTTTTTTTTATATTCGATCAGAATGTTCCTAACTTTACATTCATCATTCAGTGTCCTGAACCCAACAATGATATAGAACAGGGCTTGATGTTCTATATGATAGCCTATTAGATTTTTTTTCACTCAAAGCTGAACTTTCCCAGTCCCTCCAGTCTTTCTTCGTACAACTTAGCTTCTAGGTTCCTGACCATTGTTGTTTTCCATCTCTGAACTTGTAGCAGTTTGTCTGGATCTGTCTTAAAGTTGGTCCCCAGAAGTGGTCACAATACTCAAGCAGAGCCTAACCAATGCAAAGTAAGATACAACAATTACTTGCCATGATTTAGAAATTATACTTCTAAAATTGCCTTTGCCATTTTTGCAGCTACATCATACTATTGACTAATATTCAGCTTGCAGTCAACTAATATTCCGAGCCCTTTTTCACAAGTACCATTATCAAGCCATGTATTCCACATTTTGTTTATGCACATTTGTTTTCTGTTTTCTAAGACAGTAACTCTGTAGTGCCCTCTGCTAATTTTCATTATCTTACCTGTCCAATGTAAATTTCATTAGCCTAAGAGTTTGAATTTTATTTCTGTCTTCTAAAGTATTAGTTGCCCTGCCCAATTTTGCTTCATCTGTATTACAATAGTCCTTGACTTATGATTAGCTGCTTAGCAGTCCCCCCCAAAATGTTATGATCCAGTTTTGAAATCCTGACATCTGCCCCCCCAGCCATGTGACCATATTTCTGGCTCTCAGCAACTGGCCTGCATTTATGGTTGCTCCCATAGTCATGTGGCCATGTTTTATGAAATTTTTGCTGAAACTTGGCATTTACTTCCAGTTTTCTGCAAAATCAGCCCACAACGAACAATAGGTTTGCTCTACAACCATGGAGTTCACCATCACTGCAGAAAAGGCCATCTGGTAACCCACTTTAAGACTGTCACAACTTATGACTATAATGGACAGGCTCATTACGGTCATAAGTCGAGGAGTACCTTTATGTCCTATGTTATGGGGATAATGGAGGTCTTTACCTTTTCTGTGTAACTCTTCTTACAAGTTTTTCAAATGTGCTGTCCCTTCTGCTGTGTTTTTTTTCTCAAGGTTAATCAGTTTCCCCCATTTTTCTCTCCAGCATTTTTAGCTTCCAGATCATTTGCATCTATCTCTGAACCTGTACTATATTGAGTCCTACTGAAGGTTGAATTCTATTTCATCTAGTCCAGGGGTTCTCAACCTTGGCAACTTTAAGACTTGTGGACTTCAACTCCCAGAATTCTGGGAGTTGAAGTCCACAAGTCTTAAAGTTGCCAAGGTTGAGAACCCCTGATCTAATCTATTAGATTTTGAAGAGCTGCGGTGGGATGGGCTCACTGACCAAAAATAGGATACTCACTAGGACAGCTTTGTACCACTTCAAGTTCTGTTCCTGAAATATCTAACTGTGCGTTGTCAGAGAAGTCAAGCACTTTGAAGAAAAGAAACACTCATTTGTTTTATTATAGTAGAATTCTCAGGAAAGCTGGTGGTTCCATTTGAGGTTCTGTGGTTCTGCAGAGCTAATCAGTGCCCAATTTTATCACTGGACAAAACTCATCCCATCTCTAGTCTCCCAGTTTCAAAACAGCTATTTCTTTCCCTTCTCCCTCACGCAATCATACAGACTCAGAATTCTGCTTCTGGAGCTTGTCTGTGTGCATGACTCAAGGACTATTCTTCATTTCTACCCTGCTCCGGTGCAGTTGCAACATATGATCAAAGCCAGAAGTATTGTGAAGTACACTTGCTTAGAAAATGCAGACAGGTTATCATTCCACTTCAAAATCTACTGTGGTTTTTAAATGTAACATAGGAATGCCATTTTAGCAGCCAGGAAATTTCCCTTCATGCCAACTGCTCTTTTTTCCTCCTGAAACATATGCACACAACATGTCCAGAAAAAATGTGAATATAGGGAACACTAGAAGATTATTTTCTTTCCTTTTTGTGCAAAGTGCGGGTGAGAAGATCTTTGTTCCTTGCAACCCTGTAGCAGATCAGTGATGGGACACTCATTAAATGCTCTTCGTACTTCCCTGCGTGTTAACTTGAGGATCATCTGGAGGAAAATCATCAGAAGGCTCATTTTCCTCATGCCTTTTGCATTTTGAGCTTGCAGAAAAATAGAATATTGGCAGCCTTGTTTCAAACTCCTATGAAAGAGATTGGAGAAGGGGGAAAGTGTTTACTGGTGGTATTCCTATAAAGTGGATGGCCCAGAACTGGACATAGCATTTAGAGCAGGGTTAGGCTGGCAAGCATAACTCACTCACTCACTGACTCCCTGGATGTGTTTTGCTTTTTCTAATTGCTTCCTATAATGATTCTGCTTTTGCTTTTGCTTTTGCTTTTGCTTTTGCTTTTGCTTTTGCTTTTGCTTTTGCTTTTGCTTTTGCTTTTGCTCTCTCTCTCTCTCTCTCTCTCTCTCTCTCTCTCTCTCTCTCTCTCTCTCTCTCTCTGATTTTTTGTATAGTCTTTCCTCTCATCTTCCCCAGATCCCTTTATCCTCCCAATACTGCTGTTCCCTCCGATCCTAAAGTGTTACCAAAGAAGTTGTCAATTTTCTTATTCCTTTCCATGTTGATAACTGAAAAATAGCACAGTTCCAGTTTTCAGCCCCCTCTCCTTTACCTTTGAAGAATGCCCTAGCTGGGATTCAGAGATAAGCTGAAAAGCAGAAAAGCCTAGGGTACTGCTCAGGACATGTAACTGGGAAAGAAAAGCTTAAGATCTTTTCTAAGATTAAGGCCAGCAACATAAGGTAACAGAATAACAGAGTAACAGAGTTGAAAGGGACCTTGGAGATCTTTTAGTCCCAACCCCCCCCCCCCACTCAGGCAGGAAGCCCTGTACCATTTCAGACAAATCTTTTCTTGAAAACTTCCAGTGTTGGGGCATTCACAACTTCTGGAAGCAAGTCGTCCCACTGATTAATTGTTCTAACTGGCAGGAAATTTCTCCTTAATTTTAGGTTGCTTCTCTCCTTGATTAGTTCCCATCCATTCCTTCTTGTCCTGCCTTGGAGAATAGCTTGACTCCCTCTTCTTTGTGGCAGCCCCTGAGATATTGGAACACTGCTATCATGTCCCCCCTCATCCTTCTCTTCGTTAAACTAGACATACCCAATTCCAGCAACCGTTCCTTATATGTTTCAGCCTCCAGTGCCCTAATCATCTTTGTTGCTCTTCTCTTTCTAGAGTCTCAATAACAATTTTTATATTGTGGCAACCAAAAACTGCAGTATTCCAACTGAGGTCTTACCAAGGCATTATAAAGTGGTATTAACACTTCAGATGAATTTTAATCAAAATTTAAACTGCCTATTTGGGATCCAGAGATAAGCTGAGAGGCAGAAAAGCCCAGGGTACTGCTTAGGAGATGTAACTGGAGAAGAAAAGCCTAAGACCTTTTCTAAGATAAAGGTCAGCAACCTAAGGTAAATTTTTTAAAAATGCATTGTTTGCTAGTTTGCAATTAGGACTGCAGGGGACATTGGCAAACCCCAAAAACTGATCCTCCCCAAACAGTCTTGTTGGTATTCCTGGTACCTTTTCTAGAACAACATAACTGTTGGCACATTGGTCAGAATGCATTTTTATGCTCAAGCTGTCAAATAGACTGTCACAATTGGCTTAAAAGGCCTGCAACATTTCCTTACCAGAGGCTTGAGGTGACTGGTTTACTATTTTTCACCAGAAGAAAAAACTCTGCTGATTGTGTGCTCTGAAGAAAGAGAAGTAAAATAAATAAATAAATACTGCCCTCACTGCACCAAAATAGCAAGATAGTATAGTTATTTGTGTACTCTTATTCCATATTTGTGGTAAGATTTCAAGTTTAAGTAATGACAAACATAAATCTAACATTTTGAACCATTTTATGTATTATATATTTTGATACCCTTGTGTTCAATAGTGAGGAAATAAAGACGCCTAATTAGAAAGTACAGTCCAGAGATGGATATTATCCAATATCCAGCCTCCAAATGTAATTCAACATGCCAAAATCTTTGTCTGGCCCACAAGGCCTGCTTTCTGTAGACCCAATTTCTGAAGCTCAACTTTACGGGAATGGAGAGAGAAGTTTAGGAAGTGACAAAACCTTTGTAAACTTCGCTTATCTTTCTTGCTGAGGTAGCCAAGGAGGAAACAAAGCCCAAAGTTGTCATTTCAGGGCTCTTTGGGGACCCAGGAGCAACAGTCACATTCTTCCATGGAAAAAATAATCACTGATCAGAGCAAGTTTGATCAGGAACCATTGTTTCATGGCGCTCTTCATACTTCGAGCAGGAAGCCATCTCTTATCCTTTTTGTTGGAAACTGTGAAGAGGCAAAGTCAGATCAGCCAGAGTCATGACTTCCAAAACCTCGAAGACACTGAAAAGGAGCCCCTCCTTCATCTTTCCAACACTGGTAAAAGTGTTGGATGTGTCTGTGCATATGCAGTTGTGGGGAGGAAGCAGAAGGAAGGGAAGGAAAAGATGAAGAGCATAGAACTTCTCACTCTGGCCTGGGAGCTAACGGGCATGCAAGCCCATCTGTTGTGCCCTGTTATGGCTCTTGAGGTCCCTTCCTGATGAAATAAACTAATTTCTTAACTTTAGTGAAGCAAATTTTCTGTGGCATAGCTATAGTTTTGTATTAATTTAATCTTTTGCTGTTCATTATAGTTGTTGAGAGGGGGAACTCTACTTTTCTCAGCCACAATTGCAAAAGCCTAGAGATACCGTATCAGGCTTGTTCTCTGTCTAAGTGCTCCAAATTGTCTGGGTGGAGCAGATGTGAAATGAAACAGCACCTTTGTGCCAAGCCTCCTCCCCCTGCCCCCCTTCCCATCAGCATTCTCACCAGCTCACACATAACAAACTTTAAAATAAGCCATTACAATTCTGACATGGGTTGGGATTTAATTCTGAATTATGGTAGCATTAGAAAAACATATGATGTGGCCACTTGTTTGTAGAAAGAAGGGGGGATCATAAAAAGCTCTCTCTCTCTCTCTCTCTCTCTCTCTCTCTCTCTCTCCTTTTTTTAATGGCCTGTTGTTTGATTTGTTCCTGCAGCCCCAAGTAGCAGGCTTTTAAATCAATGCACACAGCTGTTCCCAGTTCAAGGAACACAGCAGGTGTACTGCCCAATGCGTTTGCCATCTACCCCCACACACATAACAAATACTAACAGCTTGCACACACAAGCTATTCATCATCATTATAGCCAAGGCCGGTGAGGCGGTTGTTCTCAGGGTAGGCCAAAAGAAACACACACGCACACACACATACCGCCATCTTCTAGTAGAAATAGTCCATGGATTATTAGTCACACTTTCTAGACTTCTTAATTGAATAACCTTTGACTTTTATGGCAAGAAAGGGGGGGAGTACATAAACTCCCACACCACAATGTTTGTGTCAAAACACAATAGGTGTACTGTGGCTGGCAAAATCAATTAGTCATCCTCTTGCCTTGAGGATTCACATCTGGTGTGATTTAAGCCAACGTAAGGGAAGGACAGGAGAGGCTGCAAGTTCTCATTTCAACAGGTGACAGGGAAGGCACAGAAAGATGGATATATACAAGTGTGGAGGCAGGGCTATAAATATTGGTGGGTTTACTTAGGAGATAGAAACAAGGCTAACCCGTAATGCAAAATAAATACTTTCCTGGGCTGGGCTGTCACTTGGAATGAGCAGAGACAGCAGGAGGTTAGGCTAAGAGGGAAAAGGCTTTGTGAAGGATGATAGACTGATGAGCCTCTTTAACTTGTTGGGTCCACTAAGAAAAGGGAAAATAGGTCAAGGATAATTTTAGAGAACAGGCCTTGGAACAGGCACTTGCTGTTTCAACTGTGAAGTTAACAGAAGGAAGGAGATGGGGGGAATTCTGCAATAAAAACTTGGGCCACAATAAACCTTGGTTATTCCTATGTTGAATGAAGGAGACTCCTTCCACAGGCAGAAAACACTTTTTCTTCACAAGAGCTATCCAACTTCATGATAGAACTGCAGCTTAAATCTTTCATTTTGGAGGGCAGTTTTTATTTTCCCAAAAAAATATTCTTCCCAAAAACATAGTATGTTTTGGCCCTACCCAAGTAATTTTGGTATGGGTATTTTTTCCATTGTTAGCCATGACAGACAACTATAATATAGCTGAAAGTTTGGAAGAACAAGACCACGTCTATCTTTTGAATCTTGTAAAGGTTTGACACTTTTTGCTAGATTTTTTTCCCCCACTCCATATAAATTTGTTAATAATTTTTGTCTTGTAATTTTTTCTGAGTTTGGGATTGATGTCATTTGAAACAAGTAGTTGGGCTTTGGTATTGGCCTAGGAATGTCCCTCCATCAGTGACTGTGAGTTGACTGTGATTGTATGCTATATGAATGTCATTAATTTTATTGTATTGTTTTTGTAAGCCGCCCTGGGTCCTAGGAGAAGGGCGGCATATAAGTTTAAGTAAGTAAGTAAGTAAGTAAGTAAGTAAGTAAGTAAGTAAGTAAGTAAGTAAGTAAGTAAGTAAATAA
Organism: Bothrops alternatus; assembly: GCA_034064705.1. Classification (NCBI taxonomy): domain Eukaryota; kingdom Metazoa; phylum Chordata; class Lepidosauria; order Squamata; family Viperidae; genus Bothrops; species Bothrops alternatus. The sequence goes on from JARGCV010000025.1 coordinate 4,529,050, forward strand.
ATAAATAAATAAATAAATAAATAAATAAATATTTTTGATAGTTAAGGCTATCAGTGCAGTTCTACATCAACAGCGTCAAGATCACGGGATGTAATAGTTTCACTCAGTGCTGCACTAGTAAGGCCACACTTAGAGTATTGCATCCTGTTCTGGTCACTACAGTACAAAAAAAGATGCTGAGCCTATAGAAAGAGTGCAGAGAAGAGCAACAAAGATGATAAGGAGTCTGGAGGCTAAACTATATGATGAATAGTTGTGGGAACTAGGTATGTTTAACCTAATGAGGAGAAGGCTTAGGGGGTGATATGTTAGCCATCTTCCAATACTTGAAGGCCTGTCACAGAAAAGAGGGCATCAATTTATTCTCCATAGGGCTTGAGGGTAGGACAAGAAGCAATGGATAGAAGCTTGTCAGAGGGAGATTCAATGTAGAAATAAGGAGGAATTTCCTGACAGCAAGAATGATGAATGAATAGAACAGTTTGCCTCCCGGAGGCGTGGGCACTCCATCGCGGGAGGGTTTCAAGAAACGATTGGACAACCATTTGTCCAGAATGATGTAAGGATTTCTGCCTTGGATGGCAGGTTGGACTAGAAGACCTTCAAGGTCCCTTCCAGCCCCATGATTCAAACAGTATGCCCTATTTGTTTCCCATACTTTGAACTTTTTTCGGGGGGGGGGAATTTCAGGGAAATGGTTTTATGTATAAATTCTTAGGAATTAGTCTCGAAATTATAGGCTATGAGTAGGGAATGGTTTTGGAATGCCAATCTTTGGAGAATGGTGAGTACATGTGAAATTTAGAAAAAGCATAATTGGCATTTTAAAAAGCACTGTTTGGTGGCTGTGCCCACTCAGAAAATCCATTTTCTAGAATGGTTCAATTATGAGACTGAAACCCAAAGTGCCCCTGCATGGAGAGGGTGTACAATTATTCATTTACACTTTGTCTCTATTTCTAGCACATGACAGCCATTCAGCCCAGTCACTATTTTCTAGAGCTGTGCATGATAGTAGCTGGACTTTGGAGAAAGTTTTGACTTTAGGCAACCTTTTTTTTTTTTTTTTGTAATCTAGCCTCATGCAGGTGCTGTGCTGATACAAAGTCTGAAGCATTTTCTCTTGGAGTGTGCTGGGGGGGGCGCAAGGCATGCAATACATTTAAAAAGGAGGCAGGGCCTTGATACTGTGGTCACAGCACTCATCTTAACTTTTGGGCCATGCTGACAGATGGATGCCCCTGTTCCTCACAAATACTCCTTTCTCACACAGACAAAAACAGGAAGGGAGAGCAACTTTTTTTGCCATCATTCACCCATCCTCAAGGCCTCCCTTGCCCCTCCTATGGCCCTTCACGGACATTTCCATGTCAGCCTTTCTGAACCTGTACAATACTGATGCTTTTCACACCTCTCTCATGTATCTAGTCATTATCCACAAACTTCCCTTTGGAAATGCAGTTTGGCCATCTGGAAAATAAAATAAAATGAATCACGGGCATCCCTGGTACATCTTGTGGGCACGGGAAGAAATAGCTGGTCATCATTTTGCTTCTTTTCATTACAGTCAGTTATGTATCCTAAACCACAATTGATGCTAGTGGACTTCTGTATACAGTATATGTCCTAAAATAAATTTCTTGGAAATTTGTCTGTGTGAAATTATTTTCAATGAAAGATAGTTGTGGAAACATTTTGAAAAAGTAGATGCCCCATAAAAAAACAAAACATTATTGAGAACTATATTTAAAACATGTGTGCCACACCCTTAGCTGCCCATTGCCTTCTGGAATGGATTCAGAATAGGGAGTAGGGAACCCATAACAGTAGGGCCCACAGGATGAGATCCACATATCATAAACCGAGGTCAGGCTTTTCACTTAACTTAAGTGCAATGAAGTGCATCTGGATGAGGATTGTGTGGAGAAGATGGGTCCTATTTGCAGAAAACAAAACAAAAAAAAGGAAAGGAGAAAAGAGGAGGAGCTTTACTGGGGGAAAGCAGAATTAAGTTGAAGTTTATTTACCTCAGGAAGGATGGCACTACTGAAGGTGATTGTTCATTTCAAACATTTCTGCACAAAATATTTTTCTTCTGAACAGCACCTAAGGAGGCTGTACTGTGATGTAGTGGTAGGTAGTTTAGAATCAACTATTAGCAGAAAAGTCAAGAAATGTGCCACAAACCAGCCCTGGTTAGAGCAACCATGAAGGAACAGATTTTCAGATGCAGTAATGTGCCTGTGCCTAAAAAGATCAGAATAATACAGGGAATGGTTTTCCCTGTGAGGCTTTATGGTAGTGTTGAAAGTTGGATGTTGAAGAAGCAAGCTATAAAGAGTAATTAACAATTTTAAATTTTGGAGTTGGAGAAGATTCCTGAGAAAATTGTGGGTAGCTAAGAAAAGAGATTATTAAACAAATCAAATGAGAGTTTTCACTCAAGATGCAAATGACAGGATCAAATTATTATATTGTGGACAATGAAGAGGATAACAAGCAACAAATGGATAGATTCAGTTAGTGTAATCATGGAAAGACCAGAATGGACAAGTTGGGTATGATTCATCCTGGAGATGGTCTATCTATTGAGTCAGCATTGATTGGATGGCACATAATCAAAATTACACTTTCTGAATTAAGTTGTAGTTATATGATAATCACATAGTATGTTAAAATTCATAAAGGAATTAGACTTTAACTCCTGATAAGGTAACTTGTCATTATTCATACGGAACTCTTTGCTATATCAATAAGGTTATATGGATAGTTCAGAATGAATGATGTTGACTAATTACATGGTTGTGATTGCTGCCCTATACTAATGATGAGGTAGATGATGTTATTTCTAGGAGACATGTTCAAAATATCGCTTTTAATAGCAACATCGTCACCAAAAACAAATTAAACACCTAACTCCCAATGACTCTGGGTGGTTATATATAGATGAAAAACACCTACAGAATGTTCTGTTTTTCTCTCAGATCATCATCCATACATCTGATCCATCCATCCATCCCAGAGATAAATGATCTAAAACAGAAAGCAGTTGTGGTGTTCTGAACATGGTCATTTTATTTCCAGAACAATTTTAGTACATCCCTAGTGTGGGAAGAATCCAGACAAAGAAATATTTTGGGGAGTATTAAAAAGGCAGAATATATTTCCCCAAAGGAATAATGGAGAAGATCCTTAAAAAGACAGAAACTTTTCCTCCCCCACCCAGTCAGAAAACTCAGCAGAAACCTGCTTTAAGAAACGCAGATGTAATAATCCATTCAGAAAGGTTGGAGCCTTCCAGCTAGAAGCTGAAGAGATTAGAAAGACAAAGACCCTTAAAATCTACATACCCCACCCAATCTCTAAAACAGGACATAATAAGATTAACCCACCAATACTAAAAGGGCACATTCAGACTCAGGTCAAAGTACATGACACAGGAAATACAAAGCCTCAAACAGGAACAGGAAACAACCTCAAGAGCCCCAGAAGGTATAAAAGCCCACCACTCTGCTCCATGTGGTCACTTTTTTCCAGAACCATCTTTCTGTCTGGCTCTCCTCTTCAATAAACTACAACCTTCTTTTTAAAGCAGTCTCCATGTTGTTTATTTCCAGCTTGGACTGGACCCAAATGAAGATTTTTCCTTCAACAATTTGGCACCCAGGATGGGACTACAAGCTAACCTCTCCAATGAACTGAGACTGGTAAGCCCCATCTTGCTGGCAGCAGACCCCTTGTGTCTGTAGATGGGTTTCCCAGGCCCTGTCCATGTGAAGCAAAGATAGTAAAGGGAGTTTTGAGTTTGAGCTCAAGAGCTGCTTTTAAAGCCCAAGGGAGCAAAGGAATTGTATGTATGTCTCTGTGTGTGAGTGAGTGAGAACACTCTTTTTTCAATCACAGTTGGATTTTGCTCCCTCTGGCCTTTCCTAACCGCAGAAAGGATCTGTTCAAGTGACAGACCCTGGAAAGCATGGGGGTTTGGCCAGCGTGCAGGACCTTTTGGTATGAAGAAAAAAACGATAAAGAGAAATTTGTGAAGAATGGGCTTTGCTGGGAAACCAATTTGGATAAATAAAGGTACTTAAAAGGAAAATAAAATATAGGAATAGTGATTCTCTCTCTCTCTCTCTCTCTCTCTCTCTCCCTCCCCTCCCTCCCTCCCTCCCTCCCTCCCTCCCTCCCTCCCTCTCTCTCTCTCTCTCTCTCTCTCTCTCTCTCTCTCTCTCTCTCTCTCTCTCTCTCTCTCTCTCTCTCTCTCTCTCTCTCTCTCTCTCTCTCTCTGTAACCACGTGATATGTTTAAGATTTGTGCCTTCCCTAATTTGAGTTAACTGAGATTTATAGTGGGAATGACCAGGGTATAAAAGCTGAGTGTTCTGTTTTTCTCTCCTTCACTCTTTTCCTTGTCTTTCTGTGCCTATGTGTGTCAAAGACTTTGTGTGTGTGAGATAAAGGTAACTATTGGGTTACTCTAATACAAAGAATTTTAAAATTCTGCTAGAAATTCTTCTTAAAATAAGCCACCAAAGGATATACTCTCAAATGTTTGTTTGGCCAGCAAACAGGGTGAAGAGAAATGTGTTCTTTTCTCTGTCTCTCTCTCTCTCTCTCTCTCTCTGTGTACTTTTAAGAAACACTAGAATGGATGGATTGGTGTGGTCCAGGAGAAAAATAAAGCATTCTAAAGTTTTCTGGAATGTTCCATCTCTAGAATAATAGGTTATTATATGCCTAATTACCTGTCATCAGAACATGAGATGATGGGGAAATATGGATTCTACTTTGTACTTAGAAAATAGCCCCATCTATTGATCTGAAACTTTATCCTGCTCAAACAGTATTGTCGCACATAGATCTCAAAATACGTTGAGTGATAAACAGTCGCTTCCTTCTCAAACACACACCAGGATATCAATGTTCACAGTGTGTTTGAACTTGCAAATGCTCTTTGGGAGCAGTTTGTTGTGTATCTTCCAATTCCAGATAGCATTAAAATATTCTGGTCTTTCTATCATTCAATCTCTAAAACTCTACTGACTTCTGCCCACCTAAATTGAGTACCTACTATGCTTTTAGATGCCATTGTGATGATAACATTTTTTCCTACCATTCCAGTGGTTTGAGGAGCAGTTTAAAGATCTACTCTTGAAGAAGAGCTACAAATTAATTAGCATAATACACTGCTGTTGACAGCACTTAACGGAACAGGTTTAAAAAGTCAAATATTTTTGCCACCACAAGTTCCTGAAGAGGACATTTGGGATATGTTTCTGAATTTGCCAAGATGACTCCATCAACACTTCTTAAATGTTTTCATATAATGAGGATCCATTATGTACTCTTGGTTTTAAAAATGTAGCAGGTGAAAGTTAAGGTCCAACCAGTTTATTGTTCTGAATTATGCACAGGGGAATTTTAAACCATTAGAAAGGATATTGTTTAATTTGTAGAAATGCTTTAGCGATATTAAAATGTGCTTCTACTGAAACCTTGCAATTGGCAAAAGGTTAATATGCGGATGTATTTTTACATTCGGTCTAATGTTACTACAGGAGCTTTGGCCTCTTTAATATTTCAAGATAACAATTGGTCCAGTTAGGGAAAATAGGGGAGGAAAAATTGTGTTGTAATGGATTAGTCTTGGAGTCTGTGGTGTTGCTGGGATTTAGTAAAGCTAAAGAAGAGCTTCATGGGGCTATAAGGAGAGTTGAACTGAGAAAGCTATGTTACCTAACAATGGTAAGGTTGATGATTCTAAGGAAAGGTTTACAACAGCTTTTCCCCTTCTCCTTCACTGACCTGCAGCCTTATGGGACATGTTGTAGCCCTTAGGAGCCAAGTGTCAGCTGGAGATGAGGCATTGGAGCAAAGGCTGCCAGAGAGGTATGGTCCATTTCTTCTTCTCATGTCCTCAGTGATGGGTTGAAGGCCTCTGCTAGATTACTGTATGTCATCAGTATAATGTTTTGCATAACTCCTAAGGGCAAAATCAATGTTGTTAGCATTCATAAACATTTGGTCAGGTATGTACTTGGCCACCTAACAACCTCAGTGATGACACTGCCTGTTTGGCAAACGACACTGCAAGAGTAGAGTTCAGATCATTTAGGTTATTTCTGGAGGTCCAATGCTTGGTTAACAGCAGCTAGTCCACCTTTCCTAGGAACTTTAGATATGGTGACTGCTCTGCATTCTGGAGTTGGCTAGGCTCATTACCATCAACGCTGAAATTTCATTGTTATCCTCCGTTAAACCATGTGAATCTTCCCTTTCTCAAACTAGCTCATTCATGTCCCCTCAGCCTCATTATCCTCTGTTTCCATGACAAGGGCCTCCAGTAGAATATAAAAGGGAGTCATTATGAAGGAGTAGAAAAGGTACTTCTCCCTTCCATCTTCACCATCCCCTTCAGCACTAAATTATGGAGAAGATCCATCATCTCATTGGTCTAGATTAGCTTGTGCCTCACAGTTCTTGTTGGGAGACAGCTAGCACTCCTTTCCCCCTTCCTCTTTGTCATTTGGGAAAGGAGCCAGGAGGGAGCAGGACACGTGTTAAAATTAATAAGAGTTACAGGAAAGAAATCCTTGTGAATCTGCTTGGATTTGGGGCATATCCAAAAACTCACAGTATGATGGCCAGCAGAAGACTGATATTGTTAAGATTTCATAGCTCTGAAATTTTTAGCAATTTTTAGAAAGACATCAATATTTTAGTGCTAAACCAAGAGACACTTTTTTTTTCACACTCCCCATGATGATACTTCCTACAGTACTTTTAATTTTATTTCTACAGTATTATTTGTATACACAATCCACCAGGTGGCAGTATGATACTAATAATGATTTATGCCCACTTCACAGAGGGGTAAAATGAGTATTGCAGCTAGAAGAAAGACCTAAATAGATTCTCATTCCATAAGGATTCAGCACAACACCTTTTAAAGCATAAATCATCTGAAATAGACACAAACCATCTGCTTTACAATTTAAAGCATATAAAAATAATACTGTCACTTTCTTTGTACAGTCTAAGCATATCTAGGGATAATTTCCTCTCTCATCCATTTACATTATGCTAATATTCAAAGGTTTTCACTGGCATAATTGTATCTTGACTGAATCCTAATGCATAATTGGGTGTACAGTATATATCAAATGCAATATGTATATCTGAGATTCATGCCTTTATTACCTTGTGCTTACTTTAGTTGTCCTTGGAAATGACTCAGAAATACCGTAGTACTCAGTGCAAAATACCAGCAGCACAACCAGCCCAGAGTCACCCAGCTACCTAGCTTCATGTCTTAAGCATGACTCATTGTCTCCCAGTTTCTAGCCTGCAGCTTTAACCACTACACTTTATAGGGAGCCCTAAAGTATTCATCCCTCCTCTCATTCTTAGTTCCCCATCTTTAAACTGGAAACTTTAGAAACTGTTCTCGTGGATATGAGATGCAGACAATAAAGATAATTAAAAAGTTGGAAAAATAAAGTAATGATAATAGAATACTCTTCTATGCTATTTTGTTGTGCTTAACTGATTTCTAGACTTTTCAACTCACAGCAAATCTAGTTTAGCTCTAAAGCAGTTTAAAAAAGCTGTTTTGCTTGATTCTTAGCATGTTGGGACACACAGGGTTTCATACCATTTATGGATCAAAGCAAGATTTTTGTATTTTCATTGAAAGTGTCAAAATTGTAAATTTTAATACAACAAACTTTAAACCTCCTGCTTATTTTGTCTTCCAAAGCACAAAAGTGTAAGATGTGCCAAAATTACCGATTCATGTTGCCTCTGAGTATCTTTAGGTATATAACTGAAATTTCTGTCAATGATAATCAGGAAAGAATGCAGTCTTTTTTAGGAGTATTTTACCAGTACATTTCCAATAGTATGGGAATATTAAAGTCTTTTTTTATTTATAAAAATTTTTATTAATTTTTTTTCATCAACATATGTTAATTTTTCCAATCAACAAGTTGTCTGGAGTTTGCTATGCTAATACATGTTCAGTTCCTAATCCTTCATTCTCTTCTCTAACCAAGAATAAAATAAATTCCAAATTTGATAGTAGTCTGTATCTTCTTTATCTTTCAACCTCGTAGTTAATCTGTCCATCTCTGCACATTCCAATATTTTCCTGATTATTTTTTCCTCTGCTGGCAGTCCTTTATTCTTCCAGTATTGTGCAAAAATTATTCTCACTGCTGTAGTGATGTGTAAACTTAAATATAGTTTCTGCTTATTAGTCTTTTCAGGCATAATGCCTAGTAAAAAAATATTCAGGTTTAAAATCCACTTGTTCGCCCAATATTTTTTCTAACCACATATGTATATTTTTCCAATAGGCCTTTGCCTTACCACATGTCCACCAAATGTGGTAATACGTGCCTATGTTATGTTTACATTTCCAACATCTATCCGACATAGTTTTAAACATTTTTGCTAATCTTGCTGGTGGAAGGTGCCATCTATAAAACATTTTATAGATGAAGTTGACATTGTTAATTTATAGTTTCTCTCCCATAATATTTGCCATTTTTCTAATTCTATATTATAACCAAAAATTTTTGCCCATCTTATCATTGTTTCTTTCACTTGTTCACTTTCCATATCTAAAATTAACAAAAAGTTATACATTTTCTTAATTAATTTCTCATCTGAAGTTAACAAATTCTTATCAAAACAAAGTTTGATCCTTGTAAAATCCATACATTTTTACACCTTTTTCATATCTACTTTGTATCTGTATTGTGCCCACCAGGACAGGTTAATTCCCTGATTTTCCAATTCTTTTTTAGATTTTAATTTCCCATCAATATCTAAAATATCTTTATATGTCCATATTTTTTCAAAGTCTACCAGGTTCGGATGTATAAATGCCTCCATCATTGATAAAACACCCTGGAATTTTTGAATATATTTTAGCTTTAATTTTTTTCAATACTGTTAACAAGGCATTTCTTATAAAATGATTTTGAAAGTACTTATGAACTCTGTTTTTCTCATACCATAAAAAAGCATGCCGCCCCAATTGTAAATCATGTCCCTCTAAATACAATAACCTTTTCTTTCTGAGTGTTTTCCACTTTTTCACCCATGTTAACACAGATGCTTGATAATACAATGTCCATTTTGGCAACCCAAAACCTCCATTTTCCTTAGCATCTTGTAATGTTTTCATCTTAATTCTAGCTTTTTCCCCCTGCCAAATAAAGTTAAAAACCAATGAATTTAAATCTTGAAAGAATTTTCTCTCAAGTTTTATTGGAATCGTTTGAAATAGAAATAAAATCTTCAGCAACACATTCATTTTTACTGTAGCAATTCTTCCTAATATTGACAGCTGGAGATTTTTCCATCTTTCCAAGTCTAGCTTTATTTGCTTCAATAATTTTATATAATTGTCTTCTTTTATTGATGAACACTTAGCTGAAAGATGAATACCTAAATATTTAACTTTTTGCACTATTTGTACCTCTGTTTTCTCTAGTATTTGCCTTTTTTGTTATCTGTGAGGTTTTTTTACTATTACTTTGGTTTTTTTCTTTATTTATTTTTAGTCCTGCCATTTCTCCATATTTTTCTATCTTTCCCCATAGTTTAGGAATCATCTCTAAAGGTTCTTCCAAGATAAATGCTAGATCATCAGCAAATGCTTGTAACTTATATGTTTCATCTTTTATTTTCAATCCTTTAATTTCTGTATCCTGTCTTATCCTTCTATTTAGTACTTCCAAAGTAAAGATAAATAATAATGGAGATAGTGGACACCCTTGTCTCGTGCCTTTTCTTATCTCAAAGCTCTCAGTATAATCTCCATTCACTATCACTTTTGCTGTCTGGTTACTATATATTGTTTTTATCATATTTGTAAAGTTCTTTCCAAAATCCATTATTTGTAATTGTTGAACCATAAATTGCCAGGAAACATTATCAAACGCATTTTGGGTGTCTAAAAACACTAATGCTAATTGTTTCCCTGGGTGTAATTCATAATATTCTAATACGTCCATTATCACCCTTAAATTATTTTTAATTTGTCTCTTTGGTAAAAAGCCATTTTGATCTGGATATATAAAGTCAGCTAAGTATCTTTTCAGTCTCTCTGCCATTATTGAAGTAAAAATTTTGTAATTCACATTGAGTAACAAAATCGGTCTATAGTTCCTAATATACATCAAGTCTGAATCTTCTTTTGGTATCAAAGTAATATTTGCTTCTATCCATGTATCTGGAAATTTGGCCTCTAGCAATAATCCATTACAAACATCTTTCAGAGGTTCGCTTAATATATCTTGTAGATTTTTATAAAGTTCTGCCGGTAGCCCGTCTGGGCCTGGTGTTTTCCCGTTCTTTTGTCGTTTTATAGCCTCTAATATCTCCATCATTGTTATTCTTTCTTCTAACATAGTTTTGAATGTCTCTGGAATCTTTGGCAATTTACTTTCTTCTAAATATTGAGCAATTCTCTCTTTTGCAGCCTCCTCTTTGCCATAAAATTCCTTATGATATTTCTTGATTATCTTTTTTATTTCTTCCTTTTTAAATTGTAAACAACCTTTCCCATCTACTAAGTTATGTATTATGTTCTTCTCTTTCTGTTTTTTGAGCTTATAGGCTTGTTGACATTTTCGAAGAAATTTTGTTTTGCTCCCTTTATTTGTTCCACCAATTTTTCTGAGTCCAACAAATTCAGCTTATGTTTTATTATTTCCATTTCTCTTTTCTGGGTTTTGTTGTAATTCTGTCTCTAACTTTCTAAATTCTTCTTTTAATAATAAATATTGCTGTCTTCTCTGTTTGTTTTTCTTTGCCATATACGTTATAGTTATGCCTCTAAAATATGCTTTAGCTGTATCCCATACATTTTGTAGTGATGTGTCTTCTTCTTTATTTTCTTTAAAGAAGAATTCCATTTCTCTTTTGGCCAAGTCTATGAATTCTTTATCTTTTAGTATAGATTGATTTAAAATCCATCTTGTTTTTTTTTTGTATTCCTTTTCATGTCGCTTTTAAAGGGTTATGATCTGCCCATGCGCCTATTTCTATCTCAATTTCCTGTATATCCATCTTTAATTCAGGAGTCATCCAAATCATGTAAATTCTTGACCAAGATTTATAACTATTTGAGTAAAAGGTATATTGTTGATTTTGAGGATTGAGTTCTCTCCAGACATCTTGAATTCCAATTTCTTCTGCCATATCAAAAAATGTCTTATGTAATCTTCTTCTTATGGGTTTTCCTGTTTTGCTACTTTTGTAATCCATTGTTCCATCTACTATCACATTAAAGTCTCCTATTAAACAAATATTTTGGTATTCCATTTCTATTAATTTCCTGTGTAATCTTTGATAAAAATTTTCTTGACTATCATTTGGAGCATAAATTGCCACTAACAATATTTGTTTTTGATGCAAATATATTTCAACCATTACAATTCTTCCTTCTTCATCTGAATATATTAATTTAGAGTCTATTGTCTCTTTAACGTATATCACCACCCCTCGTTTCTTTTGTTGTACTGATGTATAATAAAGCTTCCCCATTTTTGGGTATTCCAAAAATTTGTAATGCTGTTTTTTATATGTGTTTCTTGTAAACAGGTTATATCTATATTTAATTTCTGAAGTTTCCTAAAAATTTTATTTCTTTTTATTGGGGAATTTAGTCCATTTAAGTTTACCGAAAAAAATCTCATTTTTTTTTCTCCATTTCCTCTTTCATTACTTGTATTTTGGCCTAGTCAATCTTGTAGTCCTTTGTTCTCTAGCAGTTCCTGCTCCTTCACCTGTTTGTTCACTTTTCTCCTGCTGCTGTTCTGCTTGTGCTGTTGCTCCTTGGGCCATCTCTCTCGTCTGCTTATCCTCTTGTTGTTGCTGCAATCCTTCATCCAAAATTTCTCTATTTCTTACTTCAAAGTCCTCTGCTTTCCAAATTGAGTCCAGTCAATATCTTGTATTGTTCCAGTTTATTAAAATGCCTTCTGGCATTAGCCATCTGAAATTTATGCCTTTGGCAATCAATTTTGTAGTTAGAAAATGGTAGTGTCTCTGGGTATCCCTCACTCTCCTGGGTATCTGTTTTAGGACCACAATTTCTTTATTTTTATATTGTAAGGGTTCCTCTCTCACTTTTCTCAGTACTTCATCTCTTGTTGATTTCTCCATGAACCTCACATGCACTTCTCTTGGTAATCTGTTTTTTCTTGCATAGCTTGAACTCATACGAAAAATTTGATCCGTCTCATTCTGAATGTCTACTCGGTCTGCGTTTAAAAGTTCTGCCAACAGCTCAATAATCACTGTTTCTATATTTTCTTCACTGTCTTCAGGAATATTTTGAAACCTCAAGTAATGTTCCACTTCTCTCATTTCTACTCTACCTCTTGATTTGTTTGTTCCAGTCCTTCATTCTTTTGCAGTAACATTTCCACCTTTTTATCAATGTCTTTTTATTTTCCACTTCCTGGATTTTCTGTTCATTTTTTATAATCTTTTGATTTTGAATTTCTAATTGTGCCTTTATATCCGTAATTTCTTTGCTTACTTTCTCCAGTTTACTTTGCGTTTCCTCATGGTTTTTCTGCAAAATTTGTTGAATTAATTTTAAAGAGGCCTGTGTTTCTTCTTGAGCCGTACTTGCTTTTTCACTCTGTAGCAATGTGCTGACAGAACTCTGAGTTGTTGGGCTGGTTTTTCCAACAGAGGGTGCTGAAGAGGTTTTCTTTGCAAGTCTGGAAATATTAGATGTACTCATTTTATTGCTCACAGTCTTAAACTTATATCCAAAGTGTAATCAGGAATCAACTGTTGTGAGGCAAAACTACCTCCTCCAGTCTCTTCTTGGACTTAAAATGTTCTCTTTTTCTTTTCTTTTCCCCGAATAGTGTCTATTTAATCTTTAGCCAATGTGAACAAGTATAGCTATAAACAGTCTTTCATTTATTACCTCAGACCAAGACTTTGTTTTACTCAAGCTTTTCAAGGTCACTGTGTTTTTAATTCTTGATTCTTATTTTAATTCTTATTTTTCGCCAGTAGATGTTCTCATTGGCTTATTTATCAACTCTTCACACTCCGGTAGACTGGTAATTTGTTATTCATTTAACATTTCCCGTTAATGTTAAATTGCCACTCCAAAAGTCTCTCTGGGGGTCTTTACTCTTTCAAGTTCTTCCTTTCAGGGTCTCAATATTTTCAAGCACAAGGAGAAGGAAAAGATTTCAGATCACCCAGACATAACTTGTTGTTGGAGATCAGCTGTTATTCATAGCTTCCCTTTCGGCTGCAGACAACTTGGGTTGCCTCAGGCTGTCCCGGCAACCTTTATTTCACCCTTTTAGAGGAGGTATTCAGTAGGCTTAGATTGATCGCCACCAAATCTAAGCTCCTGAAAGATCCCTCTTTCTTTGTTGCCCCTCCAGGGCAACTTTCCATCCCTTTAAGAGATGCTAGGCAAAGCGAAACCAGACTGAGAGGCTGGAGACCCAGCCCCCTATGGCCGTCTCATTCCCTCGCCGGAAGTACTCCCAGGGAATATTAAAGTCTTGTTGGTTGATATAGAATGTTTTTGGTGTGTCAGCTCTTTATGTTCTTCAGTTTGGTATAAATAGCAAGATGTATTACGCTATGGAAATACACATACACACACCTGCACAAGAATATTATAATCCATGGGGCTAATTTTTTTATTATGTGTTATAAATTCTCTGAATATACCTGACTTAAGAAGGAAAGAAAAGGAGAAGGCATTTTTGGCTTCATTTGAGCAATTTCCCAAGATGAATCTATTAAGAAACAGAGAAGCAGCAATATAGATCAAGAGTGGCCTAAGAAAACAGAAGAGTGCATAAAATTGAAGTTTTTTGGGAAGTTGGTGAGATTATACTTCCTGACCTCCAAACCATCCATTCAAATTGCTTTTTATGCATTTTATTTATAAAATATTGACTGTCAACTTTCATTATACAAGGGCAAACCATTTTTGTGGAAAGCCCATAAACAACACATCTCGTGGAGGCTGACATCCTCCATTACTGCTGACATTACTCAATAGTAGTAACTGTGAGAAAGATCTAGGCATCCTAGTGGACAATCACTTAAGTATGAGCCAGCAATGTGCTGCAGCTGCCAAAAAGTCAATGCAGTCCTAGGCTGCATCAACAGAAGAATAGTATCAAGATCATGTGAAGTGTTAGTACCACTTTATACTTGGAATACTGCATCCACTTTTGGTCACTATGATACAAAAGAGATGTTGAGACTCTAGAAAGATTGCAGAGAAGAGCAACAAAGATGATCGGGGGACTGGAGGCTAAACCGCACAATAAATAGTTGTGAGAACTGGAATGTGTAGTGTAACAAAGAAAAGGACTGGGGTGACATGACAGTACTCTTCTGTGTGCTCCACATATTAGAAGGGGGTGGCGAAGGGGTCAACCAATTCTCCAAAGCACCTGAGGGGAAGACAAGAAATAATGGATGGAAGTTTAACAAAGAGAGATCCGACCTGGAATTAAGGAGAAATTTCCTGTCAGTGAGAACAAATTATCAGTGGAACAGCTTGCCTCTGGAAGCTGTGGGTGCTTGAGCAGGGGGCTGAACTAGAAAAGCTCCAAGGTCCTTTCCTACTGTTATTCTGCTCAAAAGTGGCAAATGTGGATTTGGTGGTAGAACTGGAGGGAATGCACACTATTCACAACTGCCACCACTCTAAATAAATAATACAAGTTTCTGTTCCCCTTTTTTAAAATAGATTCACCTGTGATTAGATATTTCAGTAGCAAGGAAGGATTTGCTTTAATTTACATTCAAATCAAGGGAGAAAAGAGGTCCCAAATTCTTGCATTTTTTTTTTACTATCTTTGCTGAAATATTTTATGACACCTTCCAGGATAAAATCCAGTCAGTAAAGTTGTTCTTGATAACATATGTAGGATCCACTTGTTTAGGGCTGTTCTTACAATAAACCTGCCAGTGCCAGATGGAAAGAGGTGTGTTATTGTTCAGCCAGCTTGTGACCGAGCCAGATGTTCCTCAAGGTTGAGAAGGAACACCTTGTCCAAGATTAGCCAGCTGTCTCCTATGCCAAGGGAGGACAAAAACCTGGACTTCCACACTTCCATTTCTGCATTTATCCCTCAGGGATGTTTTTTTTTTAATTCTGATAATCTACCATTGAATTGATTTATACTTCTGGAATACAATTCCATCCCAGATTATTGCATATGCACAAATAAGGTTCTTGATGATAGATTGTGGCATTAATATACAACTTTTCAAAGTGCCCTTTGGAAAACAGCCTGTAAACATGCAGTACTACATTAACTGTCCTCCTTGGCATTACATACATTTTTGTGAAATTTTTGTTTGTGATTAGCTAATATACATATATGATCTTGTAATTGCATTAAGAGAGAATTTGAAAAAATGGCCAATAACTTCATTTCAATTTTCACAGCAATTTCCATTCCATTCCCCATTTCTTCACCAGAGATGCATCCAATTTGTTGTTATTAATATAACACAATTTTATGTTGTTGCTTTAAATTAATTGGTTAGACAATTTACATATGGATTAAAACTTTTAAGTTATATTTGCATTACATTACCTGTATAAGCAGAGAACGGTATGATGTGACTTATTGAATACATGGCTGGAGATTACCGGAATGGACTCAGGTTTGCTTGGAAGTGGGCTTGTTCTGCCCTGTCCCTTTTAGAACATAGAATAATAGAGTTGGAAGGGACCTTAGAGGTCTTCTAGTCCAACCCCCTGCTCAAGCAGGAGACCTTATACCATTTCAGATAAATGGTTGTCCAGTCTCTTTTTGAAAGCCTCCAGTGAGGCTTTCTGAGGGTAAGTGTTCCGTTGGTTGATTGCTCTCACCATTAGGAAATTTCTCCTTAGTTCTAGGTGTTTCTTTCCTTGGTTAGTTTCCATCCATTTTGTCTCATCTTGCCTTTTGGTGCTTTGGAAAATAGTTTGAACCCCTCAACTTTGTAGGAGCCCCACAAATATTGCAACATTGACATCATGTCTCCCCCAATCCTTGTTTTCATTATACTAGACATACCCAATTCCTGTAACTGTTCTTCATATCTTTTAGCCTCCAGCCCCCTCTTCCACATGGCAACAACAGAGAGAAGCAAAGGCTAAACCAATCTGTGTTCTAAAATGGATGCTATTTATGGAAACCACTTACTTCTGATTGCTTCTTCATAATAGCTCTTTGGTACATATTGGTTCCTTCAATACTTAGCCTAGGGAAAAAGGTCCTCAACTCTATCAAATTAGTCTTTGTGCAATTTGTTTCTTTCTTGGAATGTAGGCCCTACGCTGGAGCACGTAATTACAACACCATATCCTGTGTTAAAAAGAGCTCAGACACTAAATTATCCATGTCAGCACCTTAGTTTGACCATGACATATAGTGCAGAGAGACCCAAAGCAGAGTCTGTAAGAAGGTGATGGCTAAATATGCATTCAGGGCCACTGGGAAACGCCCATCTGTTTAATCCATTGCTCTCATCCCATTGTGGCTATTTAATATTATTACCTAGCTTTTGCCCTTGAAAGTTGCTTCTCTTTCACTTCTTGTGCTATGCAGTTAAGACACAAAGGTCAAGGATATGGAAAATAAGCAATAAAATATGACTTATTTTATATAGGTGATCAGAGAGCTATTAAACTGCAAAGAAATCTAAAGATATGTCCATTTTCTGAATCATTTTTTTCAATAAAGCATGAACAATAGCACTGCTGATTGTCATACGTGTTAACAATGGCTGCAAACCTGTTTATATAATATCAAGTCATGAAACTGTAATTATCTAAAGATTAACATAGATTATTCAGCATATAAAGATTAAAATATCTTCATGTTAAAGAGATTTCTTTGCATGCAGTGGCTCAGCAGATTAAACTTATTACTAGAAAGCAGTGTTGCTAACCAAAATCTCCTTATGTTTCATTTTATTTATAAGCAGAGGGCAGCTATGTGACTTGAACTTCATCCGACCTAGTCCAATAACTTAAAAACTATTTTCCACTGATAGAAGAATATATTAATGGTTGGATGCAAAACTCTTGGTTGGAAAACTCTTGACTCTTGACATAAACCAGAAAACAATCATATTGCATGGATCCCTGAAAATCACCCCATGCTTATTTAGAACAACTGAGAATGGGTGGGAATCTCTAGCTGACCTTGGCTGATCTCATTTCAACTCAGTTACATCAGAATTAGTTACTACTTAGATAAGAGATCCATAGATTTTTTTGTTAAATCCTAGAAAATTAAACAAAACAAAACAAAACACATTTGAAAGCAATGACAAACAACTTCCATATTGTTGCTAAGAAAACTGGATATATTCATAGGGTTCCCAAACAATCATGCTCAATTAGTCAATGAGAACTTTCACACATGTGCTTACTTTTTGATATCCACCTAAAGTTATCAATATTTTGCAAACAGATGGTTCTTGACTTCAGTTGTTATAATATTTCCTATTTTTTCAAACAATTCCAAGAGGGTTTTTTTTTCCTGAGTTTTGCTTTGTCTTATTTAATTACGAGTTAGGATAGAAATGATAGTAGCAAGAAAATTACCAATAAATATATTTTACTGCAGAAATTATTACTTCCTTTTATTGCAAATTGGAAATCTGTTTTCAATTTGTAATCTATTTTAGAGGTTGGTAATCAGCACCTGTCCCTGAAGGAAACAGGTTTCAGTGAAAATGAAGCCACAATAAATAGAGTTTTATGGAAGGAAAACCTCATGAGTAGGGATGAGTGAATGTTAAGATACTGAAACATTAGCACAAGTGATTCCAACAAAGAAAGAAAGGCAAAGAGAGCTAACTAAGGCAAATAAACATATAGGTAGCCCTGAGTTGTAGAGATGGATGGCTGAAGTTCTGAAAGAATTAAGTTGGTGAAGGAGATAAGAACAACCTCTTCAGATATGTTCATAGTAAAAAGAAAACAATCAGTATGCCAAATATTCAAAAGAAAACAACATTCTAACAGGTACTAAAGGATTTTTTTTTAATTCTAGGGCAATCTTGATTAAGGTAGTTGGCTGAAAATCACAGAATGTATTTTAACACAGATAAATGCAAAACCCTTAAGAAACAGAAATCAAATGCACAGTAATAGGGGCTACCTAGCTGATAATATTACTAGTGAAAATAGTCTTGAAATCTTGAATCATAACCAGTTTTAAGATTACAAATTGGTTGATTCAGCAGTGGATATAAACCATAGGTGAAGGTGTTAAGTACTTCGTTCGCGTGCGAATGATGAAGACGCATGGTGTTGTTAAACAGCTCTTTATTCTTTTTCTAACAACACCCAAACACTAACAAAAGGCACGCAGGCCTTTTTATATGGCCAGAAGACCCGGACAAAGTCAGCCAACGGAACGGAGTGTTTTCGTGCCTTGCGCATGCACACAAGGCTGGTGCCGCTCTGTCTGGTCCCGGGCAGCTTTTGGAATGCCCGGGACCAATTTATTTATTTATTTATTTGTTTGTTTGTTTATTTATTTATTTATTTATTTATTTTGTTTAGGCTTATATGCCGCTCCTCTCTGAAGACTCGGAGCGGTGAACAACATATATATAAAATAATAAATACAATATAAACCCAAACAAGAAATATTTAAAAATAAAATAAAACCCCACTCACTCTCACTCATATTCATCAGTCAATCCACAATCATCCCCAGGCCTGCTGGCAAAGATAAGTTTTGAGATTTTTTCGGAAGGCTTTTGCAGGCTCAGGACACAACAGAAGGGATGATAAGAATGGCCGTCTCAACAATGGAGCCATCTAACCAAGTCTCCAGTTCCCTAGGACCCACAGGCCGAATAACATAACCTAGTCCTGAGGGCCTTTCAGAATGTCAAAGCAATGAAGCTAATCTAATTTTGGAGGAAGGATGTTCCACAAGGCAGATACCATGGCAGAGAAGGCACAACTCCTGGTATCGACCAAAAGTAGATTCCTAGTTGGTGGTACCTGCAAGATGCTGGGATAAGAAGTTCATAACATTGGTTAGTTTGCCACAGGTAGATATTTAATTGATATATATGCTGATGATACTTCACACAGTGGTAATGGATAAGCTCACCCAATGGCTTCATGCAGTTGTTAAAAAGGAGAATTAGAAAAGCACCAAATCCTGTGCACCCCACATAGGAGTGGTTGAGGTGGGAATCATCCTCCCTACTCATCACCAACTGGAATTTCTGCAAAGGAAGGAAGCAAACCAGCACAGCATTGTGCTGCTCATCCCCAATCCTCCATCCTATTGTCCATGGTATCCGCCTGGATTAAGAAGGATGCCACGGGCAATAGTATGGAAAGCTTCCAAGAGGTCAGGTAAGAAAATGATGGATGCATTACCCATGTCAGAGGTCATCTAAAAGCATGATTTATGCTAGTTCCATCCCACACCAGCATCTGAATTGTGACTGAAAATGATCCATAGAATCTGCTTCCCTCGGAAGTTGTGACATAACTACCTTCTCTACAGCCTTCCCCAAGAAAGGGAGGTGAGATACTGGATGAAAATTGTCCAGTTTAATGGGATCCAGAAATGGCTTCTTGAGGAGGAGCCAGCTGAGACCATCTTTGGGTGGGAAGGGAAGCATCAGGGGGTTGAATTTAAATGGGAACCAGAAATTTTGCTTTCCTTTCCTGGACTTGTTGTACCCTTGGGCCTATCTTTTCAAAATTGCTTCTGCTTCCCTGCCTGTAAAATCTGATCAAGCTTTTTTTTTTTAATAACTGACTTTTATAATCTGGACTGAACAGTCCAGATAGCATCCTGCTCTTGATTTTTTTTTCTTTTCCTGAATTAATCATATGTTGACTTCTTTAAAAAGAAATCTTAATATTATAGTATTTGGAAAGGCAGTCATAACTAATTTCAACTTCTAAATAACAGGACCTGAAGTTCAGCCTTAGTCAGAAGTGATCATTGCTTGGACCGTAAGTGTACTTGAAGTCAAGGTCTCTGTTATTCCCTGCTTTCCGCCACCCTGCTCCATCTTATATACTTTGACTCTTCCTAAATCTTTCTACATTTCCACCTGGTCCCTGTGATTTACAGCATCTGAGTTTTTCTACTTGTCCCAAAAGTCCCCCACTGAGATGCCTTTCTTTTGTCAAGGTCATGTTCTAATATCCTGAAAATATTTTTTTGAAATTGAAATTGCCTGTTCACTTAAATGACATACATAACAAAATTCAGCATCATTAATTTTATTTCTGCTGATCCTGTACTTTTAAAAATGCTTTCTTTTCCTTTAGTGGCCTCAAGACTATTTGCACTTGGATCATACTTGCGTTTAGAATTATTTGATGAAAGCTATTTGGCTTGGGAGATCTTTTTATTTAATTTGCATTTTTTTAAAAGCTAGATCCAGTTTTGTGCAGTAGAATTAGATTATTTTTACATATGCTTGCCACTCAGCCTGAGTTTACGCTTGTTCAGTATTAAAAACCAGACTCTCTTATTGTAAAAGTGAACCCCACCTACCCAAACAGTTGTACACGGCATGTGTGCGCTAGTAATGGAGTTGATAATAGCTTTGCAATTTGCATCAGTTTGAGTGTCTGAATTTCCATTATTAACATCATTATCTTTTACATTCATGGAACATCAAATTACTACAGACATGAGCAGTATATAAGACATATCAGAAACAATGCAGAGTAAACAAAATTATCCAAATAAAAACTCCCAGAAGCCATCATGGAAAAGCCTAAAAGTTCATCACAGTCTGCTTACCTTGAAGTCCAGCTTGTAAAAAGAAAGAAAGAAAGAAAGAAAGAAAGAAAGAAAGAAAGAAAGAAAGAAAGAAAGAAAGAAAATTTACTTGCAAAATGACATAGGCTGAAGGAAATTTTCTTAACAAACATTTACACCATTTATCACCTTCAAGTTTTATACTACAGTCCACTGTGCTGTGCGGTGCAGGTGAGTGTAGCTAGACAATAAAGATCTTCATCTGTAGAGAAACTATTAATTAATACCAAATATTCTTCTGAAATATTTACATTTTGAGAAACTTAAATGTCTGGGCAAGCTCATAGCTCTGCTTTTCACTCTCCACTTCCTGGCATATGAAAATATGAAAACAAAGCAGGTGAAGGTGAAATAGTAAATCAATCTTCCAGTTCAGCAACTGCAAAATCTTTCATTCATTCCACATAGTCTGATCTTTCCCCATTCAATTAACACCACAGTTGTTGTCACTGACTGGCAATATAAAACTATGAAAAATGAACAATGTAAAAAATGAATGTACACAATAATTAAACCTAAATACAGTCAGCAATTGAAACAGAAGACAACTCTTCCAAATAATTAACATAACTATTGAATAAAACCAAGTCTAATAATGTTTAGATGATGATGCTGATGATGCTGCTGATCTGCTTGGGAAGGGCAGTCTATTATTAAAGCATAAATATTGAAAAAAAATCTTCAAAGTGACTAGTCATTGCCTGCCTGGCTTTCAATAACAAGTACAGTTAGAAAAGAGGAGTTTTTGATAATTAGGTGGATCAAAATGGCACTCCTATAAACTTCCTGGTTCCAAGCCACTTTGAACTTCATGGTTCAACCCTTGAAGATTAGACCTTAATATACTCCTTTAAAGCTAATGAATTTGTGCAGACCAGAGAACCCATAGACTCATTACTGTATTTGTAATAATAATTCAATATTTACAAAGGGTCTTCGAAGACTATCTTGACTTCAGTGCATTGGAATAATATTGCCTGGGGTCTGCAGAAAAAGCCAGTGCTAGATTTTAAATAAGCAAGAGCTTTGTTTACAGTGCATCATATAAATCCCAAAGATAAAATGCAAAATACAGTGCTTCACACATACCATGCGGCTGTTATAGTGCTTCATCATGGGACTGTCTATTAAAAAGCCATCTCAAGCCTAATTGCAAGATGGCAAAATGCCAGGCTTTTCACTCAGTGCAACTGACTAATTACCAGTTTGGATGACAACACAATGATTTAGCCAATATAAATATTTTCAGAAGGTAAGTATTATGTAGCAATTAACCATTTGATTCGATGAGAAATTTCAGTGGAGTTGGGAGAATGAGGTGGGAAAGACATAAAGGGAGAGAGACATTTTAGATTTATCTGGAAGGATAAATTTAAAATATCTCTCTAAAATGTTTCAAATATATTTTCCACTAATTGTTCATCATCATATTAAGCATGACCACAATTCGCATTTCAGTAGCATTCCTTATTCCACCCAATTCAAGGAAAGAATTAACTTTAACTTGGCTCTAAATCCCATTAAATTTAAGCAAGTAAATTTCAGGCAGAATATAGCTTTCTGCAAACCCTTAGCCAAAATCCAGCCTATAGGACTAAGGGGTATAAGTCACTAATAAATTGGCAGAGATATGCTTTCCAGGTCTGAAAATAATAATAATAATATATATTCATGGATAAGCTTATCCATGGATAAGCCAAACCATTTTTTAAACTAAAATAATATGAAAAATGCTCTACTCATAGATAAACTGATCCTCAATATTTTTGTATGTTTTTTCACTATTGGCTGTGAGTTCTAATCATGCCTTAGGCACAAAGCCACCCGATGGACTTTAGGCCAATCACTTTCTCTCAGCCCTAGAAAGCAAACCACTTCCAAAAGGGTTGCCAAGAAAACTACAGGTTTTTTTTTTTCCCTGTAGCGACCAGGAGTCAAGTTGAATCAATGGGCAACAAAACCAAAAATAATCCCAGATGGGATGCACAAAGTTGCTTATTCTTGTGGCACAAACAAGAAGAACCCAGCAGTATTATTATAAACTTTTAGAATCAAAAGTACCATCCTCGGTCATGGGTGCCTTTGTACATACTGGAGAAAATATCAGAATCCAGAAATAACTGATGGTAGTTGTTTCAGAAAAACCTTGTTAAAATAACCAAAAGCCTTTGATAAATTAGCTTTCTGATGATGCATGACCAATAACAAGGGTTTTTTAAAAACATAAGAGCAGCAGAAGAGTCTTGCTGGATCAAGAAAGCTCGAGCATCTGCAAAGAGGGGCAAACATCCTCGTCCACTGTGGCTCCCCAGCAGTTGGGGGTTCAGGTATACTGCTTGTGATCAGAAGCTAATGAACTTACTAAAGTACTTACTAAACAGCCCTATGGGGAAATTAGTTTAGTCACTAAACACCCACTGATTTACCAGGCAGCAAACTCTTCCCACCATCCCCTCAAGGCCTTCTATAGTTTTTCTACCACTTCCGGTTTTTTGTTTCCTCTCCTCCTGCTTTCCAGCCAAAACACAAAGTTGCAATTTGTATTTTGTAAGAATGCTAAATATACACATAGTAACATATAAAGGCAATTTAAGAAGTTTGTGCTTTGCTTTGCAGCATGACAGATTTGAGTGGCAAGGAGAGGATGATGGCAAGAGACAGGACCACTAGTACCATGTTACTTACTTTTTCTCTTAGCATGCAATTGCTCGGAGAATCCATAGTAAAGTAGCTGAATTTCTTCAAAGACCACAAACTTTATATAATTGGGTAGAGCCAGAATTTTGGGCTCAACTGTGGTTGTAAGTCAAGGACCACCTGTGGTAGAGTAGTTAGAGCCATTATGTTCCAGAAGAAACCAAGCCAGGTTTTCACCAAGGTGATAAGTCATGTTTAGGGTAATACCACTTCAAATCCCAGCTGGGGTTCATATAACTAAATGAAGCCTCTCAAATTGAACAAATGGCCTTCACATAGGATAGAGAACAAAACGCATACTCCACATTTTGTCCCTACTCTTAGTTTTCCAGATTCCGTCATTTCCCAGGTTGTGAAAAGTTGGCAACAAACCCATCTGTTTTTAATGTCTTGATGTTGGCTCTTTAATAAGAAGGTATGAGCTACATACATTCTGTTTGTGCAAGGTTTAATGTAAGCCTCCTGTAACATAATGCTCTCCTGACTTTTGAGAACACATGAAAGACATGAAAATCAGCTTTAGTCCCAGTAATATTATTGCATCACTTATTCAATGCAACTAGCAAAGGAATACTCAATCAATCTCCTGCCTGAAAAAGTTTATTCACCTCTAATCTAGAAAATAGCAGAGAAATGTAATGACAAGATTTAGTTTGGAACCTGCTGTCAAGATTCAAAAATAGGCCAATTTGCCTAGACTGGACCAGAGACACTCTTATTTGACTCAGAGTAGGAATCCAAATCACAGTTCAGAAATCTGATTTTTCCATTGATTATTCTTGGAAATTAGCAAATGATTACACTGCCTTTGTATTTGACATAGTCGAATGAAAGTTTCAGGAATAGCATCATATTATTAGAAGATGGTCTGCCAGATCTTAGATGAGTCCTGTAATTTATTTATTTTTAAATGCATGCATATTTTAATTTTTGGCCAAATAGGAAGAAATTTGCACATAAAGTCAACCTTTTGGGGTATATCTCATTGGCCTGCCACTTTCAGATTAATAGGAGTTTTGTGCATGAGCTGTATTTACATTTAGAGTTTCTAGAACAAGTTTCGTGTGTCTGGGAAACAACTATTATGCAAATGATCTACAACGTACAGGTGACCCTTGCAAGGAAACAGCAAATGGCAAGTGGTGTTTGTGTAAGAGGATGGTCTTCAAAGTGGGTGCAATTCCTTTGTTTGGGGATGAAAAAATTTGTTTGAAATGGGCATCTTTATAGATATGGCCTTATGTGGGAAAATCTGAGGGAGGAAAAACAGAGGATAAACACAAAGGCTAGAGAGATAATAATGGATGGAATAGTTTGGGGCTTCTTAAGATATTTTTTTTTCTCAGCTGGCCTAAAAGTCACAGACACTCCAGTGAAACAAGTGAGGATGAAAGTTATGGCCCAAATAATGATCAAGGCAGAAGGATTTGGACTTTTCTTCTATGCAAGCATCTAGTATTATACCCTTCCAGATTTCTCAAATGCAATGTGTTGTTAATGCTTTTTCTCCTGGGAATGAATTCTTGTAGAAAGCACTCAATTGTAGAACATCCTGGAATAGAGTATTTCCTTATCCCTGAACACCCTGTGATAGAAGAACCATGCCAAAATCATCTAGAGTGGCCACTTTCCAGACTACATCCTACCTTTCATTTGCTCCATTCCTGATCCTGGGGTTTTCCTTAGATGAAGCCCCTTGGGAGAAATAGTTATTTTTGCAGACATACAATCCCCATTTCTGTGTCCCTATGAATTACAAAGGAAATTTGAGGAAGATTTCAGATTCTGCTTTGGTCCACTTTGGAGAAATGTATTTTAACGTTTTTTTCTAAATTGGTCTGAATCCAAAGCATTTTCCACATCCTGGGAAATAGTTTTAGCATGGCATTCTGCTCTGCAAATTAATAGGCCAAGCTCACAAATGCATCAGTAAAATAAGGAAGGGAAATTATGCCAACCATGTCTTCCAGAATTCTTCTCAACCCTTTTACCTGCAAGGGCTATGTGTATGGTGCGTGGACTTCCCCTTCCTCCCCACACTATATTTGAAAAAGCACAGGGTGAGCTGCCGGCTCTGTTCTGGATCATGTGATCAGGTGGGAAGCAGACTTAGAATGGATCGACCAATGGCCTTCCAAGCTCCTGCCCTGCAGCTGCCTCCCCTGTAGGACTTCACTGGGAGAAATGATCACAGAATGCTTTACTCCACATAAACTCATTTTTTATTTTGCTGGCTTTCCCCCTGCATCAATCTGATCTTTTTCCAGTCTGGTTTCAGAGGGTGATCCTGCTGATAGACAGGGTCCTAAGACCTTTCTCATAATTCCTCTCTTATGACTGTAATGGAGCCTGGGATTTCTGTTGTAAGTTACAGTGGTCATAAGTTGAGGCACCCACATGATTGGATCCAGTTTTATGACTTTTTTTGCACCAGACAATAAGTGAATGCCATGTTTGTTAAGTGAATGCAGTCATTCGGGGAATGCTGTGGTTGTAAAGCAAATCAGTATATTCTTTTTGGTGGTTTTTTTTTTGGCCAGAAGCTGGCCAAAAGGCTGGAAATAGTCAAAAACACTAAACCACGGTCACATGACCACAGAGCTGGCTGTAAAGTTGAGCTGGTTGCCAAGTGTCCGAAATGCAGGTGCGTGTGTGTATTGTGTGTCTGTGGGCAGCCATTGAACCTCTGGAACTGAGCCGTAAGATGCTTTGAAATGATGTGTCATAACTTCAAATGATTACTAAGCAACAGTTTGTTAAGTGTTATCTGTATAGAATTGAAAAGAATAGAAAGTGAAGCTTGGAAATGGTTAACAAGCAATATTAATAATAATAATAATAATAATAATAATAATAATAATAATAATAATAATAATAATAATAATAATAATAATAATAATAATAATAATAAATCAACTCCAATCTTCTACTAAATTTTTATGCAATTTGTCCACCCTGTTGTTGCTTGGATTTCATGATTTCATACCTGGGTGCTGGTGTTCCTTTCCTGACTCCTCATGTTTCTGAAATGGCAGGTATGGACCCATCTGCTGCAGCTCATTGCAAGATGATGGCAAAAGCAACTGAAAGAGAATCTGCTGGGAGTGAACCTGTTCCAAATTACAAAAAGCTATTCCTAAAAGGTTCTTGGGGGGGAGAGAGGAGAAAGAAAAGCTTCCAGATGGATTCAGCTTGCTGGGTTTAGGATAGGTAATGAATGAAGAACCTGCACTAGCGTGCTTGTATTAAAAAAAAAAAAAACCTTACTAAACTCTCCTGGTAAAAAGTCAGATAGAAAAGAAAGTGCTATAATTCAAGAAAATATAAAAGTCTGCAGCAGGCTATCCTTTTCTTTTTCCAGAGAGACAGATTACTGTATCGCTTTCTTAAGATCATGACAAGAATGATGGATTAGTTGGAGGTGAGGGAGCCTCAGCCCTTTGGACTAAAGCATCAAGTTGTTTGCCGGGTATTTTTTCAGCCTTGAATATGGGCAAAAAAAACCTGGCTACCTTGAGTAATGCCTTAAATGCAAGCCTGAAAGGGTGAGTTACTTTACAATATATGCCATGTGCTGCCAGTATGTTATCTCTGAAAAGCTTTTCAAACTGATTAAAGGAGAAATCCTTGTAGGGAAACAAAATACCAGCCTGGGGTCTTTCTGAGGATTTTGATGATTGCACTATTACACAGCACTACAAACATTATTAAACAAAAAAAAGGGGGAAGGGAAGTGCATGTCTCAAGAAGAATAAAAGCACATTTTAATGGGGAGAACAGCAATTCCCTCCCCCACTATAATTGATGTATTTCCCTTTTTAATTCGTGCCATTTGTAACGTTAATGGTTTAAGTTTGATTGGAGATTAAGGCAGGAATGGGAGCTCACCCTATTGTGTGGCACCCGGGACTCGAACTTGGGCTTGTCAGTGCTCCATCTGACAACCTCAGCGTCTTTAATCACTCGGCTACCACACCTTTCAGAGTTAACTGCCATCAATCTCTCAGTCACTTCAAAATAAAAATGAAGTAAAATAAAAATAAATAAATAATTGAAATCTTGCACAGTAACCAAATTGCGTATTGATACTTTTCGGATAAATTGGATTTCCAGATCCATTTTTTCCGTTTAACCGAGTTTTACTATGTTAAGGGATTTCAACACATTCCTGTAATAGAAAGGATCACAACAAAGTTAAAGTCAATAATCCAAAGCCAAATAGGGACCCCAATATTTGAAATATCTTTATTATATCTTTATTAAATTTACTGTATATACCACCCAACTCACTGTCGAGCAACTCTGGCTGGTTTACAGCAGGGGTGTCAAACTCAATTTCATTGAGGGCCGCATCAGCATTGTGGCTGCCCTCGAGGGGCCGGGTGGGTGCGGCCAGGGTGGGTGCGGCCTACTGGGTGGGTGTGGATGGAGTGGGTGTGGCCTACTGGGTGGGCATGGCCAGCTCTACATCGTTCACGTCAAGGGTGCCTGTGGAGGCCTGGGCAGGAGTGGAACAGATCTGAGGGTCTCTGGCAGAAGGGGGTGGGACCGGGGCAAGCGCCAAGGCATGATGCATTTCTTCATTCCTCACAAAAGGTGACACCTCCCCAGCATGCACCCAGGGGGCAGGGCCGACATGGCAGGGGCTGGTTCCTCACTGTTTCCAGACGGCCTTATGGAGCTAAGACTGAATGCATTTCAGCATAGACAGCCACCACAAACTATACATTGGCTCCCGGGCAGCCTGGGCTAGGGCCAAGGCAGTGGGGGCCATTCCCTCACTGTTTCCAGGATGGTTTTGCAGGCCTCATGAAACCATGTCGCGGGCTGCATCCGGCCCCCGGGCCTTGTGTTTGACATGTCTGGCTTACAGCATCATAAAAATAAAATATAAAAACATTAAACTATTAAAAACATTAAATTAGTAAACATCAAAATGTTATGGACTTAATAAAAAGCAGACTTCCCTTACTTCTAACTCTTCGTTGCAGTCAATAAAAAATTCACAAAAAGCAGGGGTGGGACTTAATATCTTATCCTGCTCATATTGTTGTTCAATCGCTAAGTCATGTCTCTTTCAGACCCCAGGGACCATAGCATGCCAGCCCCCCTGTCCTCCACTGTCTCCCAGGGTTTGCCCAAATTTATATTCATTGTGTTGATGACAATATCATGCTCATACCCACACTCAATAACTAACTTTGTGAAAGGGTTAGCATGATAAGGTGCAAAAGTCTGTAGGCAGTATATTCAGGTGTCCCATAGATCCTAGGTAAACATTTCTCAGCACCAGGCAAATATATTTTTTGCATTAACTTTTCATCATATTAATATGTAAAATTTTACATGCTGCACATTATTTTAATTACTGTGTGTGCTGGTTTTAATATTTATGATGCATGTTAATGGTTGCGGTTGTTTTATTACGCATTTTAACTGTAAAACTAAAAGAAGTTTTACCTACAAATTTGCAAGTCATTCTAGAGAAAACATGGTTTTGAAAGATGGCATAGTTTTTAAAATACATAGGCACACAAGGGCTGCTAATGATTAATATAGTTTATGGCCTGGAGTGGAGGCCTTTTATCATTTTCATATAAAGTATGTTTTTGTACTATAGTTCCAGTGCATATTTACTCAGAAACATGGCTCACCTTATTTGAGGGCACCTCGTGATAATAACATAATAGAAGGACGCCCTGATTCACATGTGTAAGGTTTGAAAGATGAAGGCCACAAATTTAGAATCTCATCCAATCATATGTTTTGGAGGACGGGGAGGGACATCTACTGAGGATATTCCCTCCCTGCATTGCCTTTTATGGAGAGCTGAGTCCAGCAGAAGACAGGAGTAAGGGGGAAAGATAAGACATGGCAAAGAGAATGGAAGATTCAGGTTACGTAGAGAACACATATGCAGACATTCATACAAAGGGAGGGGTCTGGATCCACTGTATGGCATGGTACCATGAATTACTTACCCATTGGTTGGTAGGAGATCTGGATATTTTAACTATTTAACTTAAAAGTGCCAAAATTGCAGTAGAAACAGACCGTTCTATTTAAAAAAAAAAAGCGAGCATTTTGAATTTTAAGAGGGAAAGAATGTTATACAAAATGCTACATGGAACCATCGCCTTAATTTTCCATGTGAATGATGCTGTAAGATGTTTATTAAAAGTAATGGTTTCTGTATCTCTTTGCTGATGGGAAACCCTGGAGATTTGTAGCCCAAATATGATAGCTTGAAGGCATGGCGACGGACAAAAAGAGCAGCCGTTCCCCATAGGGCTGCTTGTGCTGCTGCTGCTGCTGCTGCTGGCCAGCCTAGAAGGCTTTCTGGAAACTGGGGCCTTGTCTTGGTTTGGGATTGGGTGGAGGAAGCCTGGGCCTATGGGGCCTGGATAAGAGATATGCAGAACAAGCCTCTGCCTTTCTTCATCAACACTTGTTCTTTGGACACCAACATGGGACTTCTGAACAAATATCCCAGGGGTTCTCAACCTTGGCAACTTTAAGACTTGTGGACTTCAACTCCCAGAATTCCTCAGCCAGCAAAGCTGGCTGAGGAATTCTGGGAGTTGAAGTCCACAAGTCTTAAAGTTGCCAAGGTTGAGAACCCCTGAAATATCCCTTCTGGTTATAAAGAACCACATCTCTGAAATAAAAACATTAGGCAATCAAATTACTGGGAAAATATTAACGCAAACTCTTTTATTATGAGAAATAACAACTGGTTGTACGGGTAGTCCTCAACTTACAACCATTCGTTTAATGACCGTTTGAAGTTACAACGGCACTGAAAAAAAGTGACTTATGACCATTTTTTCAGACTGGTGACTGTTACAGCATCCCCCGTGGTCATGTGATCAAAATTTGGATGCTTGCCAACTGGAATGGATTTGTGAGGGTCAGTGTCCTGAGGTCATGTGATCACCTTTTGTGACCTTTTGACACAGTCCATAGCACAGTCCATAGGGAAGCCAGATTCAGTTAACAACCCTGTGACTAACTCAACAACTGCAATGATTCACTTCACAACTGCTTGGAAAACTTTAGGTCAGACTAAGAAAGAGCCTTGCAGGCTCTTATGACCACAATTGAGCCCAAACATTCTGTTGCTAAGCATGACAGTTAAGTGAGTTTTATCCGGTTTTATGACCTTGCCACACTTAGCAACAGAAATTTTGGGTTAGCTGTGGTCGTAAGTCAAGGACTACCTGTAAGGCTCTTTCTTAGTCTGATCTACAGTTTTCCAAGCTGTTTCTGTGAAAAGGAGA
Organism: Bothrops alternatus; assembly: GCA_034064705.1. Lineage (NCBI taxonomy): Eukaryota > Metazoa > Chordata > Lepidosauria > Squamata > Viperidae > Bothrops > Bothrops alternatus. The sequence goes on from JARGCV010000025.1 coordinate 4,559,860, forward strand.
TACATCTAAATGGACAGTACAACCTCATAAAAAGTTCTTTTGAATTTATCATGATGCTTTTAGCTTTTTATATTCCCTCAGTACATTTCAAAGCTTAATGGGCTGCATTTCTGGCAGATTTGCTGTGCACCATATGTTCAGTTATCAAGATGAGGTGATTATTTTTAAGGCAGATTTCTCAAGAGCACTCAGATTACCTAAACGTTTTCATCTGGGTGCTGCAGAAAAATTAAACTATAAGCCGTTGAAATGCAGCACGTAGACCTGGGCAATAGCTGTGGATAATAGAATCCACTTATGCCTGCTCAAGATATGATGAACACATAACTATCGAACAAATCCTTCTCAGTATTACTTCCTGGAGAGCTTAGTGGAAATTCTGAGAGAGGAAACAAGTATTTTCCAAAAGATTTTAATAGGAAGCTAAGCTAAAGATCCCAAACTAATACGTCGGTTAAACAAGAAATATCTGCTGATATTTTGCTCCAGATATCAACTATGTATCCATATATCTACCATGTATCTAGAAAATAAATGCATATGGCTGAAGCAAACATGCATCTGAAAATCCTCAGAATAAGACATCTACTAGTGGGAGGTTCCCTGGAAGAACTCAATTATTCACATTAGATTTGTTATTGAAAAACAGAATGAGTACTCTGAATTTTTTGGGATGAAGGGCAGTTTTGATAAAGAATATAAATTAAATATCAAGCTGATCTCATTGAATATGGCTGAATTCTCTATGTTCTATTTTAAATGATATACCATTAGAAGATATCAATGAAGGCAACAGAGCCAATCACAAGGCGTTCTAACTGTAAGCCCAATCCAGTCTGGAAGCCGAAGAAAAAGGGTGCTGGGTCAGGCTTTGTTCAGAAACATACCTTAAACTGAAGGGCCATACTGTTTAGGGGAATTTACTATGCTTCATCTATTTCTTTCCACAGATCAGCTTAAACTCTTATCCAGAAAAATTCTCTGAATCTTCAGTAGGAAATGCTAATGCAGATTACAACATACTTATCTAAAATAGCAGATCCTACCTTTCCCAAGTGCCACCTTTTTTTTTTGTATTAATTAGAAATTAAGAGGTGGTGAAGTTGAAGTGCAGACTAAAGGCAGTATCTGAGAGGATGACATTGCCCATGGATGGCACACTGGGGAATCAGACCCAGATGAAACAGCCTGAGAGAACAAGATGGTAAAAGAAATAATAATATTTGTAGCCTTCAATTAAGTCAGCTTGGCTACAACTAGGCAATTACTGCCGATTCTGGAACTGATTTCATTCTTGTGTGCTTGTCAAATTATAGAATAGCATTTCCAGGTATTCTATAATTTGTTTTATTTTTTATTCCACACTACTGTGTACATTAAAAGGAATAAATAAGCCAAATTTTGGAACTCCTAGATTTGTACACAGAAATTTCTACATGCAGGTCATGTATTCTATGAGATGGTCATTTCCAAAAAAATAACCAACAGATGATTAGTGCATTGATTCATTAATTGAAATACTGCACTGACTAATCACTTGAGAGCTTTTAATATATTTCCCTAAACAATTATATCATACTTAAAAACATCTGTAATAATTAAAAATGTGAAGGTGGCCAATTTTGTGCGCATGTTCAAAACAGCTACGCAAGAAGAGAGTTTGGAAAGTTGAACCACTCCAACTTTGGAATGGTGTGGAGAAGGAAGGAAGGAAGGAAAAAGAAGAGGATGGGAATAAAAGTATGAAAGGAGGAGGGGAAGAAAGAAAGAAAGAAGAAGAAAGAAAGAAAGAAAGAAAGAGAAAGAAAAAAGAGAAAGAAAGAAAGGAGGGAGGGAGGGAAGGAAGGAAGGAAGAAAGGAAGAAAAGGAAGAAAGAGGGAAGGAAAGAAGGGTGAAAGGCAGGGAGGGAGGAAGGAAGGGGCAGAAAAGAGAGGAAGAGAGAATAGGGAAAAAGAAGGAAGAAGGAAAAAGAGACATCTAAAAAGAAGGAAGCCGACAGTATACAATAATTTTTCAGATGTTATCATAGGTCTGATCTCCTTATCTAGGTCAATTGTTTGGCTTATCATCTGCATTCCCACTTCAGTTGTTTCCTCTTCTTTATGGTCCATTTTTTTAAACAAAATACCCAGTATTTCTGCAAATTCTGTAGAAAGCCCTTCATACTCAAGGGGTATCGTTACTTCCAACCTTCTTTCTTTCTTTCTTTCTTTCTTTCTTTCTTTCTTTCTTTCTTTCTTTCTTTCTTTCTTTCTTTCTTTCTTTCTTTTCTTTTCTTTTCTTTCTTCTCCCTCCCTCCTTCCCTTCCTCACACTGCTAACCCAGATGTTTTCCCAGACATTGCTTACAAGCAAGGCAAATGTAAAACATCTCTCCAGTGAGGAAGCTGCTATTCTGATAAACCATGCAACCTATAGAGGAGAAAATGGAGAAAAACACATGGAGGTATTTTTACCATCTCTATTGGACTTTGACAAAGCAAAGAAATACTGGTACCAAAGAAATAAATTTCACTTTAATTCAGAAGATTCTTAAAAGAAATATAAAATTGAAACCAGAAGCTTTCCTTGTAGGTTTCATGGACAAAAAACTTGAAAGAAAATTTGGAAATTTGTTATTGTATTTGTTGACAGCAGCAAGAATCTTACATTCACAAAGATAGAAATATGCTAATTCCCACCCTGGAACAGTGGATGGTAAAGGCAATGGAGTTAGCAGAGATGTAAAACTGTTTTAATTAAAGAGTAATTTATCTAGTTTTATTTCTACTTGGAAGTCAATGGAGACGACGGGGGACCCATTTCTTGCAGGGCAAGGAAAAAAATCATTTTCTTTTGTCCTTCGTAAGAGGTGGCAACCATCCAACAGGCAGCTTTAAACTACATCTGGCCTCTCTTGCACCATCAGAAAAAGCTTGAGGGGACAACATCCGCCCACCCCCTCATTGCGGTGCTGATGCACCTGGCAGATGTCAAGGAGGAGGGGGCAGAGGAGAGGGCCTGGCTTGTCCAGGAAAAGAGGATTGCAGCTTCGCTAGCTGAGGAAAGCAGTAGAATAATGGCATCCACTTTTTCCTCTCATCTTCTTTTGAAGACGGCAAAGGACATCCTCAGGCATCTCTAATGGAGCCTTGGGGAACCTTCCTGGCAGAGAGGACCTACATGTTGCAGGAGATGCTTCATCATATCAACACAGTACCTTTGTCTGGCTTCCATTCCTCTCTGGAGGTGAGAAGCAGGGATGGTACTAGAAAACATTTGGAGATCTCCCCTCCCCCCCATTGTTTTCCTAGATTTGGTTTCCCATCTCAGAGATAGAGGGGGGGGGGAGGAAATGTTCACCTGCAGTTTCTACGTTAAGAGAAAGCAGGCATCAGTAAGGAGAATTGTTACTATGTTCACTGGTAATGGAATGAGAAGTTTCTTTTTTTCATATTTCTTTTATTAAGTTTAAGTGTAAAATAAAAGTACAGAAAAAGCCAAACTCGGTGAAAGAAAAAGGACAAAGAAAACAAAAGTGCTCTCTTCCAACTTTTTTCAGTGCAGTAAAATGCCATAGTAATACAACCTTAGCTTTTTGCTTTACATTTTACCACATTTTAAACCATTCGTAAGTAACAAAATCATTCTAATCATCAAAAGCTAAAGTCCTTGTGTCAGAGCATGCACAGTCTTATTGCGCTGAGGTAACCCAGGAGTAAACACAGTAAACAGTGGTTTGTATTAAATGGTGGTTTATCATACACTATCTACAATATACACTAGGAGCAAAATACATACACGTGGTAATACAGCAAACTCCAACATACAGCAGTTACAGCAGAAAACAAACAAGAGAGAGATACTCCAGCAAAAGCCTTCCCTTTTATACTCTTAAAGGGACACAGACTCCTTCTGAGTCATTCCTGTCATTGCATCATCCACCTTATGTTACATTACATCATTATATAAGCCATTTAGCTATTAAATTATTACCTTGACACCTTGGCTGCCCAGTACTGCTGTCTCTTCAACCACATGAGTCCTTTCTTCTTCCTAAGAAAGAGGAGCTAAGGACACATGTGGTTGAAGAGACAGCAGTACTGGGAAGCCAAGGAGGCATTCAGGGGTCTTCAAACATCCTGCATTTGGAAGCCAAGCTGGTCCGCCAAACCCAAGAACTCCAAGATAATATCAGGGCTGGGCCTGCAGAGCCCATCGAGGATTGTGTGGCAGAGCTTCTCAAGGCTCATAATCTGCAGAGAAAATGGCAGATCTGAAAAACTTTCCTCCAATGAAGGAAAGACAAAAAACCTAACTTTTCTAATCATGGCTAGGTATCTTAGCTAACAATCAACTCTTAACACTGAGATCAAATTGAAGATGTAACATGAGAGCAGCAAGCCATCATCATCTTAGGACTGAATAAAAGGAAGATATGCTGCCTCCTCACATGCTCAATCTTGCCTAGACCAGGAGGGCTTAGATCTCATCCTGGGGTAAGAGGGACCTTTGGGTGAATTTGTCCAGGGTAGCAGCATTATTGCCATCATTATAAAAATAATTACTTACAGGAAGGAAGTGTCCTCTACAACTGTTCCCGAAGAAGAGAAACATCACAGTTGTCTACCCACTTTGGGTGAGGGCCACTTACCGCCATGTTATTCTCACACAAATGGAGAAGGCCCTTTCTGCTCAGCTCATGAACAGTCACGTGAGGGTGTTTCAGTCAAGTCATTAAGAGCTTCCAGGTCTTCTCCAAAGACTTGACTCTTGCATTTAACCAGCAGCTGAAAGACAGCAGAGCGGTAGAAGACCCATTAGTGGCTGGAGGATGAAAGAGAAGAAATGAGCTTGAAAGGGAGAAAGGGCCAAAAAGGCCACCAGGGGATATTCTTCACTCTTGATCTTTGGCACTTAGCTGGAGAGAAACAAGAGACATCACATTTGGAGCTTGATCCCTCTCAATGGGATCTGAAGTTGTCCTGAGTCAACTCATTTTTTTCCCCTCCACATCACGCTTGCCAGCCAACTCCCATTGCCTCTCTGGCTCAGAATCCCACAGGTAGGGATTATTACACCTCAACAAAGAAAGCCACAACTGCAACTAAATGATTCTTGGCCCATTTGCTGTTCAAAGCAAACCTTAGATGTCTCTGGAGGCTGCAGTAGAGGGTGGGATCTCAGTGAGGGCCCTACAACAAATCAAGGTTCTTTTGAGGAAAACCATCAGACAGACAGGGCTTTGAGAGCAGAGAAAAGATTCTCGGGGGAGAAAAGCTCAATTAGGATGGCACAACATCTCCCCGTTAGTGTCCTGTATAGATTATATCAATGGTCTCCCTGCAGAGGAAAGAAGGCCAGAATTACTAAGGCACAATCCCATAGTCCAAGGGGCATAAGAAATCTTTTGTGCTAGTCCCCCAGGGAAGCCTCCATCTGCAAGTTCTCTCTTTCCCTGAAACTCCACAAGAAGCCAGAAAACTTGCTTGGACGTGTGGAGAGGGAACTCAGAATACCAAGAAGAGAAGGTTTCTCCATCCCAGTGCCAAAGCTTATTCCAGAGGCAGAAGGTCCCCTCCTTGGATGGATATATTGTATTCAGTGGCCTGGTACCTTTAATGATAGTATGCAGCAGGCAGAGCAGAATTTGGGAAACCCAGCCACCAACATCACAGGACACTCCTCAGACCTCCCAATCCTCCCAATGAGCCTTATTGCTCTGGCCTGACAAGAGGAGAGTCTGACTCACCAACAGAGCTCCTAAGGAAAGTTGGCTAACAGGAAAAAAAAAACCCACCTTTTGGTAGAATTGCTCTCTTTGCCAACTCTTAGCACCCAAGTGTCTTTCTTCCCAAACTCCTTCTTAATGGGTTTCCAAGAGATGCTTCTCATTTGCCTCCTGAGAGCCCAGAGATGCAGGCAACATGATGGCATCTCCAAGACAGAGAGGTTGAAGTCTGTGCATAAAAGAAGACCATCTCCATTCAAGCTGTACCCCTTACTGTAGTTGCAGGAAGAGGATGGCTGGATTGTTCTTCTTCTTGAGGCACTCAATGGCACTTTTTCACCTTGGCCAAGAGCAGGACCAGGACCTCATTCCCACTGCAATATGATGAGGTGACGATGGCCCAGAGCAGTTCACCACCAGTACAGGAAAGAAAATCATAAGGAAACCAAGCTGGAACCTTCTCTGTATCTCAAGATCTCAGGAAGAAATACAGATGGGTCTACTTGTACTGTATTAGATACTTTTCATGAACTAGAATCCAATGCATCAGATGCATGAATGTGTGGAAATACTTTGAGAATTACTGTATACTACCTATTTTTGGACACCCTGGCACCAAGTGCAATATTCTAAGCCACAAACACATCAAGATTGCAATGTTAGTGAATGTTTCTGAATATATCAAAATGATGTGCACATTCAATTTAGTATCTTGTTCTGTAAATGTGGAACCAAAGTCATTTTTATTTATTGATCATAAACCTACTTAGCTGTAACAGCATAAGGACCTTATGTGAGGAAGCTGTATAATGGTTTTTGAATGTCTCCTGGATGCTTTCCTAGTTATATGGGTAACTTTCCTGTCAGCACCTGTGTTGGTGACCTCAGAGGTGGTTCCGGCTGTCAACACAGTCAGTCCTTGGTGTGCTGTCATGTCTTGGAGAACTCAATCATTATCTATTTAATTTATGGAGAGTTGGGAGTGATAAAAGGAGTAAGATGATGGCCAGAGCACAACTGGCAGGAAATTCAGCTACAACCTAGCCAAGCAAAAAGTTCATATTAAGGTATATTCTAAAGGTACTAATGGTGCAAAAATGTTGATTTCATTATCTCATTTGCTTGTGTAGAATGGAATAAGCCATTTACAACTAACTGAATGATCTAGCCCTTGTATGCTAGTCTACTATTTCATGAATAAAATTTCTCAAATATATGTTATACATTGTGATTATGTCATGATCGTTTGAAATTTTCAGTAAGATTTCTCTTTTTATTTTAATTGGAATTCTTCCTGATACACCCTTTGAGGATTTAGACAATATTCTTGTAGTTTGAGACTTATGTTTTATGACTTTTATCCTTCAATAAAATTAAAAATCTGTTTTATTGAAAATAGTGGCATTTATTTTTTAATAGAATGCCATCAGATTCATCTTGTTTGGTTAAAAATACTTGAAAATACAATATGGAAGTTCCAAATTTTGGGCAGTGTGTTGGGTAATGAATGAAATAAGGATTTTGCATTCTTCCAATTTTGTTTCAATTTGCTTATTTTTCAAGTTTTAGAACTGAAATTGCCTGATAGCTTTGAGGATGATCTAAAATGAAAGCTGGATATAGAGAAAATGCTTGATTCTCCTGGATCTTTTTTGGTGGCTTTTTGTTCGTCTTGCTTGCTTGTGCAAGGTGGACCTGGAACATACATTTTGGAATCAATTTCAATATTTTTGATCAGAAGACTTTAGAAATAGGTTGAATTCTGGGAAACAAGTATTCCCAGCCCCTGCAAACAAGACTAAAGTCAATGATATTTTATTTTAAATACTGGAATTGATTGTTTGGATTATTTTTTCCCCAAAGTCATTTCAAACAGAATATGTGTTAGTAGTTTCTCAGTTAATCAACAGAGGTTTTATATTTTAGGATAATATCTTCATGAAATATTTCATATCTTCTATCTGCACTATCCCATTTGATAATTCAAAGGAAGTCTACAGTACCTGTGAAAATAATGCAGTCAATCATGAATTCTCCATTAACTGAACAGCAAAAATCTTGGAAGGCATATCTCAATTGCTAAACAAACTTTTGTTTCATAAGATTTGATGTGATCTTTTAGTTTAAAGAAATTAGTATGTTGTTTAGTCTCACTTACATATTAAATCTTGTTTTCATTTCCTGAGTTGTGAAAAATACTTTTCTGGATATTCTTAGCTAATTTTCTTGCAAAATCTTTAATCAGTGATTTGTAGATAATAGATAGAAATGATATACAATATTTTGGCATAGCAGAGGAAACCATAAGAAAGACATGGCTTCTAGGAATTGCTAAAAAAGATGGATTGTGTTCAAGAAAAGGTCAGGGTCTGGCCTAGAAGATATTCCAAGCAGTCATCCATGATCACTCAGGAGAATGGAGCTTACCACATGAAGCAGCAAGAGAAAACACACCTTCTTTTGGTGCAAAATGTGATAGTTACTTGAGAGAAGGATGCTAGAATTATTTATTGTATTTATTTATTACATTTCTATGCTTCCTATCTCACTGCTATAGCAACTCTGGGCAGTGTACAGGATTACAGTTTCAAGCATGTAAAAAATGTGTTTCACTGATATTTTTCTGGAATATATTCTTAAATAGTTAATGAGTGGCATTTCCCCTTTAGTTATCTCCTGGAACTTGTGCCTAGTTTAGCATCTAGACTTATATCATGTAGGTTAACTTTCAAATGAATAATATCTGCGATGTAGTTTACCTTACAGGTGTAATGATGATCTTTGATGTGCTCCTTGATACTGATAATGATGATAACAACAACAATAATAATGTTGGAAGGGATCCTGGAGGTCTTCTAGTCTAACCCCCTGCTCAGGCAGGAAACTGTATACCATTTCAGACAAATGGCTATCCAGTCTCTTCTTAAAAACTTCCAGTCTTGGTGCATTCACAGCTTTTGGAGGCAGGTTGTTCCACTGATTAACTGTTCTGTCAGGAAATTTCTCCTTAGTTCTAGGTTGCTTCTCTCCTTGATTAGTTTCCATCTGTTGCTTCTTGTCTTGAATTCAGGTGCTTTGGAAAATAGCTTGACTCCCTCTTCCTTGTGGCAACCCCTGAGATGTTGGAACACTGCTATCATGTTATCCCTAGTCCTTCTTTTCATTAAACTAGACATATCCAATTCCAGCAACTGTTCCTTACATTTTAGCCTCCAGTCCTGATCATCTTTGTTGCTCTTCCCTGTGTCTTTCTAGAGTCTCAACATCTTTTTCACATCGTGGTGACCAAAACTGGATACAGTATTCCAAGTGTGGCCTTACCAAGGCATTGTAAAGTGGTATTAACACTTCACGTGATCTTGGTTCTATCCCTCTGTTAATGCAGCCTAGCACTGTGTTAGCTTTTTTGGCAGCTGCAGCACACTGCTGGCTCATATTTAGGTGATTGTCCACTAGGACTCTGAGATTCCTCTCGCAGTTACTACTGTTGAGCAAGGTACCACCTATTTACTATACCTGTACATTTGTTTTTTTTCTTGCCTAAATGTAGAACCTTATTTTTTCATCATTGAATTTTATTTTGTTAGATAGTGCCCAATGTTCAAGTCTGTCTAGATCCTTCCGTATCTTAAGCCTATCTTCTGGAGTGTTGGCTATTCCTGCCAGCTTGGTGTCATTTGCAAATTTGATGAGTTCCCCATCTATCCCCTTATCCAAATCATTGATGAAGATGTTGAAGAGCACAGGGCCCAGAACAGAGCCCACTACACACTTCCCTCCATGTAGATGTAGTTCCATTGAGGATCACATGCTGAGTACAGCCAGTCAGCCAGCTATGAATCCATCTGGTAGTGATGCTGTCTAACCACATTGTTCTATCTCATCAAGTAGTAGGCTGTGGTCTATTTTATCAAATGCCTTACTGAAGTCCAAATAAATTATATCCACAGCATTCCTCTGGTCCACTAATTTTGTAACTTGGTCAAAGAATGCAATAAGATTTATCTGGCATGATCTGTTTTTGACAAACCCATGTTGGCTTTTGGTAATGACTTTGTTTGCCTCTAGGTGTTCGCTTGATTCGTTGTTTATCTTTTCCAGAATCTTCCCAAGTATTGAGGTCAGGCTGATAGGTCTGTAGTTTCCTGGATCCATTTTTTTCCCTTTTTTTGAAGATGGGAACTACATTAGTTCTTTTCCAGTCCTCAGTGCTCCAGGGTCTTTGAAATATATAGTTCTGAGATCACATCTGCCAGTTCCTTCAGGATCTTGGAGGGTAATCTATCTGGTCCTGGTGATTTGAACTTGTCTACGGTAGACAGATGCTCACTTACTATTTTCTTGCCTATCTTGTGTTTCTAAACTGTTTTTTATGGTACTGTTTTTGATAGGTTGGACTGTTTTTTCCCTTTGTGTAAAGACAGATACAAAAAATGAGTTAAATAGTTCTGCTTTCTCCCTGTTGCTTGTCACCTTCTTGCCACTTTCTCCCACTAATGGATCAATCATTTCCTTTTTCTTGTTTTTCATATGTTGAAAGAAATTTTTTTTGTTATTTTTTTACTTTTGTCGCAAGCCTTAGTTCATTTTGAGCCTTAGCTTCCCTCACTTCATCTTTGCAGGCTTGGGCTATTTGCTGATATTCTGCCTTAGTTATGTGCCCCTCTTTCCACTTTTTATACTTGTCCTTTTTGTCTTTCAATTTATCAGAGTTCTTTATGCAGCCATGCTGGTTTCTTTCGAGAGCTGTTATTTTTCTTCTTCGTTGATATTGTGCTAGACTGGGTTTTTATAATCTCACTTTTCAAAATTTCCCAAGCTTCTTGAGTTGTTTTTCCCTTTGAGGATTCTCATCCATGGAATCATTCCCAAGCTGTAAGTTTATTGAAATTAGCTCTCTTAAAGTCCAAGACTCTAGTCTGACTGTGTTCTACTGCTTGTGCTTGCATAATGTTCAATTCCAATATTGCATGATCACTCCTCCCCAAGGTTGCTCCAACACCTTCTATCATTTCATCTCTATTAGTGAGAATTAGGTCCAATATGGCTGATCCCCTAGTTCTCTTCTCTACTTTTTGGCAGACAAAGTTGTCTGCTAGGTTTGTCAGGAATCTGCTTGATCCTCCAGTTGGTGCAGAGTTTGTCTCCCAGTTGATGTCAGGGTAATTAAAGTCCCCCATTACTACTGTGATGTGCTTCCTACATACCTTAGTTAGTTGATTAGCAAAAAGTTCATCTATTTCCTGTTTGATTGGGTGGCCTATAGTATACACCTATGGCAATGTCATTTTCCCCCCCTTCTATATTGACCCAAATGCATTCAAGACACTTTTCATCATTGTTGTGCTCTATTTCTGATCTCACACCAACCACATCAACACAAACTATGGCAAAATGTATTAACTTAAAAAGATACGTCTTATAATTCACTGTATTACATACACCTCAAGTTTATTTATTGGACAGATTTTCTAAGGGATATGATCTTCTGGTTAACTTAATCCTTCTACTTCCCTCAGGACAAGCAAAGCTCACAGGCAGATAATAGTGAACTTAAAAATCTCCATTACTAGGTACAGGGCCATAATACAAGATATTTTAAGGTAATCTTGTTATTTTATATCAGAGGAAAATCTGAAAAGCTATGTGGCTTGACATCAGGAAGCTAACCTAAATTTTGTCAATTCAGTACATATCTCACAAATAGAGATTTCATCTCCCTACTGTGTTTGATCTCTATCATTGCCTGAGAAATTATTAGGAGCAATATCTATTTTTTTCAACTATAGCCACATTTTAAGTCCAAGTATTTTAGCACCTGAACTCAAGTGAGGATAATAAATGTCAAAAAATATTTATAGCTAGGTATATTGAGAGTTTCCAGTTCCCTCTACTGCAATAACATGCATCCATCTGCTAACAGTATTAGAGCTGCCGTTTTAAAAATATTAATATGATCCAAAATTAGAAGACTGTGGCATACCGAAATAAATGTTGCATCTGTTTAATATAAAACCAATAATTAAATTAGTTGTAAATCATCCAGGAACAACCCTTTCGTCTTTTTGGCCTTCTGCTTGTAAAGGAATTCAACCTGATCACACATCAGTGTTGAAAACTCCCAAGCTATTCCCTCTGGCATGCTTCTAGAATTCAAGCAGTGCAGTCTATCAATAGAAGTTTTAAAAACTACTGGTATTGTATAGTTTACTCCCAGACTTCAGATACATTGGGCTGGGTTTTTTTGGGATGAAGTAGAAGACCAACTGGGCTAGTGCACCATTCTGATACTAGCAACTAGCTCTAGACCTCTGCAACCAAAATTCAAAATCTAAATGATCCCAGAGGAAATTGAGCTAGCCAAGTATATATGTGCATCATTTTCAATGTATATTTTATAATTTTTATTTCATAAATAATTTCAACAATATGCAGAAACCTCCTTGTCCTTTTCCTTCCTTATGTGAGTCAAGCAAGAGGTTGACAAAAGGCAATATTTTGTACTTAGAATCAAGACAATGCTATAAGGTAGCTGAAATTAAAACATGAAACTAATGAATGTTTTTAACTATTGATATTTTTTCACTTCTTTTGTCACTCATGCACTTAGTCCAGTCTTCCTCTCCACTCTGACAATACCACTCCAATACATGTTGCAATAAAATGCAAATTAAGGTACTGGGGAATAAAGGGGGGGGCGGAACCACAATAGCAGTTAAATAAATTATACTCATGTTTGTTCCTTTCTTTCATGAAAAGGGAAATAGATGGGGGACATTCCAGGTATTTAGAAATTCTGCACAGTAAGGCCTTGGGCTTATTGGGAGCTTGGCCATTACTCTGTTCCCACAGCTGCCCTCTGCCTCTGCATCTTCACCCCAAGCCCTCTTCTTCCTAAATTTAACACAAAGAGAACTCAGAGAGGCCAATCTCCAGTAATCCAGAGAAGCAGCACTGCTATCACTCAACAGGAAACATGAAGATGGAAACCAAAAAAAGGAGAACTACGCAGCCAGGCAGCGTAGACAAAACTGCCCTTACGCCCCAATGCGCACAGTTGATGCTGCAGGGCGTGTGCAGAGGGCGTGGCCATGGCACTGCTGGGCTACCTGGGCGATCTGCGACGGGCCCTGGAGGCGGTGAGTGGCCCTGCGGGCAAGCAGGGTGGGGCGGAGCAGGGCAGGAGGTGGAGCAGGGGCAGGGGCAGTTTTTGGGCACTTGGTCTCTAAAAGGCTCGCCATCACTGTTATAGATTATGTATATGGCCTATGACCGTATACATAATAAAATTATTTGACTGAATTATATGGCAGCCTGGAAAAAAAATATCCTCCCATCCACGGACAGTAATAAGCCAAATTCCTTCCTTTCCAGGGATTAACCATTGTCATCTGAATTCCAGGTGTTGTCCTGTCTCTTTCATAGGCTAGTACTTCTTGGGTTAGCTAAGCTCTACAGCAACTGAGTCAGTAGCTCTATCTCATCATTCCACAGTAAGATTAGGCCTTTGATAGATGTTAACAGTCCAGTGAATGCACTTTCTCTCAACAATCTGGGTCCTCATTTTACCAACCTCGGAAGGATGGAAGGCTGAGTCAACCTTGAGCCTGGTGAGACTCAAACTGATGTCCACTACAATATCTCTGAAAAAGAAAAATAAGAAATCCAAGAAGAAATCAGCATGATTACATAAAAAACTTTGATAAACTGAAAGTAAAAAAAGGATACATATAAAAAATGGAATGTGGGACTAAAGCAGAATACCAGCATATAGCCTGAATCAGCAAAGATAAAGTCAGGGAAGCTGAGGCTCAGAATGAATTAAGACTTGCAAACAAATGTTAATACTAATACTAATAATAATAATAATAATAATAATAATAATAATAATAATAATAATAATAATAATAATAATAATGTTTCTTTCAACTTGTAAAAAATAAGAAAAAAGTCAAGGTAACAATGTCCACTAATGGGAGATTCTTAGGCCCAGTACTCTTCAATATCTTCATAAATGATTTAAATCATGGGTATCACACTTGCCAAATGAGGTTACGTATCGCGACTTTTTTTGCACTGCAGGAGCTGGGGTGGGCGCAGCCTTTGTATGATGCAACTGGCTCATGGGCCGGCAGTTTGACACCCCTGATTTAGATGAAGGAATATAATAGAACTCGTCAAATTTACAGACAATACCAAGCTGGCAGGAATAGCCAACACCCCAGAAGATGATCAACATCCAGAAGGATCTCGACAGATTTGTACACCAGGCCTTAACTAACAAAATGAAATACAATGGTGAGAAACCTAAACACTTAGGCAAGAAAAAACAAATATACAGGTATAGTTATAGTTATAGAACTGATGGAATCTGGCTCAATAGCAGAAAGTGTGAGAGGGATCTTAAGAGTCCTAGTAAACAGCCACTTAAATATGACCCAGCAGTGTGCTGCAATTGCTGAAACAGTCAATGCAATCCTAGGCTGCCTTAACAGAGGGATAGAATCAAGAGTATGGCCAATAATTCCAAGACAACCAGGTTCTACCAATGATCAGGGAGGCCTTCCCAAGAGAGGCCAAAGTTGGAATCAGCTTTCCCAACTGCAGAATTATGGGAAAATGTTTCTCATAGAAGGGATTCTGACCATTGTGCAATAAACAGTGCAGTCGTAAAACATTTGTAGAGAGAAGGTGTTCATAGCAGCAAAAAACAAGGTAAATATATTAAGAGAATGAAAAAGAAAGCAAAGAAGTAAAAATGTCAATTTGTTCACATTTAATTGAAAGAAAGAAATTGGCACCTCAACTGCAGTATCTAAACAGTAATAATCCAAATATAAAATTGCTGGAGCTGATTAATTCCTTCAGTAATTTCTAATTGCTGGAGCTGATTAATTTTTTCAGACGACCTGGTTGTCTTGGAATTGTTGATCATACTCAGTCAAATCTAGCCAGCTAACTAGTTTCCTAGGAAAGTAAAAAGAGGTTGGAGGAGTGGGAAAAGAGATACAAGCAGAAAACAGCAGCAGTACTACTGATTTTATTTGTACCTGAAAAGAAATGATAATATACACTTTTCAAGGAAGGAAGGAGGGAGGGAGGGAGGGAAGTAAGTCCATTTTTTTCTCCAATATTTCTGCAAATTCTTTATATTTCTGCATCAGGCAAAGCTTGTTTCATCTCTTTATTTTGCACATCTTCCAGGATGTTTTCTTTTCTTTAATATGCCCAAACTAATGGAAAAGCACTGTCTCAGGTTTCTCCTCATGAAGAACAGCCTTCTGGAGCATGTGGGTGTGGCACCATACGGTTCCTAACCCTAACCCAGACCTCCTTTTCCAGACTGCAGACATTATCTAAGGTATGTTCCCCTTCTTCTGGGTAATCCTGTGAATGACAATGACTTGCCTTTAGCTAGCAGGGGAAAAGAATCTCAGAATTTCTATTTCCATGAACTTGGAGGTTAGGGTTAGGGTTAAAAAGAGAGTCTATTGAACAGGGATGTTTGACCAGAGCTATGCTTGTATTGCTAGATGCAACTCCAGAGTAATCCCCACCCATCCTCTAGGCAAATAGGCTCTCCTGTCTTTGCTCTTAAAACCCTGCCCAGAAGTAGCAGGGTGCTGGAGAGGATGAAGCAGAAAGAGGAAAAGCTCAGCAGGAGGATCACATCCATTTAGGATGTCAGTCAGCTGCAGAGGGCCCTTCCTTGCTGTAAATGAGCCAATTGGAAAAGAGTTTGGGTGCATATATTTAGCCTTTATAAATTGCTCCAATGGCCAGGTGTCATCTCTCTTCAGCAACCCAGAGCACTCCAGCACAGTTCACTCAGGTTAAGAAAACTGACTATAGGGCCTCCAACAATCCCAACAGAAAACAGTTTGTCTTTCTAACCCATGGACTGATAGAGATGTCGGCCTCCGACGCCTCTGTAGCCTGTCCCCCGCTTTCGTCTGACTCCACGTTTGAAATATCATAAATAAACAAGTTCACATATTCCAATCCTCAAGCAGTAGAGCACTTAGAAACCTTAAGGTTAGCAGGATATAAAATACAATTTCTCCCCTCCCCCGCCAGGACTTGAGGCATGACTTCCATCGGTCCTGTTGCCAAACCTCTCTTATCTCTGAGGTAGGAGTTGTGTCCCCATCAAGAGAGTTCTCGTCTTCCTCAGTTTCTTTTTCTGCCATTTCAGTCCTGTCCAGAGGAAGAAGGTGAGATGTGTAAGGACATCAAGCTAGCTCAGACTCTGCTTTCCAAGATAAGCCAGTCCATCTTTTTCTAGCCTGCAAGCCCCTGGGATCTTCACTCTCCAAGGTGCTATCTACTTTCACAGACAGGGACTCCTTTCCTGCTTCATGTCCCTCGGCCTCTTGTCTTCTCCAAAGGTAGGGTTACTTCTGGTGAATCCTAAAATTACAATGCAAATTTTCTTCATTTAAATATAGGACTATAGAGGTTTAGTCCCCACTTATGAATATAAGAGAGAACTTGAGATTCTCAATTCCATATTGTTGAATGAGAGCTGGCCATATTAAGGACTATTATATACTGTATAAGGCAGAGGTGGTTTCCAAAGAAGCAATACAGGACTATTTAAAAGGAGCTGATCTTCCAAAGGTGCCAGAGAATATGCGACATATCTTAAACGAGATGATAACAATGATGGAGATCACAGAGGCGATTAAAAGACAAAAGAAGGATAAGACTCGGGGGCCTGATGGGCTCCCTGCAGAATTCTATGTAGCTCTACAAGAAATAGTAAGTCCAATTTTGAAGGAATTGTGCAATGAAATTTTCTCAGAAACAAAAATACCAAACTCATGGATTGAAGCCAACATCACCTTGATACCTAAAGAAGATACTGATCTCACACAAATCAAAAACTACAGACCAATATTGTTATTAAATGTGGATTATAAAATCTTTACTTCAATAATGGCAGAAAGAATGAAGAAATTCTTGACAGAATTTATCCATACAGACCAAAATTGCTTTTTACCTAAAAGACAGATAAAGAATAACCTAAGGATTATTTTAAATGTTTTGGAACACTATGAAAACCATCCAGGGAAACAGATGGCACTTATATTTCTTGATGCACAAAAAGCCTTTGATAACTTAAATTGACAAGTTATGTTTCAACAGTTGACGGAAATGGACTTTGGCAAAAACTTTATAAATGCAATTCAAGCAATTTACAATAAACAAACAGCAAGGATGCTTCTAAATGGAGATTATACAGTCGGCTTTGAGATCAAAAAAGGCACAAGACAGGGATGCCCACTATCTCCCTTGTTATTTATTCTCACATTGGAAGTGCTGGCTAGAAATATTAGGCAAGATATGGAAATCAAAGGACTGGAAATAAAAGAACAGAAATATAAATTACAGGCTTTTGCAGATGATTTGGTTTTTATTTTGGAGGAGCCATTGGAAATAGTTACTAAACTTCTGCAGAAAATAGAGGAATTTGGAGAAGTAGCCAGCCTGAAAATAAATAAGGAAAAGACTAAGGTATTAACAAAAAACCTAACAGACAAACAGAAAACCCAACTTGCAAAAAAGACAAATCTTCAAATAGCCAAAAAAGTTAAATATTTAGGTATCTACTTAACATCAAAATATACAACATTAAAAGAAGATAATTATGAAAGACTACTGAAACAAATAAAAGTAGATTTGGAAAAGTGGAAAAACCTTCAACTGTCATTGTTAGGAAGAATAGCGACTGTGAAGATGAAAATCTTACTGAAACTACTCTTTTTATTTCAAACAGCCCCTGTCAAACTGAGCAAGAAATTTTTCAATGATTTAAATGCAACAATAGTGAGATTTATATGGCAAGGGAAGAAAGCACGAATTAAAACCAAATTGTTACAAGAAACCAAAGACAGAGGGGGGTTTGGACTTCTGGATTGGAGACTCTATTACCAAGCAGCCATTCTGCTTTGGCTTAAAGCAATGTTTCTCAACCTTGACAATTTTAAGGTATGTGGACTTCAACTCCAGAATTCCACAGCCAGCAATGCTGGCTGTGGAATCCTGGGAGTTGAAGTCCACATGCCTTAAAATTGTCAAGGTTGAGAAACACTGGCTTAAAGAATGGATTGCATTGAGAAATAAATGACTTCTTTACTTAGAGGGGCATGATCTGCAACTGCTTTGGCATGCGTTCTTATGGTATGAGAAAAACAAAGTTCATAAATATTTTCAAACCCACACCATAAGGAACGTATTGCTTCCGGAATGGGAGAGAATTAAACACAAAATTTACACGAAAATACCTGAGTGGCTTTCAACAATGGAAGCATTTGCTTACCCAAATTTAATTAACTATGACAAACTCGTTACTTATAAAGACATTTTGGATAAAGATGGAAAACTTAAAGACAGGCAAGTTCTTCAACAATAAGGTATTAACTTAACATGGTGGTCCGATTTGCAAATTCAAACAAGACATGAAAAAGATGTAAAATCAATGGGATTTTACAGAAAACAGACATTATTTGATAAAACACTTTTGAAACAGACGAAAACTTGATTAAGAAACTCTACAAATTTCTGCTAAGTTGGAAGATGGAAGAACAAGTAAAAGAAACAATGATAGTGTGGGCAAAAAACTTTGGATATTCTATAGATTTAGAAGACTGGGAAAAGCTTTGGGATAAAAATATTAAACTTACTAAAACAGCTTCATATAAAGAGAATTTATATAAAATGTTTTATAGATGGTATATGACACCAGTTAGATTAGCGAAAATGTTTAAAAATGTATCGAATATCTGTTGGAAATGTAAACAAAAGCCAGGTACCTATTATCACATCTGGTGGATATGTCCTAATGCAAAGAAATTTTGGTTCAATATCCATATATGGCTGGAAAAGATAACTAAAATACAGATAGAATTTAAGCCAGAACTATTTTTGTTAGGAATATTAGGACTTAATTATGGAAAAGAGAATGAATATTTAATATTACATGTATTGACAGCTGCGAGAATTGTATTTGCCCAATTTTGGAAAAATGAAAACTTACCAGCTGACCAGATTATAATCATGAAAATCCTAGAATGTTCAGAAATGGATAGACTAATTTTAGAGATTAAAGAGAAGGAAGATTCAGTTTGTTTTAAAACATGGGAAAAATTTATCAATGGTTAGCATCACGCTAGAGCGAGAAAGGATTGTGAAATTTAATAGGATGGATGATATTTACCGACTAAGCTTTATTTTTATGATTACTCTTACTATTATTGATTATAATTGTTTAGTATTATATTAATTATTGTTATTCAATATTTATACCCGGATGATAGTCTGCTTGCTAAAGCGGTGAATTTTTTGTGGAGGACAACTCCACCATTGTATTTATTCCCACTACTATCCCATTCCTATTCCCCAACCCCATCCAATACCCATATCAACCCTATTCCTTCCCTTCCCTTATAAAATCTAATAAAATATTTATTTAAAAAATGAAAACAAACGAAGAGTATTCCTTTTTACAATAAAATTGGCTTCAACATGAGGGGGGAAAAAAGAGTCGTACTTTCCTAAGAGAGCCAGTTGGGGCAGGTCTTTACAGACCTATTGTAGTGCTACGAGATACTCCTTCTTACAACCTGGCTAAATGGCTGGTATAATGCTTAAGCTTCCTGACTCCACCCTTGAACAATACAGTCACATCATCCACACAATGTTTGACAAAACTACAAAGCTTAAAGATCATGGTCTCCTTTGACGTAGTGTCCCTATTTACATCCATCCATCCTTCCCCACTTAGTATATGTAAAGTAATAGACAGAAAAATAGAAAAAGACATAGATCAGAAAAATCTAACCAGGACACAAATCATGAAGCTACTCCAGTACTGTCAACATACCTGGGAAATGTATGAGCAAATAAAAGATGCCAATGGGATCCCCAATATCAGAAGTCATTGCAGAAACTATCCTGCACGAATTAGAACACAGTGCATTTCAAAACTACACACTTTACTTTTAGTGCTTCTATGTGGATGACATGTTTGTCATCATTAAAAGAAATGCACTGAAAGACTTTCATACCCTACTGAACTCCATCTTTCCAGACATACAATTCACAATAGAGGAAGAAACGGCTAGACAATTATCATTTTAGATATGTTTGTCAATTGGCAGGAAGATGGAAACCTAGAAATCATGGTTTATCATTAAAGCTACCAACACTCCATGCATTCTGAGTTTCAACAGTAACCATCCACTGTAACACAAAGAGTTGCATCAGAACACTATATGGCAGGGTGAGAACCCATTGTAGTACTCAGCAAGCTAAACAACTGGAGAGAAGGTACCTATATGAACAATTCAGGCAGAATGGGTACCCACAAGCATTTATTACAATATGCAACACGCACAGGAAAGAAAAAAAATGTACAAAACAAACTATATGGCATACCTTGCCATACATCAAAAACATTTCAGAAGCAGTAGAACACAACTTCTGAGATCTGCAAGTGGGCATCGCACATTGCCCAGAGGCTACCATAGGAGGACAAATCATGCATTGGAAAGATCACTTGAAACTGGGAAATACTTCTAATATAATCTGCCGGATCCCCTGTATGGATTGCTCCTGTGACTATGTTGGACAGACAAGGAGGAAGGTAACTACCAGACTGTAAGAACACAAGCAACTGGTCAAACAAGGAGACCTGAACTCATTGATAGACTCACATTGCAATGAACCAGGACATACATTCAATTTCACAGCTACTAAACGTTTTGGCCAAACAGGCACAAAAAAAGTCAGGGAATTGATGGAAGCCTAGGAAACAAGCCCCTTGTCACTCATCAGGGGTGCTGGTTTACTACCAGCTTATCAAGTACTTAGGAACCGAGGACTTTGGTAGCACAAGGAAACAACAGGCAATGACTTAATAGCCAGCCATCAACACCCCAATCAACTACCATAGTAAAAAGCCACACACAGCCCAAGGATCACATAAATACTAGGCATAGAATAGTCCAAAACACACATTCTGGTAGAAATAAGTCCGAACGACCAGAAGACTAAACCTCTGGTCTCGGTGGCCAATCCAGATTGGATCCTTTTAAGCATAATCCATACCAAGGTGCCTTCATTATCTAGTCCCCCTTTGGCCCAAATTCCCCCCCCCATCGATTAAGGACAGAAGAGAAAGGCTCCTATCCAGGAGATTGAGCTTCTCTCCCATTGAAACCTATGCCTTCCTTCTGCAGACTTTTATCTTAGCCTTTTTTCTTTACAGTAGTAGTGCAGCAGCCTTCTTCAGCTGAGTTCCTCAGCTGAGAATATGTACCTTGTTAAATTGGGAAGGGACTTCACAGGTTTCAGCCTGAGGCTCCTGTCAGGCTCCTTGACATCCATCCAAACTCAAAAATTATAGTTTATTCATTTCAAGGAACAAATCAAAGTCCTCTGCGTGTGATGGAATGTTGTCTGGATTCCCAGGAGAGGGAGCATTCCAGAGAGCAAAGAGATTGCTGAACTTGGGAAATTTGGCTGACAGGAAGAGGGTCAAAATGACTCTTCCCTAGTATTTCCCAGTATTTTGCCCTCCAAGCTATCAAGGATTTCCAGGAATCCTAGGGGCTCTTCTGGAGTTTGCTAGGCTGGCTGTGTTCCCCCAAGTGAGAATTCCTCCCTTCCCCACCCAGCTCTGAGGAATGAACCCCCACTGGCCATATTGCAAAACCATCCTTACTCCTGGAGACGGAGATATGTCTTCGTCACAAGATCTCTCCTGCTTCTCTCCTGGGCCTCATCAGTTCTGACCAAAGAAAGGTGATATGTCAAAAAATATCCAATTAAGACCAGCCAGTAACACATCTTTTTGTCCCTGCAAGCCCCTTATGGAAAGTGATCTTGGGGAGAGGTTCTTACACATATTGCAGTCCATCAGAGGTGCCCCACCATGCCCAGGATTTAGGGGAAGACCATGGCACAGGAAAGTCTTGTACATTGGTGCCCCTGTAATATGAAAGCACTTTTCCAGAGGTTTTGTGAAGAGAAAAGAGAAATAGATGTGAGCCAGGCGGAAGAGTGGGGAAGCATGACTTTTTCCTATACCCTTGGTAGCTGAGTTGGCCACAATTTCTCTGAAAAGCCTTTGTGCTGCCGTAGCCAAGATAGATGTTGGTCTTTCAGTCCATGAAGCAAATAGAAGCAGCGGTGCTGTGATTAGGTTCACAACCTTGTTCCCTTGGCAATCAGGGGAGCCTTACAAAGATGGAACTCATTTGGGACTAGGAGTGGCTGAGCAGTCTGGTGACTGACTCTCTTGGTGGTCTTTGGCTTCTGCCTTTTATGTGAGAAGCTGTTGGTTCATAAAAAAAACAGAGAAGCACAATCACGTGTGACACAAAGCACAGAGAGAATCATAGATTCATAGAGTTGAAGGGACTTCTAGTCCAATCCCCTGCACAAGGCAGAAGTCCTTATACTATCTCAGACAAATGATTACCCAATATTTTCTTGAAAATCTCCAGCAATGGAGTACACACAACTCCGGGAGGCAAAATGTTCCTGTCTTAACAGTTCTTACCATCAGGAAATTCCTCCTTATTTCCAGGGTTGGATCTCTCTCTGAAGAGCTTCCGCCTACTGCTTCTTGTCCTACCCTCCACTGCTCTGGAGAATCAACACCCTTTCCCTATAGCAGTCCTTCAAGTACTAGACTTCTATCATGCTCCCCTCCTTCTCTTTAAAGGCCCCTGGAACCCAACCTATTTCTCTGCTGGGTCTCTTGGGCAACGTCCATTCCCCTTTGGGCCAGCACAGCCTGGCATTTCTTGCCCATCTGTTAGTGGTCCCAATTGCAGTAACAGACACTAACGAGCACTATAATATATAAAGCATATGGAATATTAGTGACCTAATAACTGATCAACTGATACAAACACACTATATTATTTAAAGCATATGGAATATTAGTGACCTGATAACTGATCAACTGATACTAACAGACACTAACGGACACTATAAAATTTAAAGAATATGGAATGTTAGTGACCTGATAACTGATCAACCAATAAGCCACTCAGAATCACCTTGTAGAAGAGATGGGCGGGATATAAACTTAATAAAAATAAAACTATGATTGTTCTCTTTTAGATGTAGTTTCATCTCTAGCAACCAATGATTTCTAGATTATGTGTTGGGCACATTTTTGTGCGTTTTATTCTAATTTTTGCAGCATTGCTCCACACCCCTTTTGAGATTCTACAATCCTTGGTTAAAGGGCAAACTTTTAAATAACAGGTGGTCCTCAAAATATGGTTGTAATGGAACCTGCCCATTACAGTCGCTCATTGCAGCAGTCATTAGGTAAAATGCGTTACCAAACAACCTCCCTATGCGTTCTCCCCAATGAAACATAAAACAAACATGCAGGTGGTTAAGTGGAACATGGGATTCCTTCCCAAGCCTCCCCCACCTCCAAGACATCTCCATTTCCACTGCCTTGGGTCACCACAGGCCTTTTCCCACTCGCTCCAGGTTCTCCCAGACCTTAGGCCTGATTCCCACCCCACCATGCCAAATATCCTTCTTCTCACTTAGCATTTGAAAGGCTCTGAGGCCTTCCAGAGTGCTAGAATGACCTCTTTCTTTGTGTGGCTACATGTAACCGTTCTGAAAGTAGCTGCCATTTTGTCTTGTCCACAAAATGTCGTCCGCATTCGGGTCACCGCCTCTGCATCGTTTGGGACAAATGGTTTCATTTTGCTGCCTCAAACAAGCTCTCTCCCTTGCATTGAGAAGCTTTCTGTAGCACCCTGGAGACCTCTCTAAGGCAGCAAAGTGAAGTAGCGTATGTAGAATTGCCATTTTGTCCCCGCCCATTTGTGGGCAGGGACAAAATGGCGGCCATGTTCGAGTGTCTGTTTCAGTGCCTGGGGGAGAGGGTACTTTGTTATACTGCCTTAACAAGCTCTGCACAGTGCATTAAGAAGCTTCTGCAGCACTGTGTAAGCCTCTCTCAAGCAGTTTATCTGGCAGCCACCATTTTGTTCCCATTCCCAAATGGGAGGGACAAAATGTTGGCTGCACTCAAGTCACTGCCACACAGCCCAGGGACAAACTGCTTCATTTTGCCGCCTTACCAAGGTCTGCAGAGGGCCGGAGAAGTTTCAGAAGCTTCTGCATGTAGCACTGTGCAGATCTCTCTAAAGCAGCAAAATGAAGCAGTTTCTCTGGCGGCCACCATTTTTCCCCACCCACAAACGGGGAGGACAGAATGGTGGCCACATTTGGATCGCCACTGTGCAGCCTGGGGACACATGGCCTTCCTTCCTTCCACAACAAGAGATTCAGAGAGCTTCAGCAGATAAGTGTGAGCGTGATGGGTCTGTGGGGAGGAGGAGATCCAAGCGTTGCAGCATTTTGGCAGGGTAGGATTGGGTGGGGAGGTGAGAGGGTGCTGCAGACCACTCTATGGTGGGTCGTAGGGGTGAATAACCCGCAGGCCTGCTGCAGCCATCCTAACTTTGAAATCAGGTCACATGTAGTTTTTGAGGGGTGTGTTGTAATTACAAACATTCGTTAAATGGTCTGTGTACCTTGAGCATTATTTGTATCTGTTTTTTAATAAAATGTGTTAGTCTGAAAAGTTTCTACAAATAAATAATGAACACGGCCACCGTTTCAAGGAGCATTAGGCATTCATCCAATGCATTCTTTTGTACAGCAAGCAAAACAAATCCCAGGTCCTCAGAATATAAAGAAGAGAAATAATTGGACTGACACATTGCATTAAGCCATGGTATGGTTAAACATATGTGAATTCAGACAGTGTTTACAAACACTGGTTTATGTCTCAGAATATTGTGAGCTTCTATAGTACCAACTGCTATTTATGGAATAAATTATTAAATAAACCATAATGTGAGCAAGATGTTCTGGAGTGAAATGCTTTCAGAGCTCATTGTAACTTTTTTTCCATTGCACTCTATCTACTGAGAGATGGGTTCCCACTCTTATTTCCGAGGGATCTTAAAAGTATTTTAATTTCAAATTGCTTTTAATGAAGAGGATGCTAGTAATACAAAGCAAACATTAAGAGCATTAATAACAATTAATGGTAACATGTCCCCCCCAGAGCCATGCTTACTCTGAACAGCCTTGAGACATTCCTAGAGGATTCAGAATCCTGCTGAAAGGATTTTTCAAGCTAAATGAAGAGTGGTAGACCAGTAATCTGCTAGACAGTAATGGATTCCACATCCATTGAATGAGCATTGAAGCCCACATCTGCCCAATCAGCAATGGAGCCACATCTGTCAGTCTTCATTCCATTATCATCATCATAACATCATTCTAGCCATTGTCTATTCACTGCAGAATGAAGGCCTCTTCTGCATGTTTCCAACCAATACAGTCTTGAGCTTTCATTTGCCAGGACTGGAGTTGCCAGGAAATTACCATGATGGTATTGCTGCCTCTGCTTTAAGAGGTGTGAACATGCATATCATGCAGTAATTCAATAATGCTAATAAATAACTTGACAAGATTAATATCCTGCAAGCAAAACTGCATCTATATATTCAGATTTTAGGTCAGCTATTCCTCTGAGTATGTGTATGTGTGCATGCATGCTTGTGCATGCTTCTTTATTGATTTTATTGACACAATAGGAAAAACTATTGAAAAAAAAGCTCAGGAAAGAAAACAATGAAAGTGCAAGGAAGAAAGAGAAAAAAGATAGAAAAATAGTGACTTCCAGCTTTCTTTGGTACAGATGTAAGTAAAAAATACATGAAGTGCTTATTCTAAGTTTAACATTTGACTACATTTCCATAATCCCATATAATTCTAATTCCAAAATCTCAAAATCAATGTTTCCTTTCTGTCAGTTTCTTACAAAAAATCCAAAAATGATTACCAAGTAGAAATAAAATGTGTCAAAGACTTTCTTTTCATCAAGGCTGTCAATTTTGCTATCTCTGCCAATTCTATCAGTTTCCCCATCCAATCTTCCATTTTAAATATTTGAAGTCCTTCCACCTTTGAGCATACAAAGGTCTTGCTGTATTTATCATATATAAAAATAAAGTTCTATAAGATGTTTCCATTTGTTTTTCCATTAAGCCCAAAAGAAAGGCCTGTGGTTTCAATTGTATATTCACTTTTAAAATCTTCTGCATCAAAATATATACTAGATCCCAATATTTTCTACTTTGTTAAGAAATGTTAACAAACATTTGTGAAGAAATGTTGCTTCAGTTTGATTATATTTCCAAGAAAATTTCCAACAAATATTTGAAATTTCTTTATATATTTTGACAGTCTATCCTGTCATGTACCAACAATACATCATTTTATAAAAAGTTTCTTTTAAGTTTATAATTCAATGTAAATTTCAACCTTTTTTCCACATACTCTCCCATTCTCCAATTGTGCATTATATTTAAATTTTATTGCCCATTTTATCATACAATCTTTAACTTGTTAACATTTTCAGTAAAAGTTTATATTATTAGCAATGGTACAATCATCATTTGTACAGAGCTCTACATCAAATTCAGTTTTAGCCTTTTCAAATTCATAATTCTTATCCAACTTAAATCTTTTCATTAGCCTTTTCATATACTAGATAATGAAATTGTGCAAGAAATGTCCCAGTAAATTACAAACCAATAAATTACAAAGTTAAATCATACATGAGCTGCAAAAACATAGACACTCACTAGAGGGCAGCAAAGAGTTGTGGTTTCCTGATCTTTGTAAATTTGATGTGATAACCTTACTTGCAGCCTGGTTTTGGGAAAGGTTGGAAAGGTCACATTCCAAAAAGAAAGAACATTCCAAACTATGTAATGATATCAGTTACATACACCTTTCTTTCGCCTCGTCAGAAATAAACAAAGGCATTGTTTAGAAAAGCTGTTTTTTTTTTCATGCCTTTCCTGATGTGACTTTCAGTAGAATCAGTGCAGCTTATTCTGAAGAAATATTTGTAAGATTGCACTTTCTTTATAGAAGATTAACACCCAAATTACAGCATCTATTAAGCTCCAGCAGGCAGTCCCATTTTATTAGGCCAGACATGTCAAACAAAAGGCCTGGGGGCTGGGTGCGGCCCGCGAAGTGGTTTCATGTGGCCCGCGAAGCCATCCTGGAAACAGTGAGGGAACGGCCCCCGCTGCCTTGGCCCTGACCCAGGCCAGCTGGGAGCCAATGTACAATTTTGTGGTGGCCATCTATGTTGGAACGCATTCAGTCTTAGCTCCATAAGCCCCCCCCCCCGGCATGGCCTGAGAGGAACAGTGAGGCTCCTCCAGTGAACCATGCCTTGGCACTTGCCCTGGTCCCACCTCCTTCTGCCAGAGACCCACAGCTCTATCCCACTCCTGCCCAGGCCCCCACAGGCACCCTTGACGTGAACGATGTAGAGCTGACCACGCCCACCCAGTAGGCCGCACTCACCCTGGCCACACCCACCCAGCCCCCTGAGGGCAACCGCAATGCTGATGCGGCCCTCAATGAAATTGAGTTTGACACCCTTATATTAGGCTAACACAAGACCATTTATACCAATGCTATCTTGTTCTACAGAAAGTTAAATAATATAGGGGAATATTTGTAGCTCAGGGTTGAAATGAGGGATGCTTGGAGCTCTCTGAGCTTGAGTGTTCCTTCAGTGGAAGTTTTTAAGGAGCGTTTGGACAGCCATTTGTCTGAAATGGTATAGGGTCTCCTACTTGAGCAGCGGAAGGACTGGAAGACCTCCAAGGTCCCTTCCAACTCTGTTACTTGGTTCTGTTCTGTTTGTGCACTGGTGATGTTACCTAATTTGGGTAACGAAATGTCTGCAAGAAAACAACCAAGCTCAGAGAGCACAAAGGACCCATCAGCATGTTAACTGTTATGGCACAGTACAATCTTATACATGCCTGTTCAGTTATGGGCTTGAGTTCCGTAAGATTTAGCCCTAGATAAGAGCGTAATAGGTTTGCAGCCTTATTATAGGAGAATTAAACATCACAAGCAAATTCAAATGGTATTGATGACTGACTGACTGATTGATTGATTGATTGATTGATTATGTGTCTGAATTTTGCAGCATTTCTGAAATAAACATTCCATCATCTCCATCTGCCTCCCCCTTCTGCTGGTTTATGGTATGTAAGCATAATATAATCAAAAAAGTGCATTTCTAATTTGTGCCTCATATACAGTGGCATTCACCATAACTTTTATCAAAAAATCCTAGGAATTACTCCTAGCCATTGCTCAATAAAATCCTGAGATCCTACATGGAAAAAAAAATACCTGTCCCTAAAGGGCAAATGAGGAAGAAAAAGAAGAAATAGAAAAAAAGGAAATAACTAGATATAATTCAGTACTTCTAAGGTAAATATTACCACAGCATTCAGCATAAGTAACTGATAATGAACAGATTCCAAAAATCATTTCTTATGCTGAGAAAGCTTTTGATTTGATTTCCTGGAGGCTTCTTAGGTGGATGTTGAGATGCTGTCAGAAATGAGCAAGTGAAAAAAAGTCTTAAAAGTTACTTATCAGCAAACTTAGAAAAGTGTTTTGGTCTTTCCCCATTTCCAATTTTCAACCAGAAAAATTCTTTGAGATATTGAGATTTAAGGTATTCTTCAGTTGAGATCAAGCAACAACAATTGTCTGCACCATAATAACTATTTTCAGTACTATATTTATCACATTTTCCCAAAGGCAAAGTTAATGGCTCTCAAACAAACAAACCAAATTATAATGTTGGAAATTTGTTCAGCTGATAGTTTAGTACCCTCCATGGGGAAATGATACTTAGTTTTTCCAACATATTTTTATGGAGTTGGACATTCAGTTTGGTTATGCTACTTCAGGTGAAGTTCTGACTTCACCTGAAGGAGACTGTTTCCAAAGATCTGGAGAAAACCTTCAAGTTAGATCAAGAGATTGCTTCACACACATGTGTCCATTCTTTAACTTTGAATTAAAATCTTCTCAAAGAAAGAAATGAATGAATTACAATGTAATACCACACAGAAAAGG
Organism: Bothrops alternatus; assembly: GCA_034064705.1. NCBI lineage: Eukaryota > Metazoa > Chordata > Lepidosauria > Squamata > Viperidae > Bothrops > Bothrops alternatus. Next base: position 4,588,600 of record JARGCV010000025.1, read on the forward strand.
AAAATGCAGACCAAATTCCCTAGCTGGTGCCCCCCAGATGTACTGAACTAGAATTTCCATCATCTGCAGTTAGCACAGCCATGATACCAAGAAAACTCTAGGCTAAAGAAAGTCCAGGATACAGAAAACTGTGGAGGATCATAAGTCTCACTAGGTATGTTCATACTGTCTTTATCAAATTCTGCTAGCATTCCTGATACCTAGAAGTATAGCCTGCAATGTTACTTACAAGATTCCATATTCTTTGGCTGGAAAAGCAAGAAATGAATAAATAACTATGATATTTCTATCTGACTCAACAAGCCTGTGCAATAGTCTTTATTGCTTTGTCTTAGTTTATGATCTGAAGCCTTTTGTCTTACATTGGCATGGTTTAGTGTCAGAGTGAGTGGAACTGAGGACCATTTAAATCAAACCTGACATCCACCACCTTGTTTTCTCAGCCTGCATATTCCACATATTTCTTTCTGGTTTTGACAGAATATATATTCACAAAGCTGCCCTAGAAAAACAAGTTTTTATTTTTTCAGAAGGTTGTATGGGTAGCCTTGTGGTGTGGCAGCTTGCCAAACAGTGAACATATTACAGAGAGAGTACACTATTGGGTGGTTAATTTGACATGCAGAATAGAGTGGTTAGCCTCTTTCTGAACATTTTAGGCTCCCAGTATTATTTCTAACACTTGCTTTCACATTTAAGCTCTGCCAGTACAAAATTTGACTTCAGCCAACCTGATCTATCAAATAATCATTCTCTTTGACCCAATCAATTTTCTCTGCCACAGTGTGTGATATTAAATGCATCTTTACAGATTTATATGGATCTTATCAAACAGATGTGTGACAGGTGAAAGAAAAAAATTGGTATGGGAAATAAAAATGCCCAATATTACCCATAAGCAAACTTTAATTCTTTAAAAGTGTGGAGGTGAGGTTTAGCATTGCCTTGAATTTTGGGTGGTTCAGCCGCTTCCCCAGAATCTCCAGGATAAGAAGTTCACTTACACGGAGGGAAAGATTATGCTTATTTGGTACAACTGTATGGGTTTTTAGCCCTGTTTCTCCCCTCCCCTACTTATCAGTTCCTGGCATCTGTTGCTTTTTTCTCTATATCTAAGGCTCTGATTATAATTTTCTTCATGTCTATTTTCTAGAACCAAATTATAGAAACTGACTTAATAAGCAAATTAGCAAGGCTACGTGGAGTTCAAAATTTTGCTTGGAAGGGGTGATTGCAAGCCTCAAGGTTTTCTATAATTATCCTTTCGCATACCAGTACAATGTTCAGTAGAAAGGCTAATAGCTATTTTGTATTAAAATGAGGTGGTACGCATGGTCCCGCTGCCCTCTCCATAGACTGGAGGTAAATGTGGAAAAGGCAGTGGGAACACTTGCTGAGATTCCCCATGGGACACTGAATCCTATTGTGAAGTTCTAACACTGGATGGCAGATGCCACGTTCATTATAGAACTAAAGATTGAGAAGGGACCTCAGACCAACTCATCCAACTCCTACCCCAAGAGTGGGACTTCACAAATGTTTTAGAAATGGCTTAATTGATTTGATTACCAGTTATGGGCTCCTATTGATGTAAATTAGGCATCCTGCTCAACTCAAATACGCTGAGTAGTATACAAAATTAAATCACACTGTAACAGTTTAAGCCAGGGGTTCTCAACCTTGGCAACTTTAAGACTTGTGGACTTCAACTCCCAGAATTCCTCAGCCAGCAAAGCTGGCTGAGGAATTCTGGGAGTTGAAGTCCACAAATCTTAAAGTTGCCAAGGTTGAGAACCCCTGGTTTAAGCACTTTCATTGACTCATCTCAGTGGCTAAAATATTTGAATAATTTCTGTTCTTTTCTGTTACTTCTAGTCTTCTAGCTGAATTCTGTTCAGCTACTAAATGCAGACTTGGTCCAGTCCACTCAAGCACACTCTGCTGGTGACATCACCTGGAGCCATTCTTTGAAAGATACCTAGCATTGCTTCTGGCACAATTCATATATATGACATATAAGGCTGAAACTATGTTCAAAGAGCAGAGAGCCACTGATAGGAACATCACCTCTGCTCTCTTCTTTTGTTTCATTATTTGATTTTAATTGGTCTTTTTTTTATGGTTGCCTTAGCCCTGGATTAGCCATTAGGCAAAATAAGCATGTGCTTAGGACACCCATGGAAGAGGATCACCATGGAGGTTTACCCCCATAGCTATCATGCTCTTAACTCTTTCATTGAACATTCAACTTTAGTTTTCAACACTTAACATCATTTTAACATCTTGTCAGATAAGTAATGTAGATACCAGGAGCCAGCATTGTTGGGCTACATCAGTTACTTTTAATCTGGCTTTAATTTGCCTGTAGAATAGTCCTTCTTTCTTTTCATTGTTTATCTAGAGAAATAAAATATATATTAAAAAGTCTGGATAGTGGATGTGGCAGTACTTGTAGCACAAGAGAAGAGAAAGAACTGGAGAAAATCATAAAATACAAAGACCTGCAAATAGAATGAGAATGGCTGCAGCAAAAGAAAACAAAGACAGTATGAATAGTAATAGGCACCTTGGGTGCAACCCGAAAACAACTAGAGCACCAGTTGAACAACTGTCGGCATTGTCAAGTTATCATCAGTCAATTGCAAGAAGCAGCTTTACTTGGATCAGCTTACATCCTGTGACAATACCTTTAACACCATCAAACAACATCTGCCTATTCCAGGTCCTTGGGAAGGACTCCAGAGGTGGCCAGAAATGACAAATCCATCTGATTGACTATACAATCAACCATATTAATATCAAAAACAGCTTCTACAAAATAAATCAATATCATTTATTGGTCTGATTGTGGTAATAACTGCATGTTTAAAGAACATATGGAATGCTCTATTTACTATAAGTTCTTAATCTTTTGAAGCATATAAATATATTTTAATTCAGCTTGGTTTTCATGAAAGCTGGCTTTGAAAAATTGCATACATTACATGGCCAATGTAATCGATTTTTGTTTTAGTGGATTTCTTGTATTTTGAACATTTTACACTCTATTCTGACCAGCACAGAAATGAGAGTCTAGGAATGAGCAAAGATGAAGAAATTGACTGCCAAAGCCTGGCAGCTCGAATGGCTTTTCTCCACCTCCAGGTGAAGTGTGCTTGGTAGATAATTTAGGGTTCATACTTGTCATTCATGCTCTCTATTCCCCATCCCCGCTTTCCTTGGTGGTCTAATGTCAGCATCTTAAGCTTCACACTTTTTCTTCCTTGAGGAACCAAGGGAAGAAGACCTTGAAGTGTACATGATAAAGCAGAAGAACTGATGCATAAATCAGAAGGATTTTAGTATCTGATGACAAACCTAATTCCTGTCAGAAAAAAGCTGAGCTGACCCCTCCCAAACTGTCATCAGAGCTAGCCCATAAAAATCATAGCTGTCACCAAAGAATGCCTGGCCTATCTGGAGTATGCCATCCGGGGGAATCATCTGTTATGTTCATGGCCAAATTCCCAGCCAACGAGAACATTTCTCTTGACATTTTGTCACATCTTTCACTGCTGCATCTGTTCCAGACTCGCTACTCTTCCTAAATCACTTGTTCTCTTTTTCTTCTGGAAAAAATAAGAACACACAAGATGAGTCCTTACCTTGAGAAGGCAAGCTAACCCTGGGTTTATCATCTAGTTAATTCCATTCATATTTAGATTTGTGAATCAGCAAGTTTCTGCAGTATCAAACAATGACCAACCTGCCCAACTGAAAGATCAAAGATCTAGTTTTAAGATTTTATTTTGCAACTGCTTCCTTTAAAAAAAAAAAAGTTATTAATCAACGTTGACAGTATCACTTTCAATCTTTTAAAAGTGTAAGGAGCATGGATCATATGGAAATGAATGCGAAAAATCTTCCTGGTGCTTAAAGCACCTATACACTCCTTCATTATATAGAAATTATTCTGTTAAAGTGGTTCACAAGTCCCTTTCAGTGAACTGGTAAGTTGGTATCTTACCGTAGAACTTCAGAATATATGTGGGGGTGAATTCTCAGGAACAATAGTAGTTTGTCTGGGAGAAGCTTTGCTGGCTGAGGAATTCTGGGAATTGAAGTCCACAAGTCTTAAAGTGGCCAAGGTTGAGAACCCCTGCTTTATGATGTTTAAATTTATGTAAGAAAAAATGCTCTATGAAAGACATTTTTTAATATTGGTTTGAAATTTAAAAGTACAAAGATAAAAAACTAATACAAACTAAGGAGAATAATAAGAAAAAATAAAAAGTGCAAAAAGGGAGGGGGAGGGGAAAAGGGGAAAAATACATTAAGCAAAATTTAGAAAGAATTAAGTTGCCCCCTTCATCAAGACAAATTTAAACATGTTCGATAGCTTAACACCTTTTCTAATATTTCAGCCAAAACTCATCCATTCCATATCTCATTTTTATCTATTGGCAAATAACAAAACCTCATCTTTCAATCATAATCAGCAAAAATCTATTAAGAGCTACCAGAAATAACAAATAACATTAAACAAGTAAATCAATTTCATAATTCTTTCCTTTCCTTTACACAATACCTTGTCATTTTGTCTAAAAATGCAATGGGAAAAACCCCTAAAACTCTTCTTCCAATGTCTTACCTCATATCTATGAACAAATCTTTAAAACCTTATCATTCAGACTTAATTCACTGAAATTCCGTTAAGTGTTACTAGAAGTAATAAATTGAAAATAATCTCTTCAAATGCCCCACAAATTAATTTTTATCATCTTCTCTTCATCCCCTCTCAGTTTTCTCTAAAAAATAATACAGTTTCCTGATCTGGTCTACCTCAAAGTCAACATTACTGCAAACTCTTTTTCTCAAAAAATAAAAATATCTTTGCTAAAGAAAATATTTAAATTATACAAAACATAAGATTAAAAAAACAGGGATAGTCTTTCCTTCCTCAGACTTAAACAGCTTTGTAAAGTTTAAAATCAACATATTTAGAAAGCAGATAACAACCAGTTCTGCCATTCTCCATCTTGACTGGCTTCTCCTCCAGGAAGATCTAGCAGATCTGTTCTAGCAGATCTGCTAGATCTGTTCTAGCAGATCTGTTCTAGCAGATCTAGCAGATCTGTTCTAGCAGAGAACAAGAATAGCCTCATTCCTGAACCCAAGAGTGAGGATGCTGAGAGAGTCTATGACTGTAGAGGAGGCCGGTAGGGCAGCAGGCAGGGATAATGGAAAGCCAAGCAGCATGGGCAGCAGGCAGGGATAATGCAAAGCCAAGCAGCATGGGTGCTGCTGGAGATCGTTAGCTCAACCTGTGCTAGGTGCTTATTCAAATGAAGAAGAAGAACTTAATCAGTATGTAAGAACTATCCCAAACCAGGTATGCAACACCTCTTATTGGGGCTTCAAGAACAATGACTAAGGTTGGAATAAGCCTAGAATGAAATTTGTTCAGTGCACATTTGCTGTGTATCTTGGAACTAATGTGCAAACTGAAACACAGTTGCCATTCAACATAACTCCAAGTTTCTTTTGGTTTTGTGGTAGATTCACTTTATCTGTTTCAAATGAAACCTGATACTGTATATTCTAGAAATTACACCCTTAGGTTTAAAATATGTTGGGAAGAGAAAGGGAAAATTTAGATTTTTCACCCCAAGTTTCAATATTTTCCAGCAGCCAACTGAGCTGCTCGATATTACATTTTAAGCAGGGGCTGCTCCATCATCCTTTATTTTGCATAAAATAGAGAGCATTTCTTTTTATTCCTTTGTACATTGATTTTAAAACAAAAATTTATCAGGAATATCTATCAAAAGAATATGAAATTAATAAATCAGTTTTGGAAGTATCATCATCTTTATGCTACTATACAGCCTTGGTTCCTTCAATATATCTTATTCCACTTTTTCATATAGTTTCTTATTTTTTTTTTCAAATAGGACTGTAATTATTATTGAATAACCTATTTATTTACATTCTTTGGTATGTTAATTCTTATATATTTAAATATCTCCTAGATTTCTTTGTGGCAACTGGGAAGAATAGCAAAATAGCCACCCAACGTGGGAGTGGATCAGTGCAAATGGGATCAGTCGACACATGTTGATGAGTTGATTGAGCAAGGTAGAAGATATTTGGACCATGTCTTCTGCAATTTTTTTAAAGGATATTGTAGTAAAATTAATCTGATGCTTTGAAGCAGTCTAAAACAACTCATTATTTTGTACTTTGCCCATTGAACTAAACAGGAATTGCAAAAGAATGAATGGCTAGGAAAATAATAAAATACATCTTTAAATATTTCAGAACTTTTAAATTATAATGTTTGTGAGATTAACATTGTGCTAAATATTTGCATTAATAGATTTTCAGTATCCCAGCTCTCAAAAATGCCTCCCACTTTCTATATATAGTGCCATTTCACAATCTGTTTGCGGTGGGCTCAGCAGCTGCTTCAATGTCATTTGAAAAAAGAAACTGCTTGCTGGTTACATGATCTCAGCCAGGCAGTCAATCCAATGATATCGTATAGCACACTTAACCAATCAGATCTGACAAAGTCATCAAGGCAAATCCCAAGGAAGGTAGGATGGCCAAAACGGGCATTTTTCTTCCAGTTTCAAAAATAATACTTAGTCTTTCAGCTGTAAAAATTCAGATTCCCCCACCCTAACCTCGATTGAAATAAGTAAATTGGCAGAGGCTTTCAGGTCTATTCATGTTAGCAGTTGAAAAAGAAATTAGAGAATCCTTCCAGTGGAAGGATGAGAGAGCTCTTTTCCACATGTATTTTAAAAAGAAAGGTTTTGGGGTGGGGATAGTGATCCTGATTTTTCTCAAATATTAGTTCACTGTTTAAATGAACCCAAAATTATATAGTAGTAGCTTTATCAGTCTCATTGTGGCAGCAACTACTATTTTCCCACCTGTTTTGGCTGCCATTGCCTGCCAAATCTCTGCAAAGTGCATGACATTATAGTTTCTCAAGGAAAAAGCGGAAAAAATTAATAATGATTAATTTTAAATATTATTACTTTTAAGAAAGAAGGATTGAAATGAGTTCCAGGCAGCCTTTGTTTTGTAATCTTCATGAATCCTATAAAAGCAAGTACTTTTTCAGCTGAGGATATACTGTAATATGAAATTGGCTGATAAAAAAGCTAATATGCACAGTATCACTGATTTATACTAAAGAGCATAGACAGAGTATGTTGGACTGGAGAACAAATGGCAAGTATTACTGACACAAAATGAGCAGCCTGCAAGGTTCCAGCTTCACCAGTCCTGCCTGTTTCTCGAGGAAAACATCCTGATTATTCATTGTTTGTCATAAATACGGAGGGGGGGGGAGAGGGAAAGACTCACTGAATTTGCACTCCATTACAGGATTTACAGTCAAGCTGCATTACAACAGAATGCACTTCTCTCAGGAACTTGAAATACACTCCTGTCATTTGAGTTCCACTTGCATCCATATGTTTGAAAGTAAAATGTTCCACAGATAGATGTTTTGTAAAAACTTTGACCTCTTGAATGCCATCCAAGTTTTGACTCAGAACTAGTCTTGATTAAAGGTAAAATTTCCTTCCAGTTAAGCTTGATTTTTGATGGACTTCTTAGATATCTCCATATAGTTTTCTTACACAAAACAGATTGCAGTTTTCAGTTTTCTCAAATTTTGTGCGTTCTGAAAGGGTAACTGAAAATAAATCAGAGCTTGGTATTTTGAGAGTAAGAATCCTAACCCGTCCTTACCCCATCCCGTTTGCCCATCAGGCTGCCTCCCGTAGCTCCACCTCCGGGTCTCTTTCCATTTCCCCTCATCTGGTGGTTTTTGGAATAATCTCATCCACCTGTTAAACCGAGGAATGTCATCTTGAATTTACAGCAGAGACTGGAAACAGGAAACGCCAGAGAAAGAATTTTAATTAAAGTCCTCTAATTGAATGCATGCTTCTCAGCTGGGGAAAGCAGCTGGTCGGAAAGGGCCCATGGTGGCATCAATTCTTCTCCTGTGTCCATTTGGAAGAAATGGATGGATAGCAGCAATGGAGGGAGGGGGAGCACCAGAAGCAGTTCCCAGAAAGGACATTGCCTGGATCCACCTCAAGATGGTCAAAAGACTTTGTCCAATTTCACACTCACTATGATTTCCATTTGCTGTTTGCATAAGTCCTTTCTTCTGCTTGTATGCACACATAACTTTTGATCCATGGGCTAACATATACCCAACTGAAAACATTCCTGGATCCTAATATTAAATAAAGTTGGGCTGACAAAATGGGGGAATCTTCAAAATGGCTTGTCAACCAGTAGAGTATATTTCAATAGTGACCACCAGTTCTTAGGTGAGGCCTGCAAAGTATAAATCAGTGCAATTTTAGTGAGACTTACATCCAGAGGATTGCTACAACTATCAAATCACACTTTTTGATGTGCAATCCTGTGCAATAAGGAGGCTGTAATCATAATAGCTAGTTATAGGATCCAGATTAATGCTATATCAGGTTTTTTTACCTTCTTCCAAGCTCTGAGGTGGCCATCAAGTGACGTTGCTGCTATCTCTGATGAAGGTTGCAATCTCTTTTGGCACGGGATAGGTTTCTCCACGAGGTAAAACGTGTGGAATCAAAAGAGAATTTGGTTCAGTGGTTCTCACATGAGAAAGTTCATCTGTATCTAGGTTCACACAGTTTGAATGTTTTCAATTCAGATGCTATAGGCAATCCTATAATACAAAAAAGTACAAGAATTCACATTCTAATGGGAATTGGAGGCATGTAAACTAAGAGCAGCATATTTGTCTGCCTAGAAAGGAAACAGAGAATGAAGGATTTTGACTACAATCTCTATGACAAGTCCTTACAATCCAGACAGCTTTTGTCTGAACAAAAATGGTTTTTATGGGACTTTTTTCAAAAAACAGAGGTTGGGGCAGGGAGAAGCAAAAACAAAGAAAATCTAAGTTCAAAAGATCAGGTTTCATTTTCATTGATGTTAGACTTGTAAGAGGTGCTCCATCAATCACAGTTGCCTAAAAAAACCCATTAATGGCTCTGAATGTTGGAGTTTTCCATATGGTTTATCTTTGCAACATTTGGGCTTTTTCACTTGAACCAGCGTGTGAATCTGTCAGTGTCAGAACCAGATGCTGGGCTTCAGCTCCCCTTCCCATGTTCTTAGCAATTGTCAAAAGGAGTTGAGGAAGAAAAGAAGTTCATGGCACTGAGGAAACTGAGAAGTTCATATGATAAAGCACTGCACTATTTAGATGAATATATAGCTTATAGAATGTCTGCCTTCAGAAGATTCAGCAGGTTCAGGGTCCTGCTTAGTAAACTAAACTACAAATCAGTCCTGCCCAGTTAATTGACAATAATCTCACCAAGGTGCCATCAGGATTATTGAGTCAATAATCCTATTGCTGTTTTTTTTTAAAAAGTATATGGAATGTGTTTGGTATAGTGGTTAAGGCACCAGGCAAGAAAGTGGGAGATGGTAAGTTCAAATCCCACCTTAGCTATGAAAGCCAGCTAGGTGACTTTAGACCAGTCACACTCTTTCAGTCAAACCTACCTCACAGGGTGGTTGTGGGGAAAAGAAGAGGAGGAAGGGGTGTTGGATATGTTTACCACCTTCGTTAAAGACAGGATAAAAATTTTTGTGTGTGTGTGTGTGAGAGAGAGAGAGAGAGGGAGGGAGGGAGGGAGAGGGAGAGAGAGGGAGAGAGAGGGAGAGAGATTTGACACATCCCATATATATAGCTAATTAATAGCCAGGTTTGAAGCAAAAGTGAAACAAATTTATTCCCTATCAATTTTATTGCCAATTGTGTGAGAAACTGATGTTAATTTCACAGTATTCTCTAACTTGGTAGATTTCAATCAATAACTACTGCATTTGGTCCATAGCCTCAGATTTATCATTTCAAACTTTTTCACCAATTCAACACTTGTACACTATTCTGGAATGAGAAGGTAAATTGAAAAGGGATATAATAGCTTTTTTCAAATATCTGAAAGGTTGTCAAACAGAAAAAGCACAAGTCCTGCTTTCTGGTATTACAGAGACTGAGTTACAGAATAATGAGTTTCAGAAAAGCAAATTCTGATTTAATACAAAGACAATATTCTTTGTATTAAGAGAATTTCTTCTACAAAGAACAAATGAAAAATTTCAGGATATTGCTCAGGGATTGTTGTGGTATTCTATTTTTTCAAATATTTCTTAATATTTCTTCTAATATGTTTCACCAGAGGCAACAATATTGTGTGCCAAACTTTCAATGTGTTGAAAAAGGACATAGACATGATCATGTTATAAATCAGTCAGGTATTTCTAGAGCCATATTAAATCAGGCATTATCAGGAACATTTGACACATGCAATCTGCACTGCAGCCAGTAGAATCTCAGAATGTTCCATATTCATATTGTATGCATTTTTATTATACTGTATTTATGATTTGGATCTTCCTGAACCTTTCACAAGTTCAAATAATGCACAAGAATAATGTTCTTTTTGTGCATGTTGAGAAAGTGTGGGTAGAAAAAATTATGATGGCACATACTTTATTGTAATGAGGCTAAGAGAAAGATGCAGACATTTCTTGAGCAGAGCAAGAAAAATATGTAAGACATTATGGGAAGGAGTGTTAGGTAGATAGAGCCACTCAATACAATAAACTTGATTGTTCTTTATAGCAGAAAGGACTGCTGTAGGTAATTTTTCAGTGGGGAAGATTAATAAAGTTAGTGGAGAATTAAGAACAGGAATACGGTCAACAAATTTAGTTCTTATAATTGAATTAATTTATTTAATATCACCTTGCACTGATGAAGGAATGGAGATTACATCTGCAGGGGATTTGCTCTGGGTGAGTAACTCAAATAAGGGGCTTAATAGACCTGTAAGTAAGTAAAAATAAGGTCTTACCCAATTAATAGTGCCCAAAATTTGTTGTAGCTTAACCAGCGAAATAGAAGAAGGTAAAGAAAACTGTGGAATATTAGGACTTGAATAACTTTGAAGAAGTTTGTGTCCTAAATACACATATAGTGAGCAAAGCTGTACCTTTTCAGGTGCTATCTGTAGTCCTCTGTTGGCTAGATCTACTTGAAGTTCAGAAAGCCAATAAGATGGGATGGAAGGGGCTCCTATAAGAATATCATCCATATAATGATATATTAATGCTGTTGGATGACGTTTACGAAAAGGAGCCAAAGCATTGGCTACAAAATATTGACATAAAGTGGGACTGTTCAACATTCCTTGTGGTAATACAGTCCAATGGTACCGGAAAGTGGGTTCAGTGTGATTTATAGCTGGTACTGTAAAAGCAAATTTTTCTCTGTCTGCCATGCACAGAGGTATGGAGAAAAAACAATCTTTCAGATCTAGGATCATCAATTGATCCTGTGGAATTAAATTTGGATTGGGGTGCCACATTGCAGAGCTCCCATAGGCTGAATACATGCATTTACAGCACGGAGATCGTGTAAAAATCTCCATTTGCCACTTTTCTTTTTGATAACAAAAACTGGAGTGTTCCATGGACTAGTGGAAGGGGCAATGTGTTTGCCCTGTAATTGTTCTTGAACAAGAATTTTTAAGGCCTGTAATTTGTACAGAGGAAGAGGCCATTGTTCCACCCAAACAGGTGTAGTAGTTAACCAAGTTAAGGGTAAGGCAAACATTTTATTCATCGAAGATGACGGTAGCTCCCCATTTACTAAGCAAGTCTCGTCCCCATAGGTTGACATGAATGTCAAGAATGAAAGGACGAAGTTGAACAGTTACAGTAGAATTGGGAAGACTTGCAGAAAGAAATTGTGTACTTTGTCGTGCACCTTGTCGCCCTCCTACACCCCAAACACTAGGACATGGGTCAGTGGGCCAAGATGCAGGTCAATCTTTAGCTGAAATTACTGAAACATCAGCCCATGTATCAATTATGCCCTCAAAAGGCTTACCCTGAAAAAAGACTGTCTGACAGGGTCGCTAGGTGGTGATTGGGGTGGTTAATGCAATTACAACGGGATCCGTGGAACCAAACCCGCCATTCCCTCGATCCCTATCACGACCCCCTGCAGGGACAAAATAGGACAAATGGAGTAATTGTGCAGGACTAGTATTGCTTGGCAAAGTTTGTGGCATGTTAGTCCATAATTGAATAAAGATGACACCTATGTAGTCAGAATCAATTACTCCAGGTATTACAAAAATTCCCTTTTTTCCCATGCTAGATCGAGGCAAAATTAATCCAACATATCCAGAAGGGAGAGGTCCAGAAAGTTGTGAAGGAACTACTTGTACTTCTCCTGGAAATTTGAAACACACTTCTTGTTGGATAGTTAAATCTATCCCAGCACTCCTTCTAGTGGCAGCAGGGCTATTGTTAATTGTTGATGGAATTACTGAAGGGTCTCTGTTTGGACCGGGGCCAGAGACCGGCCCGCTTTGAAGTTTCCCGACCGACATTCATCAGCCCAATGAAATCCCTTATTACAGTTAGGGCATTTTGTTTTTGGACGCCTCCTAACAATATTTTTAAATGGTCGGGAGGCATACCTTCTTCCCCCAGGATTTCTGCAATCCTGTTTAAAGTGTCCAATTTTACCACAATTATAACATTTCCCCTGAGGTTTTGTAAGAGCTGCAGCTAAGAGATTAGTTTGAAAAGAAGCAGTCCCTATGTCCTGACATGCCTTGATCATTTCTGCTAAATCTGGCTGAGCTCCCAATCCAATGATGGCCCGTTTACATTCAGTGGTGGCATTTTCTTTAGCTAATTTCATAAGCAATTCAGCTTGGGCATCAGGATTATCAATTTGTCGTTTCAAGGCATCTTGCAGACAGTTAATAAAATCTGCATATGGTTCATTTGCCTTTTGACGAATATTTGAAAATGCTTGAGAGGGTTTCCCAGTTATAGGAACTTTTCCAAAAGCTTTGTAAGCACATTCAGAGGATATTTGAAGAGTAGCTATAGGCAAAACAATTTGTGCATCTACTGGAGTGTAATCACCAGAGCCATATAACTGCTCTGGGAGGTACCGGTAAGCACCTCCAGAAGTTGCAGCTCTTAATGCACATTGATGTCTAAACTCACTATTCCAAACCACATACTGAGCTGGTGTTAATAACATACGAATTGTTGTTTTCCAGTCTTCTGGTACCAAAACATGATTCCTCATTGTTGCTTCTAACATACCTTGCACATAAGAACTTCCTAACCCAGTATACCTTATACCCTTACGCAATTCTGTTAAGATTGCATAAGAAAGTGGTCGATATTGATCCACTGGGGCTCCATTTGCATCTACCTGCCCAGTCAAATGTACAGGACAAACTGAAAGCATATCTGCTATTTCCTGCATATTTCCCTCCCCTTTCGCCATTTGATTTTCTAATACATGGCGAATGGAAACATAAGATCTAGAATTCTTTTGCTCTGAAGGTGTCACATCCATCATGGAAGATATAGGAGCTGATGGAACTGAAACCTTTTCATGATTAAAACCTGGAGAGGGAGTAGAACTTAATTGTACTGCATCAGCCCCATATTTTTCCACTGCATGGCGACATTGATGCCAACAATGCAAAATATCCACTGAGGCTCGGGGTTCCTGATGAAAGGTGTTACCTATTCTTTCCCAATCCTTAAGTTGGAGCATTCCCCATTCAGGATACCAAGGACAGGTTTTCCCTATCTCACTCACCAGCTTCCTAAGCTCCTTTTCAGGCATTGCCATGCCTGATTTGTGTAAAAGAAACTTTAACTCTCTTACATGCTTTTGCTGATGGTGAGATATATTGCAGCCCATACTTACAGTTTGAGAAATCTCGCAGGACGAGAAGATGAGAAGGTGCACCAAGGGGTCTATTCCAGACGACTGTAAATATGTTGGTTGCTGCTTTCCCTCAGGAGGGGATGTCCCTGTTTGGGCGCCAGGTGTAATGAGGCTAAGAGAAAGATGCAGACATTTCTTGAGCAGAGGTTTGAAGCTGCAGGAAAACAGCTTGACAAACTCTGAGTTTATTGTTTCTTATATACTTGTTTCATACATAGGCTTTACATTAAATGCTGACATTTTACATTCATAAGTTTAACCATTAAATGCTGACATAAAGTTTCTTCATTGGAAAATTCTTTCATATAAGCAACTATTTCTAGTAACATATTACCTGTTCAAAGATCAGGTAAAAAGCAAACAGGAGAAGGAACTAACAAAAGCAGGAAAAGATAGGAAGTTAGGTAGGTGAGGTATTAAGTCAAAAGGTGAGGTATTAAGTCAGAAGGGGATGACCTTTTGGCTGCTTCCTTGGGACAAAGAGTATCAAAAGGTTATGAGGTTTGTGGGGGGGAAAGCATGGCAGTTTGCTGCGCGTGCATTTTTCCCCACACTGTATGTCATAATACTTATGAATACATAATAATGTCCAGTATGCATATATTAAAAGGCTGGTTCAATTAATACTGAAGCCTGATATGTGAGATTAGCTTAATTTATATGTAATGTCTATTAAATTGAACTGAGAATATATCTTTCTTCTGTATGCAAAATTGTGTTTGTTTGGATTATTTTTAGTTTCCTTGTCAGTGTTGCAGAAATAACAACAATAATTTATTAAACTTGTGCAATATCTGATCATGGATCAGTTATTTCCTTGCAAATCGGCAATTCCTCTACATTTAAAAAATGGCCTTTCGATACTTCCTGCATAAATCATAACAATTTTCAAAAATGATTAAAGGCTCATGTTTATCTTGTGTTGTTGAACAGGAAGCACCGAAGGCATATAGGAAAGAACAATGATTTTGTATATTGCTGGTCAGGAAAAAATGTATGTGTAAGAAAAAAAAGTGAAACATTAAAAATATTATCTAACATTTGCTCCTTATTCCCCTGCTATGCTTTGTAAGAAATTGCAAAATAGTAATAACTGTATTCTTATTTTCTACATGTTGTAGATCTATTTTTTTAAATAAGTCCTGTAGATAGTAAAAGTTATCTAGCATACTTACTAAGTGACTGTGAAAAATATCATGAACCTAATACTTTCTA
Organism: Bothrops alternatus; assembly: GCA_034064705.1. Taxonomy (NCBI): domain Eukaryota; kingdom Metazoa; phylum Chordata; class Lepidosauria; order Squamata; family Viperidae; genus Bothrops; species Bothrops alternatus. Next base: position 4,603,661 of record JARGCV010000025.1, read on the forward strand.
ACTAAACAGAATGTACCTGTTGCAAGGAGATGACAATTTAAGATTATTTAGTAAATCCTGAGGAGTTAAGTTTTAACATAATCCTAGTGTGTAGTACAGTATATACATAGAAGTGTACATCAAGAATGTCCTACTCTTATTGCTTAATTTATATTTGGGGTCTTTAGCATGTTAGAGTAGGCAGGTGGGGATATTTGCAATGTTATTCATTAAGTCAAGCAGAATAAAATAGTTGGTAATTGATGGCACACAATTTTCCCTAGTCAAATAAGCAAAATGAACTTTTTTCTTTCGAGTCCTGGCTGAGTACAATATAAATTGCAGTAAAACATATCTGGTCTCTAGAGCGTATTAAGATACCAAAATCATCTTTCTCTAAGCAGTTTCACTCAGGTAGAAAGGCTTTGGGTTGAGAATACTTAATGATGTATTTCAGAGAAACAAATTGTTTTGAATTGCTAAGTCTAACTTGAATTGAATTCTTAGAGTAAAGTTAATGGTTTAAAAATGACCAGTGATAATGTGTATTCTGTGGGGTATTTGACTGTACATTCCTAACATTTATTTTTCAGTGGGAGATTGAAGGATTCCCTCCCCCCACCCATTTTCATATAGAAAGCTTCAGTTAGGAAAGAAGATTTTAATTTTCTAAAGTTAAGTTTATGCTGTAAAGTTTTTCTTAGATTAGTGAATTATAATTTTTTCCTACTTGTCCTCATGAGCCATTTGACCTTTTGACATTTTGAAATTAGCATATTTGGTATTCCTTGAGTTTTGGATGAAATTATGTTCCAATTACCTTGATATATATGAAATTTTCCCTTCTGTTATGGTACTAACAAGATAGGTATCAAATCAGATGAAATGTTATTAATGTGACTGAAGATGCTCTTCTTTCATCTCTTTCAATAATGACAAGGTAAGTGTGGCCTCAATAGCATATCAACTCTAGCCTGATCTTTATGGTCATTTTTAATTGTAAGAATACCAATATTTTTTATTTTAAGAGTTCTAATATAGAAATAATTTACCATTATTTCTGAGTAGCAGTACCTTCAAGTAATGTATCTTTTGACATTTAGATATTTGCCAGGGGCCCTCAGTGCTCCAAAACTCTCAAATAGTAAGAGATTTAATATGTTGTCTAAAAAACAATATTCGCAATACTAATACAAAAATGATTAGGAGAATACACCAAGATAGTTGTTTGGGAGCATAGACTGACATGAAATAAAGAACTAGAGTGATTATCATCTCAAACATTTCCAAGAAAGACCATTTAGCACCTATTTTTATATTGATTTTAAATACATTGGGTTTTGTTTTTGTGCTGAAAACTTATTTTAAAACAGAAATGGGTGGGTTTAGCTCATTGTTGGAGATGTGTAACTCAGCATTCAGTTCCTATGGTGAAGAAGTTATGCACTACAGTTGCTCTGTTTGGGAAATAAATTACTATTTTTTTTTTAAAAAAAAACCTTATTTGTAGGTAAGTATGTCCTTATAAGTATATATTTATACTTATATACATTTGGAAATTGTTTGGAAATTGTTGAGATCAACAGAAATGAAGGGAAAACATTTTTTTTCTCACAATTGTACAATGACATGCAGTCTCACCATCTTACTTTGGGATCTCATTGATAGGTTTGGAATGCATATCTTAACAATATACTATTTTTATATTACTAAATACACTCAATTTAATAGTAATTTTCTTGTATGTGAGCCATACGTGAGACGAATGTGATTCCCTCTGTGTACTGTATATACACGTTTTGTTTAATATATAGGATGGCTTTCTTGTTCTTTTTGCTTTTGGAAAAGATAAAAATAAAATACGTTTGTTATGATTTCAAAAGCATATTTGAACAAATAACCACCATCTCTTTTAACGGTGACTCCATAATTGCTATGTTTCCAGAACAGCACAAATTAGAGGATTATTTCCCACTGCGAGACAGTTGGCAGCCCAAACGGGAAACACTTGAGCAGCAGGTGGCTCAGAAATGTTGCCATGATGCCAATAGTGTGAGGAGTTCTAGTGTTGCATCAACACTGCAGAGCAAAGTATCAAACAGCTGTATGGATTGAGACCCCCCAGGGGAGGGGGAGAAAGCAGTTGCTTTCCCCAGCTAGACAGGTCAGCTGGGTTTCTTTCTCTCCTGCTCAGTTATGTTCTGTAAGGCAGGAAGGGACTCTGCAGGGCTTGAGAAACTGAAAGTTCAACATTCTATAATATGCATTGCATGGCACTGGCATCTGTGCAGAAAATATATACAGCAACAGCGAGATGTAGTTCAGACTCAACTTCTGACTTGGCTGTTTCAAAAGCAGGGTCCAGGTGAAAGCAATACAGTAAGCACTGTATCTCTGCATATCTCTAGATGGTTTGAGAACATAGAACATAGAATAATAAGGCTGAAAGTGATCTTGAAGGCCTTCTAATCCAACCCTCTGCCCAAGCAGGAGATATATCGTTTCGGACAAATGGCTGTCCAGTCGCTTCTTGAAAATTCCAGTGATGGAGCACCCACACCTTCCAGAGGCAAACTATTCCACTGATTAATTGTTCTCACTGTCAGGAAATTTCTCCTTAATTCTAGGTTGCTTCTCTCTTTAATGATCTTCCACCCATTACTTCCTGTTCTCCCCTTTAAGTCTTCATTAGGAGTCAACAGTTACACCTTTTCTTAGTGTTCCATAAATTGAATGAAGCTAAAGAATTAGCCCATCACAAAAGAAATAGGGAAACATACTAGTTTTAGGACTTTAAAAGAAAATAAAAGGATGGGATACACTTCACATATAGGTAGACCTCACCTTATGACCTTTTGTTTAGCAACTGTTCAAAGTTATGGCAGTGCTGAAAAAAAATGACTTACAATCAATTCTCTTACTTACAACTGTTGCAGCATCCCAATGGTTATTTGATCAGGATTCGATTTGGCAACCAATATGCATCCCAGAGTTACATGATCACCATTTGTGACCTTCAGAGCCAGCTTTTAATAAACAAAGTCAATGGGGAAGCTGGATTCACATAATAATCATGTGATTCGCTTAACAACTATGGGGATTCATTTAACAATCATGGTCATAAAGGTTGTAAAATTGGGGGTGTCTCAGTGACCACCTTACTTAGCAATCAATTTCCAGCCCCAGTTATAATCATAAGTTGAGGACTACCTGTATATATTCACTCATTTTGATGGATCCCAAAAATATAGTTATTAGAAGTTTCCTGTGGAACAGCATATACAGAGTAATGTTTTTCAACCTCCTCTCAAATATTAACTTTTTGTGAGCACTAATTTATAAATATTTCACATAGTAAAAAAAGTTGCAGTCAAGATTTTCAGATGGCTAATTGGAGTTAATTGGATTTTTATTGGTATGATATATATATAATTGAATGAAAGCTTTAATGTAATTTTGTGTTTTGGGTTCTGGGTTTAAAATGAAGGGTTTTTTCTCCCTTTATATATAATATTTAAATAATTTTTAAAGCTTGTAAAATATCAAAAACCAGAAAAAGTGTTTTCTCCCTTTAAGGTTAAAATATTTGAAATAATATAGGGAATTCTTTTAATATAAATTATGACAGTTTATAAAGATTAATGAGTAAACAGAGGCATATATGATTCCCCACAGCAAGGAGAAGCAGAGATGGCTAAATTAACTCTTTTATCCAAAGAAGAGAATATACGAGGACAATTCAGAAATAAACCTCCATTTGGTTATCAATGATAGACACTTGCAGATACAGAACTTTTATTACACACATTAGAAAACTACAACATTACATTACTTTTCGACATAATCACCATTCAAATTGAGGCACTTGTAGTAGTTGCTCGGCGCCAAATCTGGCCTATGGGGGGGGGTGATCAAAAACATCCCAATAGAACTGCTTCAAAAGTTCCTGGGTGTGTCTAGCAATGTGCGGGCGAGTATTATAGCCGCCCTGAGTTCTCCGGAATAGGGCGGCATAGAAATTAAATTAATAATAATAATAATAATAATAATACCATGAACCAACACCACACCAGAAGTCAGCATGTTTGTTATGGATGGCTGGTCTGAGTTTCGTAATGCTTCACAGTAGATTTCTGGATAGATGGTCGAACCAACGCTCCATGAACTTCACTGCCGTACTCCTTTGGCATCTTCACATTTGGTGGGATTTTCTATGGCACCACTTCCAGTGTGGTGTTGGTTCATGATAATGCTCGCCCGCACACTGCTAGATGTACCCAAGAAGTTTTGAAGCAGTTCCGTCAGGATGTTTTTGATCACACACACACCCATGGCCCAGATTTGGCACCAAGCAACTACTACTAAGGAATTTCAAACCTTGAAAAACGTTATGACAAGTGCCTCAATTTGAATGGCAATTATGTCAAAAAGTAATGTAATGTTGTAGTTTTCTAATGTGTATAATAAAAGTTTTGTATCTGTGAGTGTCTGGCATTGATAACCAAATGGAGGTTTATTTCTTAATTGCCCTTGTATTTAATTTTGTTTCTATTTGGAAATTGCTTCTGGATTTTGTGTTTGCAATGGGAAAAAAATGAAACTTTGATTTTGTTTTTGCTGATTAGATAGGTTTGTTACTATAGAAATGGCTAGTATATACTGTTGTGTAAAAATAAAAAAAGTTGAGGTTGTAATGTTATCATCTACTGTGCTAAAGAAAGTCAGAAGTTGGTGCCTTTTTTCCCTTTTCCCTCCTTACACCATACTTTCTCTTTTTTCTCTCTCTCTTTCTCTTCCCCCACCCAGTTTCCCATTACTTTTTAAATTTTCTCTTTGTATTTTATATTTTTATAAATTAATAAAAAATGTATTGTAAAAAAAGGATTTTCAGATGGCTAATTGAATCTATTATTGATGTCTATTGTCACTAAAGATGTCCATGAAGTGTTGAGTTGCTCACAATCTGCTCTGGCTTTACTTAGGTTAAAGGTGTGGCAAAATTCTGAGCATGGAAAATTGTTTCTGTAGTTTAAAAATGCATCAGGCTGTTGATAAAGCTTCACAACTGGATAACTAGCATTGTGCTGGAAATTGGTTGACTTTTTCTAATCTTACCATCTGATGACATGTTAGCGGTCATTTGTGGGCAGGATAAAGAAATGAATGTGAAATAGTGGAAACTAATGCTCAGCAGGGTCAAAGTTGCTAAGAAAAGGAATGGAAACAGAGTAGTCTCATTCTGTTGCCAGTACAGAAATGATGTTTTCTATTTTTGTTCAGGTTCTGACTATGCTTACAGAAAACTGCAGTGGAGTTGAGAAGCCAACAGAAGACTGAATGGCTGGATGGATTCTATGGTGGGAATGTTATATACAGCTTTGGTTCACTGAAATGTTCATGGCTTCTGTTTCCCTTCTGGGCCTGGGAGAAGCATTAAAGCAAGTATTTAGACATCATAAATAACTCTGTTCTATTTGAGTTGTTAAAATGTTGGCAAAAATGAAAAATGGTAGCTGAAAACTACCATTTTAAAATTAAAAATCTCCCAGTAGTGCCATTGTGGAAGCAAATGATGAGGGGAAAATTCAGATATTACAGCTGCATGAATGGCAAGAATTTCTGGGTGTTATACTCAACTTTAACTGAAGATATACAGTGACATATCCAGGAGGCTCAATGGAGTCTTTATTCATCTTGCCATGTCACGGAGCAAGCAAAGAGGGGCCCCTTTGCCGTTTTCCTGCACATACCAAATTGGTCCCCGAGCACACTTTGCAGGAACTGGAACATCCTATTTTGAAATAGCCAATGCAATTAGGAAGCTAAATACCCAGCGAGCTAAAAAAAATGCTGCTGCTAAGGGGTTTTCTCTTGAATTAAGCTTACATCAAGGCTGCATTTGTCAGATGGTTGAAAGCTGAGATCAAAACAGACACTGCAGTCAACAGATCTAGCTGAAACTAGACTATCTGGAACACACTTTTGTTTCAGAAGCCAATAACGATGCCCCCCATGGTTGTGCTACCTCAAGTGTGTGGTTATTCTGTTTCTTGGATAGTCCTGAGCAAGAAGGAAAATGATGCCTGATCTGGGGATCAGAACAAGAACTTCAAAATATGTCAGCCCTCTTTTTTGGATGAGCTACACAGAGATGTCAGTGAACTAATTCCGGATGTTAGCCTTGCTGTTTAACCATTCTATTTCTATCAAATATAAATATTTCACATTTTGTATGTTGGGGAGTTGTGGGAATGTAACTGAATAAATGTAGCTTATGACCACCCTGTAAAATAGCATAATGTTCCTGTAGCTTTCATTTCAATGGCTGCTGTGAAAAGGCCTTAAGTAAATGCAGGGATCAAATCTGAAGAAGCCATAACAAGCAGGGACCAAAGTGCTTTCATTGCTTGTAAGGTTACTAAAATAGGAAAGAAAAAGAAGTCAAAAAAAAAATTTTATTTGTAAATTTCTGCTATTTCTAGTTTTTGCTGCTGCCCTGTTCAAAAAGATTCTATGTTCCATTTCACTTAAAGAACTTGTGGGGGGGGAATCAGCCTTATTATTACTTTAGAGTACCTTAATACTAGATTATGATATTTGCTAAGATCCTTAGCTTCTTTCCAGTTGTTACCTCTTTTTAAAAAAAAAATATGGATAGGACTTGGAAACCTATGCATGGAAATCAGGCAAACATCCACTACTCAGTGGCCTTCCTTAAAACAAGTCATCTAACTGCTAGTGCCAAGATAGATCAGACCAAAAATGCTTCTGGATATTTTTTCATAATATTTATTCATCCGCCATAGAGACCATTAGTACAGAGAGGGCTTCCCTTGCTGGCTTTGAGGATGGGTTTCTCTGTCTATATTGCTTTTTATGTGATTCTGTCTGAATTTTGGGGGGTAAAAATATACAATGCAGATTCTGCTGTTTTTTCATTTAGGAATAGCTTACATTAAAAGGCAAAGTTTTAAAAAGTGTCACATCTTTTAAGAAGAAACAAGTAAGGAAAATAGACAAGGTCTATCTGAGGCCAGTTCTGTAATTATATTAAGGCTACTTTTTAAAAAAGGAAGTACATTGAATACATAGATTGGTGTTTCTCAACCTTGGCAATTTTGAAATGTGTAGATTTCAACTCCCAAAGTTCCCCAGACAGCTGCTTGAAAATTCTGGGAATTGAAGTCCACACATTTTAATGTTGCCAAGGTTGAGAAGCACTGATATAAATGAACAGGATAAATACTGTGCTGTAAATTTTAGCTAGAAACTAGCTAGTTTGCCTAAAGGATGTACCAGTGACAGCTCTCAACTATCAGTTAATTTGCAGGCCTGAAGAAAACTGGGCTCATCTCACTGTGAACAGTTATTACCATTTTGGTTTTATAGTATGTCAATTTTATTTCCTGACAGACAAAGCACAAAAAGGGCAAAAGTTTATTTTGTATAAGATCTGTGCTTGGCACCTGGAAACAGAATTCTCTGCATAAGGCAAATCTTTATACACTTTCTTTCTTAATATATATTTTACATACACTTTTATCACCCTCTTTAATATTCATATTGTATTCCCCTCCCTCCCACAAATGCTAGAAACATATTAAATACATTTATCTACAACACATCAAAACAACCTCTCTACTGCAGTTCCTGTATTTGCGTTATTTGGCAATTTCATTTCCACACTTTAACTTAAAAGATCACTTTACTCTTTTTATTGCGCATCATTTGCTTACTTACAACAGATTAAGAAAAAATAATATTAGAAGAGAGAAATATTTGAGAAAGGCACTTATTTCTTGGCCAATTCAGCAGACAGAACAGGCCCTGCTGTTAATGACCAGCCCTCTGTTACAACCCTTTCCAATGAGGCTTCTGCCTCTTCTGGTAATATCCACTCAACACAACCCCTGACTAAGAGAAATTCTTCCTTTATAACTACCTCCTGGGGAAGATAAATGTTTTGCACATGGCTTGCCAATTTTTTGCATTTTATATAAGCCCTTGAATGTTCAGTTGAGCACAACTTGCCCTTATTCCTTTTCAAAATGAGATACTGTGAGCAGCAGTCACAGCTGTTTCCAGATAAGCCTGCTATAAAAACAATTCCCTGCCTGCATACATCAAGAAAATCTTTCAGGGTTAATGGGTGTTTCCTCTCCTTCTCTTCAGGCAAAATTTTGTAAAGAGAAATTTACAAAATAGAAAAGGCAAAATTTTCTGAAGAAGAGACATTCCAGTCAGATAAAATTTTCACCAAGCTGAGTGAGAGATGGCTATGAACTTGAACTAATAAATGTAGATAACAAGAAGGCATTTTGGCAGTTGTCTATTTCCGGTAGTGCAGTTATATAGGACAGCTTGAATCTTCAGGGATTGGTGCACACATTTGAGAAGCTTCTAAAAAGAAAAAAGAAACAGAAAAGAAAGAAACACCGGGCTTCTGTTGGGAACAGTTCACACCCAACTCAGAGAATTATTGCATATACTGTAAAGCACGGCCCCAATTTTTTTGTAAACAGTTTTATTTTTAAAATGCATCCATTGAAGATGGAAGCTATTTAGTTCCACATGGCTTTTGATTCCAGTCTGCACTATTCAGTTCTTTGAAATATAGCTATAGTTGGCTTAGGTTCCATTGAGCATTCAAATACAAGTCCCGTTTAAATTTGAAAAGCAACCGGGACGAAATCACCAGTAGATAAAATGAGATGTTTGCTCACAATTTGGCCAAGGCGGTAGCTCCTAGCACCATTTAAACCATGTGCATAGACATTTGTGAAGATGATCCTGTGACAGCTCCATACTGCCTATTCTCACAAGTGCTGGCTGTAGGCTGGCTACTGTTGGGGGGGCTGATCACGTGCATGCTGTGATCCATCCCTGTTGAAAGATATTGCCTCTCTCCAAAGGCCCCGCTGGAAGGAGCAGAACAAAGTAAAGTGCTTTGTGTGGTGGCCAGTTTTTCAGGGCTTCCTGCCAACCTTGGAGAAGCTGAGAAATTGTATCCATACAAATTATAAGGGTTGTGAAGGGAAAAGGCATTATAAGAACTCTGTTGCATATGGCCACCGCTAAACATATGAGAAGAAGAAGAAGAAGTGGAGGTGGGGTTGCCAGCTTGCATGACATATTGGAACTGAGATGTTGGGAATGATCCCAGCTGGCTACCATAAGCTTCCATTTTGCCATTAGTGGGCAGGGCAGAAGGAGCAGGCATTCCTGAGATCAGGGTTGGAGTCCGCTGAGGTATGAAGTTTTCTGATGGCGGAGCAGCAGCAGAAGACCCGCTCTGGAGCCGGCTATATCCACTCTCACTCAAGCCTGGGTAGCTCTGCAGGGCAGCCATGTTGCTTCTTGCACATGGTGGATACTCAGAGAGATTCAGGTTACAAAGCTGGCTCTCTCGGCAGCCAACATTGAAAGTGTTGGGGGTTAAATGAAAGGCTGGGGGAGAACAAGATGGAGATAGGAGGTGGGAAGATGCCGAGGGTGAGGGAGTCCCTGTGCTGGAGGTTGTTGGAGAAGTGCCTGTGCTGCCCCCTAGGAAGACAACAGAAAAGAAAGCAACAACTTAAAATAAGTTATATAATGTGAACAACACTTATTTCAATTTCTATCTTTTCCTCTAATAATTTGCTCTCTTTTTTTATTCCCAAAGGAAAATATGAAAAATTTGGTCTTTTGTCCTAATTTCAAATTCATTCCAAAAGTTCTTAGGTAGCCAAAAACTTTGCCAGCATACTGCAAAGCAAAGAAAAAGCTTCACTACATTTTTTTTCTTCCAGAAATGCCCCTGAGCCCCAAATGAGCTCCATTGGCTTTCTGAGAAAATAAAATAATGTCCAACCACAGCCCAGGGCTTTGTCTGAACTTAGTTTTACATGTCCAGAAAAAGAACAGAAGCAAGCAGAGATAGTTGAAAACGTCCTATAGAAGAGGAAGATAGTAAATTGCATTTCAGTAATACAGCACTTTTTCATGTAACCTCCCTTTGCAACAAACATTTATTGAATTGAATAGGTAACTTTTTTATATCCTCCTTTTTGTAAGATTCCTCGTAGCATACTTTCAAAAATTTGAAGTATGCTTAAAAAACACTTCCCTTTTTATGACCCTGCAATCCCTTAATTTGGGGTAGAGTCAGGGCGACTGAATCAATAAGCATTTACTGCCTGGATGCCCTTCCTGACGCCATACCGAATTTGCAGCAGATATTTTGTCTTTGCACCCTAGGAGAGAAACATCTGCCACCACCTAGGATTGAACTCTCAACTTCCAGGTGGGAGGCAAGCATCTTCACCACTAGGCCACCATGCCACTCTCTTTGGATGTCTGTCCATAAAGGAAGTATCACCAGGATGGGGAGTCTAAGCATATGGCAAATCATATTATATCCCTTTGTGAGGTTCTTCAAATGACCCTCCAAAAATGTTGCTATTTTGTTCTTTATACATCCCCCCCAAAGATGTAGTCAAGAATGTCCCCCCATTTTCAGTAATGGTACCCAAAAACAAGCCCACGTTCTTCTCCTCCCATGAAATCCTGCTTCCCTTTGTGAGGTTTAAGCTTCTGTTCAAAGTCAACTATGTTCCCAAATAGCAGAATGTTCTCGGAGGCTTAATTCCCAGTGAACCATTTTGTTTTAAGCCCCACTTGTTATAAATATATTTTTTTAAAAAACAGTTTATAATGCAGTTCATAGAAAATAATACCACCTCCGTTTTCTGGTTTTGAGAATCCCAGGCATGAATAGTCAATGTATCTTTAAGAACTCAACTTAGATGTACGGATGTGAACTTAATTCTTTTTGTTGTTCAACAGTACAAGAAACGTGTGTCTTTACTTCTGCCCAATATTCTGCTTTTTGTGTCCTGGGAATCCTTATAACTCTCACACTGCATTTTGGATATGTTCATTTTTAAGGGAAAACTTTCTTTGGCATCAATTTTTGTTTGCATAGACTACAATATCAATATAATGTGATAAAAGTCAGCAGAAGTCAGCAGCTGGTGCCTAACATTTCCAGAAAATAAGAATATCAGACAATGTTGATTGATTTCACTTATGTCATCATCTTGTGCAACCTGGACAATGTTTCTGTGCTGAAAGTTGATTCAATTATTTAAAGAGTCATCCAACCCTGATCATTGGAATCCCACCAGAAAACCACATATGAAGTGCCAGAAACATTTATGAAATCACTGAGGAGAGCAAGGAAAGCAGCATATTTAATAGGAGCGTGTAAGGCAGCAATGTTCAACAGTGCAAGGCATTTCATTTCACTGAGGCATTTGGAAATAGGCTGCTACTTAATAATAGTAACAACTTATTAAATTTGTATGCTATCTGATTCTCAATGACGCTAGGCCAGGGGTGGGCAATTAATTTTCCCAAGGGGTCACATGAGAAACTGGGACTGTTGTGGAAGGCCAAATCAATAGGCTGAACTTAATTCTGCTCAATATAAATTTTATTGCTTTATAAAAACTAGCAAATTATGTGATCTTGTTTACTATGAAGGTGCATAGGCACACACACACACATATGTAAATTTTAAAAAATACCAGTGGCCTTCCAAATAAAAACAGTGCAGTTGAATTGTGTGCATGGCATATGCTTATTTAATTTGACTTCTAATTTCTGATTGGTCTCACGTGGGCTGGATAGGGACCATTAAAGGGCCAGAGATGGCCCCGGGCCTGTAAAATGCCCAGGCCTATTCTAGGCAGCTCACAATAATCGAAGAAATTACAATAAAATCAGTAAAGCATAAAAATAACCACAGGGTTCTTTAATCTTGTATATTTTCAACAATGATGTACATATCACTTTGACTTCAAAGCAACATCCACTTCATATCATTTTAGAGCATATGGTATTTTATAATCCTTTGTCTCTGCATTCCAATGCAGGTAGTCCTTGATTTATGGCCACAAGTGAGCCCAAAAATTTCCATTGCTAAGCAAGACAAATGTTAAGTGAGTTTTGGCCTCATTTTATGACATTTCTTGCCACAGTTGTTAAGTGGTTCATTGCAGTTGTTAAGTTAGTAACACTGTTGTTAAGTGAATGTGGCTTCCCCATCGACTTTGCTTGTCAGAAGGTGATCACATGACGCCAACATCATAAATACGTGGCAGTTGCCAAGTATCTGAATTTTGATCACATGACCATGGGCAGGGCTTTTTTTCCTCATAGAACTCCCAGAACGGAGTTCCAGCACCTTTTTGGGATGGAACCTTGTAGGGTAGGCAAGGTAGATTGTATGATGTGTATGAGTTCCGGCACCTTTTTTTTTTTTTTTTACAAAAAAAGCACTGACCATGGGAATGCTGCCATGGTCAGAAGCGAGAAAAATAGTCATGTCACTTTTTTTTCAGAGCCATTGTAACTTCAAATGGTCACTAAACATATGGATATAAGTCAAGGGCTACCTGTATATCTTTTGAACATTTGAGTCTAAATAGCAGCACCAAATATGTATGTGTTAATCATGCTGCTTCCTAGCAGAGGCCTCTGCTTTTCTTACTATAGTATACCTGTATACAATACATCTGCATTCATCTGTATATCTTTTGGAGGTTTGATCCATTCAGAATCCATCATTATCCATCATTTCTAAACTTAGCCATGTTCTTTTTCAGTTAAATATCTCACCAAATAAAGTTCTTTTAAAGCTGAAATGTGCCAGATATGATTTACCAATATATTTCTAGTGTTTCATTTTCATTCACTGAATTTCAAAATACCTTGTCCAATTGCTTCAGTTTTAATATTCTTTCCATTAGCAAAATATTTTTTTTCTTGGCTATATAGTGTACATTATTTAAAGGCAGACCCGTCACTTGTAATATGACTAAGAGCTCATGTCAGTCCATCAAGCTTTTGAAATTTACAGTTCGATTATTATTGTCTTTATTAGTGCTTGTTGTTTTTTCTTTTTGTCTATGCACTTGAAAAATTCCCCACAAATTGTTTCAATTTCAGTAGGGCACGAGCCCCCCTTTCTTACTTTGGAATCAATGTTTAATTTCTTTTTCTGTATAATTTATTATTTGTAATATTATAAAGCAGTTTCTTATTTTTGATTTTCTTTTACAACTTTCTAAAGTTGTATGGGAGCTCAAACATATCCGCAAGTATTCCTTTAATACATTTTAAAGGAAATTCTACCTAAAATCATGTTTCTAAACATGCTTCAGATGGAATACACAAAACTTAAAGCTGTTCCATCTACTTGTAATACAAAATTAATGTCTTTTTGACTACTTTCAGTCTTTCTTTTCACTGAATACAGTTTTCTTAGTTGAGGCTTCTTTTATGTTTTCCATGTAAAACTCCTCACAATTCACCTTAAAACACCTGGATCTGTTTTTCCACTTCATATACATGTGGTCATAGAATTACTTTGTGGGGATGGCAAAACCTTAGGAATTAGCAAACTAAAAATTTGCTTAACTGCTTTTTATGCTTCAGCTTAAACATTGAAAAAAGCTGCATACAGAACATTTGTTAGATAGTTGTACATATTAACAAATCCTTTGCTTATGCAATCAATATGAATATTTCCTATTTGTACAGTGGGGGAAAGAGAATTGCATTCAGTGTAGAAATCAGGAAAATCTGTTGTGGGAAAAGGAAAGAGTATAGAATTACTGCAACTCTGATTTATTTTTGTAGTTTAAATTCTCTTCATTAAATTGAATAAAACACAGCCAAATATTTTTAATAATGAGAATCTGGATCAGATTCAATGTGATTTTTAAAAGTTAGTTTAAGCTGTTTAATCAGTTTTTGGCTCTCTCTAACCAAACTGAACCCATAAAATCTAATTGCCATCTGTAAGATATTAATTGTACATCTGTTTTGTCCCAATGTAAACCAAGTTTGGGGGTGATGACATCATTTTTGAAGAGTTGGTTCTCCGAAGCCTAGTATTCTGGAATTTCACTATAGCTTTTGGTCCCAATTCCAAAAGAAGGTGATTGAAAAATATTTATCAGTTTAAACCCACTTGCTTGTCTTCTTGTAAAACACTTTTTTCTAAACTAAAGAGATAAAGGTAGTCCTTGATTTCCAATCATTCATTTAGTAGCTGTTCAATGTTACAACAGCACTGAAACAAGTGACTTATGACTGGTCCTCACACTTATGACCACTGTAGTGTCCCCACGATCATGTGATTAAAATTCTGGCACTTGACAAATAACATATATTTACTGTGGGTTGCAGTGTGTTGGGGTCATATGACCTTTTGAGTGGGCTTCTGGTAAGCAAAGGAAACGGAGGGAAGACGGGTTCATTTAATGACCGTGTGATGCAACTACAGTAGTTGTTCACTTAATAACCATGGCTAAAAAAAGTCATAAAATTGGTTGCAACTCATTTAACCAACATCTTGCTCAGCAACAAAAATTCTGGCCTCATAAGTCAAGGAGTACTATAACAGCTTTGAACTAGAAGCAGAAGAAAGAAATTGTGACTCAGAGTGTAATTCAGTTCTGTTGAGAAGTAATTCATAAACATCAGTGACAATAATGTCTTGGGACACGGTATTATTTCTTCGGGAAATCTTATTGTTTATGAAAGTTTCAGTGAAAAAAAAAGATAATTATGTTTTTAGTCGTCTTATAGTGTTAATTATTTAGAAATAAGATTCTGATTACATTTAGATATGAAATGTTTCTTGCATTACAAAGTTCCAACTTAATAAGATTGTTGCTCGAGTTCCATTAATGTCATTAAAATCCTCTGACAATCTCTATGCTTTTCCAAAAATAAAAAATATATTTTAAAAACAAAGTGAATCTTTTTCTTATAGATCCATCATCTACCTTTCCTCCCAAAATTCAGTCCCTGGAAAATATCTGGTGAGCTGTAGGTCATTAGTACTTAAGTGCATATATAAAGTCATATTGGTCAATGACATAGAAGAATTAATTCTATGCTCTTAAAAATATTCAGGTCCTCTTGTGTTCCAGAGTTTCATAGAAGGCATATGTTCCTCACTGAAATCACATTCCTGTACTATAAGACTTGGCATATCTTGCATCAAGAAAGTAACTTTTAGTGGTAATTTTAATTGAAAAAAAAATAGCATGGGGAAAAAAGAATTACTACCTCTCTGAGGTTGCATTTCTGAATCAGTGTGGTGCCAATGAAATAAACAAATGGGATGTTAGTCATGAAATATTTATACCATATCTAGTTTGGCCTTAAAAATCTATGAAGTTTTAAGGATCCTGCTGGAAGATATATATGTCTGTGTGTGTTTGTGTATGTGTGTGTACGTACATACATACATACATTGGATATTAACTAACATGCAATGAAATTTCCCTCTGCATTTGTCAAACTGTTGCTTGTGGTACCTTCCCAGCTATTTGAAAAGCAAAGGTGAGACCTTTTTCTAAAGCAGTCGCTTTTGCGATTTTGGGAGACTACTAATTGCAATTTAAGGAGACTTCCTCTCTCAATCTCATTCACAAGGAATTGAAGTTACTTTCATTCCAAAGAGGTTGTAATATGATGTAAAAGATGCAATATAATGTGAAATAAAGTTTTATTGCTGCCATTTTTATGTATTAACAGCTTTTAAATGTCCTGCTATTCTTTTATGAGGTTACTATATAGTTACCATACTATTTTCTCAATACTGTTATAGAAGAGAAGCATATTTGTGTAGGTGGACATAGGTAGTTTGTGTAATTTTAAACCAGGAATTTGTATAAGAGTTCTACCATGTGATATGAAGTTCCATGAATAAAATCTGTGTAATTTACTATTTGGATTATCAACTGGCAAGGCCTCTAATGTCAGAGTCCCTTGACAAAACTAAAGGCCATCTCTTGAGGATATTTTAACTTAGATTCTTACATTGCACAGAAGATGGACCTGGATAACCTAAAAGACCTCAAAGCATGATTGTTAGATGAAGTAGACGAAAAGAAATAATTGTGATAGATTTTTTTTTCAGTTTTTGAGCCCCGTTTGAGTCTAACAAAATGTATACTTTAAGGAATATTGCATTAGTTAGAAGCAGCACTTATTTATAAGTCATTTGAAAGATTGGTTAGTATTCAGAGCCCTTATAAAATACTACTAAATTCAGTACTCAGCCCAGAAGCTGATCATAATGTAGAAACATCCGGGAATAAGAGATCATCCAATTGCAATGAAGGGCATCATCACAAAGGGCTTTTCCTTTTCTCTTAATGTGGAGATTAGAAGTGGAAATATTGTTTAGGAGCTCAGTCTCATGCAAGCATTTGGCTCTGCAAATAGGCACTTTGGGCAGCAAGAAGTTGCTCATTTAACACTAGCCATTCTCTGCTTTTGGATCTCCTGAATTGTGTTAAGACTTTTGTAGAAAAAACAAGCAAGGCATTTGGAGAATCTTTAGATTTCCTCTTTTGCAATTACTCAGCCTTCAATATAATTGCATACAAAGTAAAAGTGATCCATTTGGTAAGTGAATAAAGTCAAGATTTTAGCAAGCGAGTTCTGAACTAGAAACCACATTTTGTGCATGCCACCTTTGCTTGAGCAGCCAAAAGAACAGTTGCTAATAGCCTGCAGGGTACTAACTAGTCACATGGTGTTGGCTTCCTTCCTGGTTTTTCAGCTGCCAAATTACATTTAAAGCAGCTAAAAATACATTAAATATTTTCCTTTCCTTATATTACTTGACTATATCAGCAGTTGCTGGAGCTGCTATGAGCATGTTATTTGATAACCAAGAGGAGGACAGAAGGTTATCAGTGCAGATATTAATACAAGGCACATCTCATCAAGTGTGCAAATGCCACAAGTTTCAGGTCCAAGGATATTCACAAAAAAACGAGGAGCTAAAATATATTCCACGCTCTGATTTATGCCCCAAAATGCACTGGGATCTCTTATACAATCTTACTGCTGGGAGAAAAGCTATATTGCAAAAGATATATTCCCTTGTTGATTCTCACTTTAAAATAGCTCTTGGAAAGTTGAGAAGAAAGTCACCTTTTTTTCATCTGTGCCCTTATCCGAATCTAAATTTCTTCCCTTCAAATTTGCTATTCATTTTAAGGAACTTCTAGAAAATAGTGTACACTATAGAAAGCACTTCAATAACAATAGCAACCCCTTTATTATGATCTTTGACCAGCATTCCTTCAGAAAACCCATTATCAAAAATTATCATAAAAGAAAAGAACAACATATCCAAGTCAAAGTTTGTACCACTGCATGCTCAGTGAAGATATTTGGCAATGTGAATTATAAGTCAGTGTCCCTTTAAAAAAAATCATGTATGTAAAGTTTGTATGACCCTCAGTTTTGGAAAGAGCACATCTCAGAATATCATACAAAAGACACCATAAGTAGATGTAGGCAAGAGTTTTTGTCTCCTTAGAGTCACAAGGGCAATGTTTCTGAGAATAAGGAGTCTCTTGAAATCTTCCCACCAATAATGCAGAAAGAAGAGGATTAAAACAAATTCTAGGAAAAGCCCCTGTATATTTACTCAGAATTAGATTGTGTAAATACCCTGCAGGAAACAGCTTACATATGACAATAAATTCCAGGAAGAGTAGTAGTGAGAGCATCCTCATGATCAGTGTTCTTGGTTCATTACCATTAATTGGCCTATATATTCAAAAGAAAGACTACATAATTCCTCCATATCAACAAGATTGATAGCTGTCTATCAACAACAAAAGCAAAAGTCCTTTAGGTTCAAACACAATTTTGATAAAGCAATACCCATCAGATAGATATCAGCAATGCATGGCTCGGAAATAACACATCCAAATATTGCAAAGGATGTTGTAATGGAGTTGAGTATTATTATTACAGAAACAATTTGTTCTAATATGCCAAATAAAGGAGGGGTTTGGAGATTTTGTAGGTTTGGTTAACTATCATACTTTTTCCAATCAATATTTTTTTCCTGCTAAGTTTTGTCTAGGCAGAGATTTTTTTTTAAAGCAAGCAGGATATAAGGGGAATTCTAGTTTATAGGGCATGTAACAGCAGAAGGGCATCACTAGGAACAGGCAAAAGTGCCATTGGGTTGGGTGTTAAATTCCTGAAGTAGCTCCATATAATTGAAAGAGGGTTTCCAATTGCACAGCTCACACACATGTGTCATAATTGAGCAATGACCTTTTCGTACATTTGAATAAACTTTGGATTGAAAGAAACAGTCTTTGAATAACAGATGAACAGATCTAGAAAATCCAGCTTAGACTCTACCAATTTTAACTAAGTCCTGATCTTTCCCCTGTGGTTAAGTTCCATCTGATCAAGAATAGAGGCACAGTAGGAGGATATAGGAGAGATGGCTGCAGTTTTTAGCACTTTATAAGAAAACTTGCTAACCAAAAGATGACCATTCTGGATGTAGCAAGGTTCCAGTTCGGTTGTACTATACCGTCTTTTGATCTGCTCTGTGTCAGATCAGGCCACAAATGTGGGCCGGTGGACAAAGGTGAGACTAGGTAAACTTTTCGAATTAATTAAAACTAAAAGAGGAACACTCAAAAGATATACACTGTAAACTGAAGATCTAAACTGCGGTCAAAATTGTATGTCTATAGGGTGCAAATGCATACTGTAATGCGGTTGTTTTTCTGACTCCCATTTTAGACTCTCTTTAGCCACTACACCACCCTTAAATTGCCATCTCTGCATTTACATTGCTATTAAATAAAAATATTTCAAATTCTGCACATGTGCAACAATGCCTTGTATGTTTCTGAGAATTTATTTCTGTTGTTTACAATATAAAATAAATATAGTTTTTATTAAAAATATATAGAAGGAATTCAATGATCTTAATAAAATGAGCAATAAAGGAAAAGATAAATGATAAGTGAACTATAGTGACCAACATAATAATACCACTAATATATCTAATGGAACCGTAGTGTTTGGCTAAGTCAATTCCACATTCTACCTTCATACTGGTGCCACTGAAGAAGACCCATTTGGAAGTGTTCTTAGTACTTTGTATTCAAAGGCAAAAAGATGCTTTGGAGCACTGAAGTACAAATGTAGCACCTGACTGCATTGCTTAGGTCAACTGTAACTTTTCCTGTATGGATCCACAGCTTACCACTCTAGAAAAAGGCCCTTTTGATCCAAACTATTTTTTGGTATTTGAATCCACAGCAATGCACAATTATATGTACTCTGAAACAACAAAGTGGTCTTTCCCACTTCCTCACCTGAACTACAGTAGGCTGAAAGATTTTGTAGATTTGGGGGAGGAAAGCAAAACATACTATTCTGCCAGGTGGGATCATACTCCTAAGAGCACTAGATTGCTGTCAGGTCTAATATACCCTCTCAGAGCCTAAATAGTTTATCTGTGCTACAGATTTCAATTGTTTTAATACCATTTTAATTTCCTGATGACTTCTTTTAATCATGTAGAATTTTCTGCAGCCGTGTGTCTAATTGCTTCTTGTTGCTTTATTTGATTTTGTATTTTTAATTATTTAATTGCAAATACTGACCTAGATTTCTATTTTTGAGACAAAAAGTCAGTATATATAGTGTTTTAAATAAACAAAAAAGGTCTGGGAAATTTATTTTGCATAAAATTCTTAACACCTGCAATGGAGTATAATTATTCAGGAATAAATCATAATACTCAGGAATAAATCATAATAATCTTAACTAATTGCTGAAATTTTCTTAAAAGCAACAGAAAAGAAAAAAAAAGTTTAGTTCTTTCTGCCATCTTATCACTCAGGAGAAGGCAGGGATCCCTTAACCAATGTTAGGATTTTCCGGTGACCATTAAGAATTTCATCCCTGAATATTATATTATTTAAGAATGTAAATCCTCAAAGGATATTCTGACAAACAGCCTGGAAATATTGCCTGTTTTCCCAGGAAATATATCAGCAAAGGTTTATTTCAGAAGTGGCCTTTGCTAAAGTCAGGGATCATCTAACAGTGCAGGTATGTTCCTTGGCAGTGACAAGAAGTAGCCAGGCCCAGCAGGGAGGCTAGGTAGAAGCCATAAGCATACAAACAAGCAACATCATCAGAGAATTATAAATGGCATGGGATGGGAGGTAGCAATAGCTCAACTAATTGGAAAAACATCCATTGATCAACTGAAAAAAAAACATTATGAGCTCAAACTGGTGATTCATTAGACAAGCTTTTAAAAAGGCATGACTCTCTTCATGAAACAGATCATATAGGTTCATACTTTTAGTATTATTGACTCCAGTCAACTCTTAAATTTTAGGCAGAGGAAGGCTTTCCCAGCTAGGTCAGGTACAAAATTTGTGCCTAACTGGGGGTTTAGCTTGGAAACATCTGAATAGACAGTATGTGCATATGAAACAACAGACCTCCCCTCTACCACAGGGGAGGTAGCCCAGATAAGAATAGCCCCTTTGAATGGCTATAAAAGCTCTATGTTACAAATTTTCCCTATTTCTGAAACTAGTAGCTGGACTTTTCTGTTTTATATCTTTGCCTGACTGTCAAGAGACTTAGGAGTTTCGTGAATTCAGCTGGATGCCAGATGTCTCTTATGACACTCTGAAGCTATTCCGTTGCCACCCATCTGCTGCCTCTTATAAAAGTGGCTCACCTTGCTGTTTTTGCATGGTGGTGAAATCTTCAAAGGTGAGCGTGCGCACAGGAGGCCTCCAAAATGCGTATGTTTCCATAATGGCCTCCAGGCCAGTTCTGCAAAATGAAAAAACAAGAGAAGAGGGAAGGAAGGTTAAAAACATCAGTGAAGATGTATTTCTTCTTTAGCAAGTAAGAAAAAGCGTGATTTTCTCTACCAACTTGACAAACGTTAATTTTATCATCCTATATTTCTAATGACACAATATCCATCTTCCTAGTTTCCTCTGTAAAATGAGAGAGAATGAGTATCCTTTCCCCCCACTTTTCATAAATGAAATGGCCCCAGAATATTAGGTCTGAACTACATGTCCACCTGAAGCAAGATAAAGAATTCAATGCAGTTTAGGGGGGGGGGAGAGGGAGCTGATGATATGCCACAGAACAAAATCAGGGGCAGTGATGAACTGGGAATGTGTTCAGGGTTCAGGATGGCTTCTTCACACCAAATAACATGAAAGAAGTATTAAGATATTAATTCACCTTCTACTATTATTCAATCATTTGTTGTTTGCTTTCTTTCCTCTCCTCTGTATTCTTTCTTTTGGTTCATTAACTTTAAGAATGTGCTCACCTTCCATTTCTGGAGTTCAAGGTCTCTAAAGTCCCTTTGCTGATGAAAAGACAGGGGGTTTTTTTAGCTAAAAAGGAATGGAGCTAACATTCCAAAGTTACCCCGGAAGCAAGAACATAGTTGGCAAAATGTAGGATTTTAATAGTTAATTTAAGAGTGGAGAAATTGCCCAGGTGTATTAGCTGCTAAACATCTGCAAGCAGCAGTTGGGAATAGGAATACAGAATGTTTCATCACAGATATTCTCAGTAAAATGACCACCCAGAACTCAATGAGAATTTAATACAAAAAATGTTTAGATTGCTAAAGATAACTGAAGCCATTATATCCAAAGTTCACACAGTGGAAAATGAGAAATACTACAAATATGGCAATGCAACAAGACTTTAATTAATTTATTTACACATATGATTTATGTGATATTAGCATAAGCAAATTCATATGATAATATAGAGTTTGCCAACATTTCTCCTTTTTTCAGATTGGGGAATCACAGGAGACAGGTATTCATCCATCTCATCAGAGCCTTCTGGTGTATATTGTTTAACTTTGCATACAGTGTTTCCACTTTTTGTTTGAAAAATGCAGCAAAATTTAAATGTAACCCAGATGATTCCAATGTTCACAAAACCCAATTACATCATGTCATTACTAAATCTACAAGAGATGTTCAGAGTCTCCATGGAAATTATTGAATATTTGAGTTACAAACCAAGGACAAACCTCTTTTATATAACTTGGCTCGCGTATACTATTAAGCTATTGATTAAGATACAACACACACTCCAATTCTGGTGCTTATTCTATGACAAACTCTATTTTTCATGCTTTTATTAATGATAGCCTGGAAGGAAAAAAAGAGAGAAAAATATGCACAACTCTAGTTTGGTCTCTGTTTGATTTTCTTGGAGGAGGTGGAAGACCACTACATTGTAATAACAGGTAATATAAAAGGATCCTGGGGTACAAAAATGGTGAATGATATTTGATATATTTCTTTGTTTCAGTAATGCCTTCCATATGGTCCTCCTCCCCTGTTGCTTACAACCATCATTGTTCTCTGACTCCTCCTTCTAAGCTCCAAACTGACACTTTCAGACATATCTGATCAGAAATAAATGCCATATTCCCAATGCATTCAGTGGGACTTTCCCCAAGACACATGTATAAAGACTGGGCCCTAAAAAGTCTTTTCTTTTTTTTTCTTTTTTTCCCCAATCTTTTTTATTAGTTTCCCCCCCCCATATATGTAAATTTTCCAATCAACAAATTGTCTGAAATTTGCTAAACTAATACATATTCAATTCCTAATCCTTGCTTCTTTTCTCTAACCAAGTATAAAATAAGTTCCAAATTTGGTAATGGTCTGTATCTTCTTTGTCTTTTAGCCTCATGGTTAATCTGTCCATTTCTGCACATTCCAAGATCTTCCTGATTATTTCTTCTTCTTGTGGCAAAGCTTCATTTTTCCAATATTGTGCAAAAATTATTCTTGCTGCTGTAGTAATATGTAAAATTAGATATAATTTCTGCTTATTAGTCTTTTCAGGTGTAATGCCTAATAAAAAGAGTTCAGGTTTAAAATCCACTTGTTCATCCAATATTTTTTCTAACCACATGTGTATATTTTTCCAATAAACCCTTGCCTTCCCACATGTCCACCAAATATGATAGTACGAGCCTATATTATGTTTACATTTCCAACATTTATCTGACATATTTTTAAACATTCTTGCTAGTCTTACTGGTGGAAGATGCCATCTATAAAACATTTTATACAAATTTTCTTTATATGACGTAGACATTGTCAGTTTATAATTTCTCTCCCATAACATTTGCCATTTTTCTAGTTCTATGTTATAACCAAAATTTTTTGCTCATCTTGTCATTGTTTCTTTCACTTGTTCACTTTCCATATCTAAAATTAACAAAAAATTGTACATTTTCTTAATCAATTTCTCATCTGAGGTCAACAAAAGCTTATCAAACACATTTTGATCTTTATAAAATCCATACATTTTTACATCTTTTTCATATCTATTTAATATCTGTAAATGTGCCCACCAAGATAACTTAATTCCTAAGTTTTCCAATTCTTGTTTGGGTTTTAATTTTCCATGAGTATCCAAAATATCTTTATTTGTCCATATTTTCTCAAAGTCCCCTAGATTCGGATGTATAAATGCCTCCATCGTTGACAACCATCCTGGGATTTTAGTATATATTTTAGCTTTAATTTTTTCCCATACTGTTAGTAAAGCATTTCTAACAACATGATTTTGAAAATATTTATGGATTCTGTTAAAAAGTCTTTTCCAGAGTAGAATGTCCCATAAAACAGCACATGTACATAGGCACATGTGCCATTCATTCACTGGACTACATTTATGTGAAGTTACAATTATAAAATGTCAGCCTTTCCCAGATAAAAAGGAGCTTCTGATGAAGGAAAGCTTTACAAATGAGATTGAAATGAGCTCTAAGATTGTGGGTAAAAATTGCTACAGGGTAATTGCCAATCAAGGTTTTTCTGCAAGATGAAGAATTTGTTTTAAGTATATGAAGCTAAGCCTAAAACTAACTCTTTGTGAGCACCTTTTAGAAACTAAGACCACAAGGAAACCCCATTTGCTTTTTAAAAAGCCTGCCAGCTCATTTATTTTTGCCTTTTTATATTCGTAAATCCATGTCCATTCTCTCACACAATGGCTTCTTGCCACAAAACAAAAAGCTGAGGAGTGTTGCTTAGTAAGAATACTGCAATCATGGAAAGTAAAGCATACACTCATGAAAATCCTATTAGTTCTGGTTTAATACTTGAGATTGTCTCTAATATCCAGTGTTTGACTTGTACTTAAAATTCTGTTACTATGGATTGTTTGTTATGAAGGCCCAGCATCACAAGAGGATTTGTATTTAACAGTCCTTCAGCAGCTGACTAGTATATTGTTTTGAAATAATTTTGGATGTGCTAAAATGAAACCAAGCCAAATCTTTGTAGAAAGCTTAATAACCAGATCTAGGCTATGGATGTTTTTCTACTTGTATGAAAATATCATTTCCTAATAGTTTGCAAAGTTTCAGTTTGACCTTGCAATGTGTTAGCAAATGTAAATTCAGTGTGATACTTTGTCTGGCAAAAGTATGCTCTTGTATTTAATTTTTAATAAATACTTTTCCAGATGTTTATAATAAAAAGGCAAAGAGAATTCACATTTCATTTACAAACTATAACTGTATATGTTCAAAATTATTAAGATGAATGAGAGATAGACTTGGGGAAATAGATAAAGTGGAGATGAATGAGAAAGAGCTGGTGTGGAAAAATGATGTTATCCCCCCTGGTGAACTACAGTATAGCATCATCCAGCTCTTTCTGAAATGATATGGCTTTAATACAGACAGGCTTTATATCACCAAAGCATTCTTCTGGAGGAGCATAATAGGATGGAAAACTAAGGTCAGAGAGAATTTTTAGCATCAACTCTACATTAATGGGAAAGAAACTGGAAAAGCCATTTTTACATTACACGTTAAAGCTACTCTGATCACATAATTTTCATTATTATTTGCCTTATTTATTCTGGGCTTTGGATTCATTTCTCTGTATGACTTTAATTAAATTATTTCACTAAATGAAAAGCTATTGCTCACATATGAAAAGAGGCTGTACAAATAAATGAGAAAGAGTTCTAAACCTTCAAGGGCCACAAGTGATTGCGTAGGAAATTACGCTGAAATTAAATCCAAGCAAAACAAAGATGCTGTTAGTGAGGTGAAAACTGAACTCCAAGGCTGAATTGAAGCCTGAACTGGATGGAGTTGCATTCCCCAAGATAGCCTATTATCACAATCTAGATTCCTTGACCCGTAGGCGTCATTTGATTTGCAGATGGCAATGAGAATATTTTCACAATTATGGCTAGTGTAGCAACTGCAGCACTTCCTGAACTAGACTGAACTTAGTGGTTAGCTGTGCTTTGGTTTATGGCTCAAATGCAACAGTGCATTTTTTCTGGGGCTTCTCTTGAAAAGTGTCCAAGGTGGTGTAAAATATGGCAGTCAAGGTCAGGAATGATACAGTGCCTGCTCTAAAAGATTTAAACTGACTCCTAATACTGAAATAGATTATTAGTTGCCTACTGTATGGTTCTAGTTTTGCCCTTTACATCCCTTAATGGCTTATGTCAGTGGTGGCGAACCTAGGCACACGTGCCAGAGGCGGCACTTGGAGCCCTCTCTCTGGGCACATGTGCTGTTGCCACAGCCCCACCTCCCCCATGGCCCCCTCCTTACCAGCAGCACCCCCAGAGGTGTAGCCCCCAGGTGTGGCCCTTGCAGAGCAGCGCAGCCAAGGACATGGCAGCCGGGCAGCAGGGATAAGACTCCACCCTCGCACCCTGTTGTATGCAGATGATGCTGCAGGGCACGGGCGTGGCCGTGATGATGATGCTGGAGGGCGTGGCCGCCATGGTGCTGCTGGGCCACCTGGGGAATCTGCAGCAGGCCATGGAGGGAGTGGGCGGCACTGCGGGTGGGCAGGTGGGGGCAGGGCAGGGGGCGGAGTGTGGGCAGAGGTGGGGGTGGGAGAGAGTGGGGAGGTTTTTGGGCACTCAGTCTGTAAAACATTAGCCATCACTGGCTTATGTTCTAATTACCTGAACCAACCCAATTACCTAACTCAGCTGATGAGGGTCCTCAGAAGAAGCCTCTGTTGCTGGAAGTTTGGCTGTTGGTATGTAAGAAAAAAAAATACCCATTTGGCTCCAATTCTGCCTGAATTTAGGAAGAGGACAATAATGTGTGTCTTTCATTAAACTTTTAATTATTTTAAGGATGAATTTTGGTTTGGATTTTGATTTAATTGCATCAATTTTAATCATTGTGCTTCATTTTTTAATGTTATAAACTTTCTGAAGTATTGGGATATTTATGGTAGACATTGAGAAATAACTAAATGAATAAACATCATTCTGTTATTTACCATTCTTTAACCTTAGGCGACTCTTCAAGCAATCAATTGTTTAGAAAGGACAGGATGTAATACTGCAACTCTGCTAGACTGACTCATCTTCTCTGACTACCAGAGAAGACATGCAAAGCCCAACTACCAGGTCTAGGTCTATATTACATTAGGTCTCTTCCTTGGTCTAGTGCAGAATCATACACGTCTTATTTCTTTTAAAATTGATTTATGTATCTAAATATTTCATCTTAACAAGTTTTATTTGTTTTAGAAACCTATTTGGCCACCCACTTTATGTACTGTTAACTCACAATGAAAGCAGTAAAAACACTTCAAAAGCAATACAAATCAATGTCAAAAAACATCTTTCAGTGCCCTAAAAGGAATTGGAAGCCTCAGCCTATTCCAATTCTTGAGGGAAGTATTCAATTTAACAGAGTTGTGTGGGATAAGTGGACTATATGAACAAACTAAAGCCATGTATGAGTGCCAATTGCACACCTTACAAATGCTACACTAGCTAATTAAAAAAATAAAACCACACACTGAGAGCAAACAGACCTCAACTCCCTTTCAGCAAAGGAAGAAAAACAAATTACTAAATAGAAAAGGTTGATGGAAAAAAGAAAAAGAAAATACATTCTCTTTTTTGATACATATTACTCATATTTCATGCTCAGAAAACATAGGGAGAGAAACCCAGAGAAAAAGAGAGAGATTTAAAAGGAACAAAACTTGGAAATGGAAGAGAAGAGCTTAATAAGTTATCACTATTTTTTGTCTTTGTGATCCTTGGTTCCCTCTACATAGTCAAATACATTTTTATGAGTCATTTTAACTTGGCAGCTGCTGTACTTTAATGCCTCTCCTGATCGTTGCTTCATAGCCACAAAATATTATTTTAATGAAAAATTAAATGGTGGAACTTCCTTGTGGCCACTTCCAAATGTGAGTCAGAACATATGTGTTGCTGGAAATTT
The DNA here is from genome assembly GCA_034064705.1 of Bothrops alternatus. NCBI lineage: Eukaryota > Metazoa > Chordata > Lepidosauria > Squamata > Viperidae > Bothrops > Bothrops alternatus. Next base: position 4,630,800 of record JARGCV010000025.1, read on the forward strand.
TGCAATTAGGAGAAAAATAGAGAATATTAACCTAGACTTTTAGTGATTTTACAAATGGCCAGCCATAAAATGGTGGCAACTGAAAGAAAAAAGGACAGGTACACTGGCATATCCTGGACAAAACAATACTAAATATGCTTAGATTTGTTGATTTGCAAACATGGCCCCCTTCACTCTTTAAAAAATTCTGTATTTGAAGTTTGTCTCCTAAGAACATCTTCAGCTTACGACCATTTATTTAACAGTGATTCAAACTATCATGGCCTCAGACAAAATGACTTACAACCACTCTTCAAATTTACGACTGTTATACCACCCCCATGATCATGTCAATTTGGGCACTTGGCAACTGGATCACATTTACAACAGTTGCAGCATTTTGTGACTTCCGGTCCTGCGCAGCAGTGCAGCAGTTGAGGGGTTCATGGCTCCGTGCCCTTCGGCTGAGTTTCTTCCTGTTAGGGGACCCTAAATGGGCCAGAAGCTGCCCCGCAAAGAAGGAAGGAAGTCCCGGGGACCACGGAGAGATGATGGTTAACCCGATCAGTCCAGGAGAAGCCTTCCAGAAACCAACAGGAGAAAGGCTAGCTTAATTTCAGAGTCTAGCCCAAGCTGCAAGCAACTGAAGTCAAAAGCACTATTTTAAGCTGATTGTAAACAGCGCGTTTGAATCTGGGTAAGAACATCAATTTTCTGTATCCTACTTATCAACTTTTCTGAAGACAAAAAATCTCAAGAAGCAAAAAACCTCCAAAAGTGAAGGAGGGGGAATTTTTGCCCCAACCTTTTACTAACAGAAGTGGCAAATTAAACCTTTTATGGAGGACCAAAATGTATTGAAATGAAATGAAGTGACTATAAAACCTAAATTTGGATAAGTTTGAAATTACTGAATGGTTAAGATTCTCATTTTAAAGGCAATTTGTTCATTTTAAAAATTTGAAAAATAAACCGGTGCTGACATCTAGTGGTGGATGGAGACTATGACAGCTATGGCCTTCATGCAAGACTTGGCAAAAATCTGGAAAAAACCTAATTTCTACTTGTGACTTTCAAAGCTCTAACAATAGAGAACAGCTGTGACAAAAAAGAAAACAATCTGGGCTGCAGACAAAGTGAGACTTATAAACTTCAGGGAACAAAAAAAACTTTTTTGAACTTTCTGGATTACAAATATCTATTTAACTCTGACCCCAAAACTATTTACGAGAAAAGAAAATTTGGATTCTTGGTCATCATGGAAAATCAGAGATTTATAGAAAGAACATCAAGAAAAAATAAATACTTTTCAAGAGGAGACATATGATATGTTGCAACTAATTCAAATAACAATGATTTCAAATCACAAAGAAATCCAAAATAACTTTGAAAATATAAACCAATTCATCTCCAATTTAACTTTACAACAAAAAAATCCCAGGAAACAAAAACAGAGAAGGAACATATAAAACAGACAACTGAATACAAATTTAAGGATAGAGACTTAAAGATGGAACCTAACAAAACAAAGAAGTATGATTTAACCGAAGTGGAAATTTTTTTACAAGAAATACTGGATTTGGAAAAAAACAACTTATACTTTAACACCACAAAACAAATTTGAGGATAAGAAAAAAGATTGGACAAAATGAACTGCAGAGATGCTAGGAAAAACACTAGAACTGGAGAGGCAAAAAATGATAAGAGAAGCAGAGAGAAAAAGAAAGAAAAAGATTTTCAATAAAAATGAATGGGCAAATGCCTCTTACAAAGATACTGTACTTGACTTACCTTTTATATTTACAGTAAGACCTACAAGATTGATTAAGAAAGATACTGGGCAAAAGAAAAAGGCTAAAGTGAAAATTAAGAAAATAGACGATGGGGCCTATCAGAGAGAATATTTTAAAAAGAAATACCTGTTCGAATATGGTTAAAGAAATAGAAAGATTTTGGATATGAATTTTATTTTAAGAGGGAAGAGCCACTCAAGTAACATAGTGCTTTCTTTTTCTTCTTTCTTTTTATTTTATTTCTTTATATGAGTAATATAAAAGAGTTGGAATGGCTTATATAAAGGAAATGTTTTAGATATGATTGACTTTAAGAAAATTACAATGGATTAAAAATGTTTTAAATAAGAGTTAAAAGACTAGAGGACTAAAGATGGAGAAAACCAGCGAGAAAACACCGTCCTTGGTGGACAGGTTCCACGTCGCTCCAAAAATGTTCTCAGGGGTGGTTTCCTATGTTTTCCTTCCCTCCCTTTTCCTTCTCCCTTTCTCTCCTCGTCTGCACACACTCCTCCTCTTTCAGAATTTGGTGTGCCGTAAGCCACAAACAGCTGCTGCTCTTTTGGGGGGGGCAGGAACCTGTCTCTCCCCCTGTGTTCCCTTGGGGGTGTTGGAGCTGAGCCACGGAGGCGTTTTCTCCCTGTCCGATGCCAGTCGGGCGCCACTTCATCCAGGAAGTTGCAGAACTAGATGAGGTTTACTGGAATCCGATTTTGCATCTTAGATCCAGGCAAGGTGCATCGGTTCCTGGACAGTTTTTGCACAACTCTTGCACAGCCCTCCACAGGGGTTGCAAGGGATTTCTCTGCAGGAACCGTGGACTCCAAGTCCTGTCTCTTCACGTCAGGTGGGGGCTGCTGTTGGTGTTTTTTTTTCTTTTTTTTTTACAAACTGGAAGCATTTGTGGACGGATTTTATGGACTTTATTCACAAAAGCGGAGACTCGCTGGGTCCAAGTTCTACCCGTTTCCTTGTCACGACCGTGCCTTAATGCCTCCAGACGAAAGACACCATGCATTTCAGCAGGGATCCAAATGCCCTTCAAAAAGGGACACGAGGGCACAACCAGCGGAAATTTGACCCCTTCCCTCGGCTTTCTTCTCCTGCTGTCCCAACCCCGGCTTTACCTCACTGCACCACTCACACATGTAGATATTTCCCTCCTTCGTCCTGGGATGGAGGCCATTCAGGAACACTTTGGACCATTTGCACTGCCTTTCCGGAATGAGGATTGCTTGGGTTCAGTTTTCGTTTTGGTTCTCGTGGTGTGTGTGCCGGGGAGTCGCCCAAACACACCTCGTTGGAGGGTTTTTTGAGCCAGTTTGGGAGTGATGGCCTTGGAGGGCCAGCTAACCAGCAGTCAGCAAACTCCCTCATCCTGTTATTTATTCTCCGTCCCACCCCACACGGTCAACCTTTCAGCCCACATTCGAAGCAGGCACTACTTGAAGCGCTGAGAATTAAGAGGCACCTTTATGGTTTTGCAACCAGACAACATTCATTGGGTAGAAATCCCCCTCCTCTGTTTTATTTCCCTCCTCTTTTTATCCCCTGCCCCTCGCAAAGCTCTGAAAAAGCACCAAGCCGACTTTAAATGACAGCCGCCCCAGTTTTGAATTAAGCAGAGCATCAAGGTCAGTTTTAGTGGGCATCTTGGTTTGCAGCCCAAGGGATGCTGCTCAACTCCTTTCTACCAATCTCACGGCCTCCCCCCCCAAAAAAATGCCCCCTTGCATATTTCACTCCATTTCAAGCGGGCAGATGCTCAGGACCCCAGGGGAAGGCAGAAGGGGTCACCCAGATGTCCAGGGTCCTGCTAGCACAGCCTTTCTCAGTGTTACTATTTTGCTTGGTTTCGGATGGGGTAGTTTTGTTTTGGGTTTTTTTTTGTGTGTTTGTTTTTTTTGGTTTATCAGTTTGGACTGAACAGCTTGTTTACTGTGTAAGCAAGGCTGGGGGAGGGACTGTGGTCGCTCAGGAAGGAGGCTTGTACAGAAATAAAATTGTAACTTGATGAACACCCAAAAAAAAGACTAGAGGACTAGATTTATTAAATGGAATATTTAAAGATTAAATATATTTTTAATTATGGTAAAAAAAAGAACGAAAAATATTTGGAAATAAATATGTACTAGCTTATAGGAAATAGGGATTATAAGTAGCATACTATCCTTTTATTTTTTATTATTATTCTTTTTCCTTTTTTAGTCTTATTTATTCCTTAAGAAAGGTAAAAGTATTGGGTTGGCTTACATGAGAAAAAATAGACTTAAATATTTAAATAAAATTAACTTTGAGAAAATCTTAACCAGTAAGAATGTTTTGAACATTATGGGAAAAACAAATGTAAACAAGAACTGTAAACAGGATCTATGATGAGACAACCAGAATGACTAGATAGAAAAGGAATATTATATCGATGTGATTATTATCTGTAGAAACATTAGTAAATTTTTATACTCAATCGTCATTCACTAAAATAACAAGAATTTTATTAACTTAAGGTTGGTAAAAGAGAACATTATGGGAAAAAGAGGAAATCAAGTAAAGTTATTATGTGGATTATAGATTATAGAAATCAACAGTTAGTGAATGTTTCTTAAATGTAAACCCAGACAACACACTGTTTACCGAATATTAAGGTGATTATGTTAAAAAATTAATAAAATATACTTTTTAAAAAAAACCAGTTACAGCATCTTGCAGTCATATGATCACTATTTGCAGCCTTCCCAGCCAACTACCAACAAACAAAGTCAGTTAGGGAAATTGGATTCACTTAACAACCAGGTGGTTTGTTTAATGGCCATGATAAAAATGGTCATAAAATCATATCCAATCAGGGGATGACTTGCTTAATGACCATATCACTTAGCAATCAAAATTGCAGACCTAATTGTTGTTGTAAATCAAGGATTAGCAGACTTAAGAGATTATCACTGCAATTGCTTAATATTCAGCCTCTGAGTGCTTGGTATGAATGAATCACAAGTTATCATGATTCCTAGAATTTGTAATAAAATGTCCAAATGTAGTACATTAAGACCTTCTGGAGATCTCATTCAGCTATGCCTGAATTTAGCCAGTAATCTCTGAATCACAAGTAATTTGCATAAATAATTAAATTAGCCCTTCCCAATTTCTTGTTTTAACATACTCAGTTCACAATAATGGCAAGTAACCTCTTCAACTTTTAAGAGGAAAGTCAGACTTTAATTTAAAAAGGGGCCTGGGATGATTAAAGCAGGTAAAGGGAGGGGCAGATCAAGGTTCAGGTGCAGTTTATTGATTCCCAACATAGGTTCAGTTGAGTTAAATGAACAAGACTATTCTGCAAGGTGATGCATTTCAAAATATGAAAACATTCATGCTGATTTTTTTTCATGATGATGTTTGCTGTATTTATTTTAGAAGTGTGTGACGGGGAATTGGTTAGTAGTGGAGCTAACCCATACAAATTTATCTGCTTTACATTTGGGCTAGAGAGCAAGAATTTACATTAATATTTACAAAAGATGTATTGCGCCAAAGACTAATTCAAGGAGCAGATGATAATTATATTAAACTCTGAGAAAACAGCATTGCAAAAAGCAGTATACCGTTTTAAGCATTACACTAAATTTTCTACCAATAAATGTAATACAATTTATTACAGATCAGCAGATATTAAGCACCTTGCTTGACCAAACATTGCATAGAAGCAGAACTCTAAAGCTGGAAATTTTGGTCTATTTTTCCAGTGGCACTTGGATATTATAATAGCATTGTTGTCCTTAGAGCAATAGCAATTAGCACTTAGACTTATATACCACTTCATAATGCTTTACAGCACTCTGTCAGCATATGGCTCCCAACAATCTGGGTCTTCATTTTACTGACCACAGAAGATTGGAAAACTAAGTCAAGCTTGAGACTGCATTACTTCATTCTAATCACCATATTACCACACAGTGACTGAAAAAAAACTCATGCACAAACTGCCTATTTCCATTATTTCTCTGAAAATTTTCAGCCAGTTGATAAACAGGTCCATCAATTCATGCACATAATATTGCTTATGCACAAGGATCAGTGAGAAACCTGTGCAACGGATCACAAGCATAGAAAATTTGGGGGAGGCAAAGGCACATGGGTGAATAGTAGTAATTAATCGCAACAGCTTCCTTAACCATAAAGTGTAAGGTTAAGGTTGCTGGACTGTGTCTGTCCCTGTAGGATTCTGGGTTTACTATATCATTACTTCTAAACTGCCGTGAGGAAAGTTTTATTAAAAGAGATGTGAACTCCAAAACAAATATGTTGCCATAAGTGTTGGTTGCAGAGCATTTTCGCTCCCTAATACATTGTGCATGGGGCTGGAAGACATCTTGGAGGTCTTCTAGTCCATTCCCCTGCCCATAGCAGGAGATATCATCTCTTTCATCAACTGACCCATAAGAAATTGGCATGCTGAGAAGGGAAGACTGAAAGAGTTTTCTTACCTGTTTCTTCCAGAATCCCTGAACCCTTTTGCAAATGGATTTCGGTCAATTTTCAATCTGGTAATCTAAAGAACAGAAATTGATTTAGATTCCATAGTGAATAATTTATTCATCATTTCACCACTCTGTAACTTTTTTTTTCTTGTTGCATTGCCTATGAGATAATTAATGTATTCAAACTTATCTCCAAGCTATCTGATTTTATGGAACTCCACTGGCTCCTTACTTTCTCCTTTTCCTGTTGCCTTATTGATGAAATCTAGCACCAGCTTCTGGGGCAGAGACTTTGAACAGTGCTATGTATGTAGTAACTACACTGCTATATGAATAACAAATGCAGTTTCAGAGGAAATGTGAAAATAAATTTCTTCTCCCAAATGAGCATTTGTGATTTTGCAGTTCTTGACAGTTGAAAAATTTACAAGTCATCCATATATTTAAACTGGAGCTCAGTCACATCATGAAGAAAGATATTAACTCTCTGATGCAGATGATTTGTTAATACATATACACAGATGTTTTCCAAGTGAATCAAAAGTGCAGGAGGCAAAGGTCAATACATCTGGGTGTGACAGACAGCAGGGCTAACCCACATGACCCATAACCTCTCCTTTAATGCAAGGAACCCAGGATGGGGGTGGGGAGATTAACCCAGAATGTTACTAAAATAATATGGAATATATTGTTCCATTCTGAATGATATGAAAATATATTCATTCCATTCTAAGACATTTTTATCCAAACATGCATGAGTGTATTCAGATTGCTTTCTTGCCTTCCAAAAATGAAGTTAAACATGTTTTTTAAGTAAATTAAAAACACATTGTCTCTGCTGTCAACTAATGCTTCAGAACATAACCAATAGGTTTTCAGTGCTATAGTCACAATACAAGAGATTCGTTCCAGAGGTCAAGGCAAGCTCATCAGACCATTGTAATCCTTTGCCATTCTCAACCCTGCAGTCTCTTATTCAATGTAGTGACCTCAATATCCACTGAAGTTATAAATTGTAAAAAAAACATTCTTTTATATTCTGTAAAACCCATTGAGTATTTATGATGGATAGAGATAAATTGATAGATGAGAGAGAGAGAGATGACAGACAGACAATCTTGGTATTTAGATGTTTTTTCTGGACTTCTTCCAGAGAAATGAATTTCTATATTTACAGGCGATCTTGTAATTGCTCAATGGTTCTGATTTATAACAACTTTTGTCCCTCTGAGGAATGCAGCCTAGTGCCAGTTGCAGTGAGATTCTTCCCACCTGCCTTTTCTTTCAAGATGCTATTCACCCTTGCTCTACTATATTATAACTTCAGATGACCAGTCTACTGGTCTATTGTAATGGAACTAAGTATTTTTCCTCCTACAATTTAAAACAAATTGTTTACATATTAGTTCATCCATGAATCATATAGATCCATTTCCTAATCTCATTGGTAGGTTCATGGAAGATGTTATCAAAACTCAAAAACTCAAATTTGATTGATATTGTTTAATATAATCTGATATTAAACCACATAAGCCAAAGTGAAATGCACTTGCAAACAGACAGGCTGCCAGGAGTTAAAAAGCTAAGCAAGAGACACCCTAAACACATCCAACACAGCCAGATTCCAGGGTGGAAAGAGCTGTCCCCTGCTGAATTACGTTTGTATATAATGCCCTACCAGAACAATCATAAAGTTTAAATTACAGTATGTGATATTTCAGCAGGGAAATTAAGTCCCAAGTAAACTTAACCTTCTAGAAAATAAGTAACCTTTCCTTACTAACGCTTTTTTTCATAAGTGAAAGAAATATCCCAAAGGCGCTTTTTCTCTTGGATGAGAAGCGAAACATCTTCAAAGAAAAACAAGAAAGTCCAGTTGCCTCTTGAAAAAGCACCTTTGGGACAATCATGACCTGGATGACTGGGAATATCCATAGACATGTGAAAGAAACGTTCCTGTGCTAGCAACCTGAAGGTCTTAAAATATCATGATCTGAACATGTTTCAGCAATTCGACAGTGAGATCTGAATTATAGAAAAGAGATTTATGCCATATAAAGTCACAGTTTTGCCTCTGAAGCTATATCCTGTTGAAATTCAGATAATACTGCCTAATTTGGCTTCCATTAAGCGTCAGGCTCTCCATCGTCACCTGGTGCCTTGTTGGCGTCCTACCATCTAAAGGGAAGGGAGGGGGAGGCATTTGGGCAATCCACACCTGTGTATCTAATGGTGGGAAATGGGGATGGGTAGCTGATGTGTGAAGAAGACCAGAGCTGTTTGTACCGATTATGCCGGGCATCTTCAAGGCTGTTTGCCCTGGGTGTGAAATTCCAGCAACAACCCAGAGGTTCCCACATCATGGTGATCCCAGATTGGGTGGCAACAGACCAGACATTGGGGGGATGGATGGGGACCATTGGGTTTGGTTCTTTGTATCAGTGAGCGGGAGCTTCAATTTCTACCTCATCTTCCTGCAACCAACATCTTTAGTAAAAAGTTCTTTTCACTTCAATCAATTGGAATCGAGAATCTGCTTTTCTAAATGATTGTTTTGGGGCAGGTCTGACATTAACTTTCTTTACCTTGTGCATCATCAAATATACAAATTTGACTTCAATTTTACAGAAAAAAAGAGAAAAAAGTTAAAGTTTACCACTGGATTTTATGTTTTCCAAAACATAAATTGGGAAATCAGTTATGTATCCCATGTTTATTTGGATAGTCTGTGAGAAGGCCTTGAGTTTACCCTCCCAGGAACTTTTATAGCTGATGGGAATATGTCCATTTGCAGGTCTACAATCTGTTTCCATATTCCAGCTATGAGTGGACGTAATACAGACATGGCTTCAAAATCAGTTACTTACCTTCCTCTCACCTTTTTCTCTTTTAGGTTTTGCCAGATTCCCTTTTGTTTCTTTACAATCTAATCTTAAATAAACTTTTAATCCGAACATTCTGATTTCAACTCATCAATTTGCAAACTCAGAATCAATGGTGGGATTCAGCCAGTTTGCACCCCTTCAGCAGAATGGTAGCTAATTTTTTGTTGCCCAGGCCCAGAATGAACTTCCGGAAGCAGCATCCACACAGAGAACTGGTTGTTCACCTGTTTGAATCCCACCACTACTCAGAATGAATAGCATGCTCTCATGAAGCTTGTCAGTTACCCAAGCTATAAGACTAGGATAAATGAGGAGATGTCTTTTTCCAGTCCTGGCTAGGATGGTCTTATTGTCCCACAAATATCTCTGTTCCTTGTAGGAATGTGATTTGTCAACTAGGTACAGAAGAAAGGGAGCTGGGTCAGAATGTGGGGCAAATGTAGTACAGATCTATTTTTTTATTTTAAAAGATGAACATATTTTTGAGAAAAATACCTAATCATGAATACTATGCATTTTTAACTCATTATTAGATCGCTGATCAATCCATTTTTTATTACAGTTAAAGATAACCATTACAAATAAGAGCATTAAAAACAATAATGATAATTAAAAAATAAAAATCACTTAAATAAAAGGGTGACAAGGGGCAAACCTTGTTCTAAAGGTAGGATCAAAACTAATGATGTGACAGGAAAAGGTTTGCAGAGTTCCTTTTTGATTACCTGCTGATTTTGATAAGCGGTAACTGTGGTGAAAACGGTCTCTGGAAAATGGAAGGTTTTTACCCCATCACCTGTGGGAACTGGTTTCGTGGGAGACAGGTCACTGCTGAAGTCTTTGCAAATAACATGGATACGTGGTTGATACTTATGCATTGAATGCAAGATTATCTTTAAAAAAAATAAGTAAAAAAGAGTGAATCATTTGAATGCATTGTTTTCAAAATAAGATTGGAACTGAGATGTGGAGATCAATAGCTAATAATACTTCAAATCATAGATTACTGGTCCATCCTTAACACGAAGAGCAAATTTGGAGCCCTATTTTTTGAAGAGTTTGTTGCAGGAAGGGATGAGATGAGGCTGCTATCTAATTTGGACTGACAATATCAGCATCTTCATGATATAGAAATAGTTTTATGAGGAGAATCTCTGTAGAGGGCTTTTGAGGGAGCCCATCCCCAGTTTTATCTAACCATCCCCCTCAGGCTTTACATGAGAGGTCCTGTCTGCTATGGTGTTCCAGCTAATGTGACCCAGAAGGAGAGCCTTCTTGGTCATGGCACCCACACTGTAGAACATCAAGGAGAATTGGCTCCAACACTACTAACCTTCCTAAAATCCCTTAACACTTGGTTTTGTCATCAGGCTTGGGGATCCCATGGAAATGGGGATCCCATGAAATGGCTATATTGTATGCAAGACCTTGAATCTACTCTCCTTTGCTTATGTTTTTAATTTTAGTGGGAGGGTTTAAGATTAATTAAATTGTTTTGTTTATATTCTATGCCACATTTGTGAGATAATGTATGTGCTACAACTTATTTGATATATAAAGAAATACATTTGATAAATAATCAAATAAACTAGCTAACTGAATAAATAAATACTTTATGTGTGTTTGTATGTGTCTTCAGGTCAGTGGACTCTGGAGAAGTCCCTGTAGTTTTCTTAGCAAGATTTCAGACATGGTTCGCCCTTGCCTACTTCCTAGGGCTGAGAGAAAGTGACTGGCCCAAAGTCACCCAGCTCCCTTTGTGCCTAAAGTGGGGCCAGAACTCAGTCTCCCAACTTCCAGTCTAGTGCCTTAACCACTACACCAAATTGATTCTCTGCATGCATAAATATTCATATACAAGAGAGAGTGGTAGAGGAGAATACTTCAAGAGAGGTAAGAAAGTGGCACTAATGTTGTGGAGAGACATTGTTTGGACAATACTGAGAGTTAAGTGAAGGGCAAAACTAAGTGAACATTACTGAAAATTGAATGCAAATCCTTTTGACTTACATGGCCTTGATCATCTAGCTCATTGTTGGTCAGCTTGAGTTTATCAAAACTGACAACTTGCCGCATCCAGGTGTCTCCGGATGCCAATGAGTCAGGGTGAATATAGACCCTCGGTGGCACAGGGGAGTCGGCATTTCCCGCTACCATCCATTTGGAGCTGTGATACACATACCTGGGAAAAGTAAAGATGGGAGGGAGAAAGCTGTATTACTTAAAGAGCAAATCCCTCCCCCTATTTTTTCTTTTTTTCTTTTTCCTTGTCATCCATCAAACAGCATTCAAGCTGTCAGATTATTTGCACAGGAAGGAAACGATATCCTCTGCCTGTCTGTAATGGGACCCAGATGATACCTGGAAATATCTCCTCACTTCTGCATCTCTATTAATCCTCTTTCCCAATTACTACCCCCTAAAATACTTTGCACAATAGGGCAGATTAATTGGTTAACCTTACTGATATCAGATGAAAGTCTTTAGACACACTAGGAAATATTTCATTATTTGCAAACAATTCTCCTACTTTCCTCTGCAATCCACGTGCTTGTGTTTCTCAGTTTAGATCATGGAGATCCTTGTTTCTTCTCTTATTTCTTCTCTGTTTCTTCTCTAGACTTTTATATAATGACACTTGCTGCTATATTTCTTGTGATCATTGAATTCAGTAAAAACCAAGGGCACAACATTCATATCACCTCCTGCCTCAACTACCAAGTTAGCACAACTGAATACATATGCTAAGTATATCTATACTCTATCAAGGGAGACATCTGAGGAAACCCAGATGGACTGGAACAAAGGAACAAACTCTAACAATCTGAGTCAGACAATGCTCAAAGATCCATTAAGGGTTCCAGAGCCACAACTAGGAAGGAACCAATCCTTGTTTAATCTTGAACATTTTCTTTGTAGATGAATTTGTAATCACAGAGAAAGAAAGAAAAATGCCATAGTAGTCGGATACATGTACACAATATGTTTACTTATTTTAAGAAGCCAGATTCCAGTAAAAAATGCTTCCCTGGTGCTCTTGACATAACATTTATTTTGTTGTTATTAAGAAGTGTGGTAGATTTGTATTTTGCTTTATCATTTCTTCTCAAGCAGCTTTTAATCTAAGCTTATATTTTCATTTCATTCTTCAGATGATACATTCTGTAATGCTTTTTGGACCAAACTAGAAATGAGCAGGTAGGAAACAGCTTGAAAGACCTAAACCCATCCGATTTATAAAGATAAAAGGTAAATTTTCCCCTGTACAGTGGAATCCAACTCTAGGAGGTGGTACTCATCTCTACTTCTTAGCTGAGAGAGCCAGTGTTGTCCAAAGACGCTTCCATGGGCATGTGGTCAGCATGACTATATGCCAAGGCACACAGAATGCTATTATCTTCCCATCAAAATTGTGCCTATTTGCCCCAAAAGAAAAGTCTCTGGTTTTCTTTCTATATTTACTTTAAGAATTTTCTTTATTAAGATATGAATCCTACTCCAATATTTTCTTGCTTTATCACACGTCCACTATAAATAGTAAAAAGTCCCCTCTTTACCTGGAAAAAAATATGAAACTATGATGTTATATAAGTTGACAGCAGCAAGATTACTCTATGCTCAGAAACGCAAGACCACGTCGATTTCCACAACGGAGAAACGGTTGCAAAAACTGATGGAGCTAGCAGAGAAGGCTAAATTAACTGTACTGATTAAAGAAAAGAATATGAATATGTGGAAACCCATTCTAGACTTTGTGCTTGAGGTGGAAAAAAAATGAAAATTTGATTTTGGATTTTACCAATTAGATGAGCGGTTCTCAACCTATGGGTCGCGACCCCATTTGGGGTCGAACGACCGTTTCGCAGGGGTCGCCGGACACCGTGGTCCGCCATTTTGTTTTGTGTGTGACGGTTTGGGCCGTCGCGCGTGCCGCGCATGCGCAGATCGGACCGTCGCGGTCCGCCAATTTTTTTTGTTTGTTTTTTGTCGCGCGCGCACCACGCATGCGTGGTTCGGGCCATCATGCGCGTGCTGCACACGCGCGGATCGGCCCATCGCGGTCCGCCATTTTGTTTTTGCTTTTTTGTCATGCGCGCGCCACGCATGCGCGGATTGGCCCAGTGCCCACGTGCACCTGCGCGTGCCGGGGTCGCACCATGCATGGGCGGGGCAAGTGGGGTCTCAACCTGAAAAAGGTTGAGAACCACTGAATTAGATAGACTTGATGTTATTGAAATGGCTTGTTTATACTATTTTGTATAAGTAAAAAAATTGAGGTTTGAAGTTGATATTCTATTGCATCAAAGGAAGTCGGAAGTCAATGCCTTTTTTTTCTTTTTTTTTTCTCCCTTACCTCACTTCTCTACTCCCTTTTTCCTTCCACACCTTTTCCGTTATTTACGTTTGTATTTTCATTATATCATATATTGTAAACTAATAAAACTTTTGAAAGGAATTTTCACATTTGGTGGACTTGTAAAAAAATTAAGGCTTTCTGGATAAAAATATGGTGGATCCTTTAAAATATATTGAAAAAACGCATTGAATTTTCACCACAGTTGTTTCTGTTGGGCATCACAAAAGATTGTACAACCATAGAGACTAAGTTGATTTTGAATTTGATTCCGGCAGCAAGATTGTTGGTTGGACAATATTGGAAGACATCTGAAATACCATCTATTGAAGAATGGACGTTAAAAGTTGCAAACTTGGTGGAAATGGCTAAGATATCTGCATACTTGAAGAACCACTCAAATGAAGAATTTATGATGGATTGGAGAAAATGGATAGACTATATACAAAAGAAATATCAATTGAAGGAATTATATTCGATATATAGTTAAATAGTTATATAAGATTAGTTTAGTGGGGTTTCTTGCGTTCTTACTCTGTATTCACTTTGGGAAGCCGGGGGGGGAGGAGGGAGGGAGTTAATAAATGTTATATTATGTTCTCTCAACTGCATTTGGGGGTGATATGAGATTAGGTTTTTAGGTATTAAAGGATTGCTCGGGTGGCCTCTGGGCACCACATTGGAGGAAAGAGGAAGGAGGAGTGAAGGTTGAGGTATGTAGGAAGAGGGTAAGAGAAGACAGGGGATAGAGGTGGGTGGAGGGGAGGGGAGACGTAGAGAAAGGTGAAAGTATGTAGCAGATGGTAAGAGAGGGGGAAGTTTAGGTGTAGGTGGATGTGGTGGGGGGGGGTACCGAGCAGTTATTTGGATGGTTTGGCAAATGTGTTATATGATTGTTATCAGTTGAGTTATTATCTCTTTTTTTTCTATGTAAAAATTTTTTGTAAAATTTAATAAAAACATTTAAAAAAAACTTTTGAAAGGAAAAACAAAGTTGTGCCTATTTATCTACTCACATTTCCATGCTTTCAAACTGTTAGGAGCTGGGACAAGTAACAGGAACTTACCTTGTCACGTAGCACTTGGATTTTGAATTCAGGTTGCCTTGCTTGGGTTCCTACTCCTTTTTTTTTTTTTGAATGCTATTCAATATAATTTTTTTAATCTACTTTTTTCATTCCTTTTCTCCAAATGTCTATATTGTCTTATTTTCTAAGACCAGCTTTAGAAAATGTTAATGTTCTTATTTTTATGATGAATAATAAAATATGTTTAGCAGATATTACAAGCATATCCTCAAGCTTAAGTAGCTATTTTTATGTTAAACATCAATGACCATTTTGGTCCAACATTGAGGAGAAAGAAAATTTCTCAGGCAGATAAACATCATATCCATGAAAAACATCTGAAATAAGATACTGTCCTATAATGAATTTTGAAAAAAATCTTCTTATTCTAACTTCTAAACATATCTCTGCTAAGCTAACCTTTACCTGTATCTCTTGTTATCCACGGGTACAATGTCCATGGCTATGTAATACTGCTGGTGAGGATCCAATCCTGTAATCTTCACTCTCATTGCAGGAAACATTCTCCTACAAAAAAGAGGGAGGGATGAGCAAAGAAATATAATTCAGTAAGAGCTCTCTTTGCTGAGATAGAAATGTCCCAAAATTAAGAAGTTATGTTGTAAGCCACCCAGAGTCACTTTGAAATGAGACGAGCAGCAAATAAATTTCATAATAAATGAATGAATGAATGAATGGGTGAGTAAGTAAATCTTGGAATGTATTAAGTAAAACAACTATATTTTTATCTCATTGCTGCATCTTGTCCATTATTTTGAACTGCAGTTTACAGATTCCAAAGTTTTGGGTCAGAATCAAGATTTTGGTATAGAAATAGAAGTATGCATATAAGGTTTTCATGTTTTTTTCAAGCCAGTGCCACAGAACAATTCAATTTGTTCATTCATACAGTATATTTAATATATTACATATTAATTGATATTCTGTTTTTTTCTTTATTCTGCCCTTCCATATTTAATTACATTCTTTTTTCTTTTTTTGGATGAAGCCCACTTCTGATGGCCTTGTTGTGATATCTAAGACTCAATGCAACCTCAGCCAAAACTGCTCGTTTGGCCACACATATTTTAAACAGATTTAATAATTTAATAATTCAGTATGAAATTTGATGCCTAGGGCATGGTCTCACTTTGATATTTGTACATCTTGAAAAATTTGAAGTCCTAAGAGTAGAATAATCAACATGATAATTAATCATTAATTAACTTATTTTATTCTTATTTAAATATGCATGAAAATTAAATTAAAACAAATTTCCCCGCTTCTTGGTCTTGGCCCAAACTATTGTTTCAAGTATAGCCCTGGATATTTTATTCTATATAAAATCGTGTGTGGCTCTCAACTTGAAAAAATAGTTACAATACAGCAATTGTTTGTATTAAATGACCAATGTGCTGTTTTAAGGTATTGTCCTACTCTTTTTCACAAGTGCTCTGTGCAACAGGTATGAGCTTTAAACAAATATTTGTCTTGTTTTATCAGAAAGATTCAGTTGTTCTGTTTCCTAGCTAAAAACATTGGTCTGTGAGATCAGTATTGTGCATATACACTGTCTTGATTACTAGATTTCTGCAATTTTCTTAAATCCCTTGTCAGCTTCTTGCGTGGTTTTCTTACAATAAAGGGAAAGAGAAAAAAGAGGGATGCATTTTTTTCCACTCAGAATTACAATTCTCCTTTTTAAAACATTAGTGCTCCAGTCCTCATTCAGTAGACTTCAGATGCAATACATAAAATTTTACTTCAGAGTTTACCTCCAAATAACCGAAAAGGTTTCTGAAGCAATGCTGACAGCTGAGGTGATGTACACCATTTGTATCATTTATCTAATCACATATTTTGCATTAAATAATAATTTGCAATGAAGATACTTTTCAGAAATGATGTAAAAACACCATTACATAATGATACAAATAACATAATCTATGTCAATTTGGATTTATTAGATATTTCCATTTAACAGACAATCCTTTGTCCCCAAATGTTCCATTAAGCCAAGGTTTTATGGTCTAAGCTCAGAAATTATCTCAACAAAGTAAGTTAGCAATTAATAACTTCATGGAGGAAAATAACAGAGGTAGAGCTGATGAGTAAACTGCAGCTTAGTTAATGTTACCTGATGAATTTATTTAGAGCTGAAGTGAGAGATTAGCTATAGTCTTTTTACCTTTAGTCTGTATTTTTCACAAACAAGAGAATAATGAGTGGCTATTACTCCTGACAGCTGAATGGAATTGTCTTCTGCATTTTACTGCTGAATAACGGGGATGAACATAAAAAAGATGCTGACTTTATGTCATATCTTGCAGAGGCCAACTAAAGCTTGAAGCATTATGCTTGCTCAGCAAACCTGTGATATTCTTACGTTCTTTCTGTGTGGTCAGTATCATTTTACATGACAGAAGCAATTCCTCTCCCCCAAGCAATGCCTCAATGATGGCTATATGAAGAATAAGCCAAATTGCACACAAATGATGTGACTGTTCTCATGGCCAAAACCCAACAAATATATAAATGGTGTTAATTTCCACCACCCTTTTTGGTTTTGTGACTATTTCTCCTGCAGGATGTGAGAAAGAAATGAATGTATTTTCAAGCCCTGTTGTTTGACAGGCTCCCTCCAATTTTAGTTTTACTCTTAGGGTCTGCCTGCTCCCCTGCATACATCCCCTCCATCTTAGCTCATTTGCAATCTTAGTCAGTTTATTCCAGGACCTTTTTATTATTTTATTTAAATGCCTTCATCCTAGAAACTCTGAGGTCACACTTAGTCGGCTGATTTGATTTATTACTGACAACTCGGTGGATAAAGAAAGATTATGTACATATGCCCTTAATAGCTTTATTTGACTTGAAACAAAAATATCAGTGTGATATGTGAAATATGTGAAATGGGTAAGAAAACAGTGACATGCTGAATTTACCTTTATTTCTGGGCACAACTTCACACTACTCTATCTGTGTTGTGCAATTTGATGGTTTTTGCCATGACGCTCTTCTCTAATAGCCTTCGTTATATCAAAAAGAATAGATTCTTTTTCCTAACCAACAGAGTGGTACATGTTTATAAATGCATTTGAACAGAATTAAAATTAAGTTATTGGGGTTTTTTTTAAAAAAGAAAGATGATCTCCTCTCACTCTCCCAACTTCTAGTATTGAGATTCAGTTATATGGAATAGAACATTTATCCCCCATGGAATATGAGGCCTCAAGGCACTTTAGGGGCCTCCTAGATAAAAAAAAATAATAATAATGAGGGATGTCAATAGTTAGAGTTCATAGGATGAAAAGCCTATTCTGAATAAACCGATATCAATAAAGAAATTTACCTATGACAAACAGGGAACCAATGATTTTGAGCTACTAAAAGAAACAAATGCTTTAATACAGGGCTTTTTAACCAGTGGTACGGGTATCACCTGTGGTACATTGGCACCTAGCAGGTGGTACGTGACCATCCTAAAAAAGTGGTAGCGGGGGAGGGGAATGAGCTGAACCGGTGGTAGCACCGCACAAGCCTGAGAGAGAGACGGCTGGAGCTGCAAGGCTGTCAGGGCTCAGCGGAAGTGCCAGGATCAGCGCCGAGCTCCAGCTGGAGCTCGGCGCTGATCCTGGCACTTCTGCTGAGCCCAGAAGAAGCACCAATCACCTGGAATGTTGCAGCATCTCCAGGGTCTTGTGATTTACATTCAGATGCTTGGCAACTGATTCATATTTATGATGGTCACAATGTCCCAGGGTCATGCGAAGTGACCAAAAACTGCTGCAACCACCCAGCAGATGGGGGGAATAAAAACCAAACACCCCCCACCCCACCCCCGCTGCCAATCCTCAACAGAAATGCTCACAACAATGAAAACCTCAGACAGGAGGAAGAGCGCCACCAGGTGGGCAGGCAGGTGTCTTGCTCAGCTGTGGCTTGGGGGGCACTTTTTTCAGTGCCGTTGTAACTTCGGACAGTCACTTAGCGAACTATTGTAAGTCGAGGACTACCTGTACTTCATCACTTTTTTTCTTTTCCTTTTTTTTGGTCAAGTTTTTGACACCTTGCTAGGCGACTGGTGGTACTCGGATGTTGCCATATCCTAAAAGTGGTACAATGGGTGAAAAGGTTGAAAAGCCCTGCTCTAATAGGTACTCCTCAAAGCTGATGGTGTCCTCTTTTTTTCTTCCCTTTGTACTTTGCAATCAGGCTAAAAATAGATGCATATTTACTATTAAAAACTCACTATGTTATTTTGGAAAGATTTAACAGATTTAGAGAGAGAATAGAGCTGGAAGGGACCTTGGAGGTCTTCTAGTCCAGCCCTCCACTTAAGCAGGAGACCCTATACCATCTCAGACAAGTGACTATCTAACCTCTTCTTTAAAATCTCCAGTGATGGAACACCCACGATTTCTGGAGACAAGCTGTTCCACTGGATAACTGTCCTCACTGTCAGGAAGTTTCTCCTTAATTCCAGCTTGCTTCTCTCTTTGTTCAGTTTCCAACCATTGTTTCTTGTCCTGCTCTCTGGTGCTTTGGAGAATAACGTGGCAGCCCCTCAAATACTGGAATACTGCTATCATGTCTCCCCTATTTCCACTTTTCTTTAGACTAGCCAAACCCAAGTCCTGCAGCCGTTCTTCGCATGTTTTAGTCTCCAGGCCTTTGATCATTTTAGCTGCTCTTCTCTGAATTTTTTTCCAAACTCTCAACATCTTTTTTGTGATATGGTGACCAATATGTGGTCTTACTAGGGTTCTATAAAGTGGTACTGATACTTCACGTGATCTTGATTCTATTCCTCTGTTTATACAACCCAGGATTGTATTAACTTTTTTGGCTGCTCCTGCATACTGCTGGCTCATGGTTAAGTGATCATCCACTAGGACTCCAAGGTCCCTCTCACATTTACTGTCTTTAAGCCAGATCTTGCCCAGTCTGTACTTGTACCTTTGATATATTTTTTTCTGCCTAAATGTAAAACTTTGCTTTTCTCCACACTGAAACTCATTTTGTTGGATAGGGCCCATTATTCAAGTTTGTCAAGATCTTTTTGGATCCTAAGTTTGTCTTCTGGGATGTTGGCTACTCCTGCCAGTTTGGTGTCATCTGCAAATTTGATGAGTTCCCCTTCAATTCCATCATCTAAGTCACTTATGAAGATATTGAAGAGTACTGGGCCTAAGAGGGAACCTTGTGGTACCCCACTGCTTACTTCTCTCCGTGTGGATGTAGTGCCATTGAGGACTACTTGTTGAGTACGGTTTGCCAGCCAGCTACAGATCCATCTGATGGTGATGTTGTGTATTCCACCTTTTTCTATTTTATCAAGGAGTAGGTTGTGGTCTATCTTATCAAATGCCTTACTGAAGTCTAAGTATACTATGTCCACAGCATTTCGCTGGTCTACTAGTTTAGTCACTTTATCGAAGAGTGAAATAAGATTGGTTTGGCATGCTCTGTTTTTAACAAACCCGTGCTGGCTACTAGTTATAACTTTGTTTGCTTCTAGTTGTTCGCAGATCTGTTTTTTGAATATCTTTTCCAGGATTTTCCCAGGTATTGATGTTAGACTGATTGGTCTGTAGTTTCCTGGGTCCGTTTTTTTTTTCCTTTCTTGAAGATGGGAAAGCCCTTTTAAAGGTTTTAATCTTCCTTTATAAATACCTCCAAGGAACTACAAGCCACCACCCACAAAACCTCCTCTCAAGTTACCTGTTGAGAACATCAAATCTAGACAAATGTAATTGATGACTTGTTTTTATTTAGGGAAGGGTTTCTATCTATTCTAACTTTTTTCACAGATAAGTGCCAAAGAGAATTTGGCACAGAGTTATTTTTTAAAACAATTGTACCATAAGTAGAATATAGAACACAGAATGATAGGGTTAGAACTAAGGGACCTTGGAGGTTTTCTAGTAGAACCCCCTGCTCAAGCAGGAGACCCTATCCCATCCTGGACAAATAATTGTCCAATCTTTTCTTGAAAACCCTGAGTGATAAAGCACCCAGAACTCCCATAAGCAGGCTGTTCTACTAGTTAATTGTTTTCACTGTCAGGAAATTTCTCCTTTAATTTAATTTAATGTAAGATCTCTCTTTAATGATCTTCCACCCATAACTTCTTGTCCTGCCCTCAGATACCTGGGAGAATCGGAGGATAGAATAGCCCCAGGGAGCCTACTGCATATTGGAACATCATCTTTATTGCCCCACAAACCATGAAGATTTTCAAGCTCTCTAGAGCACCTCATCACAACCTTGTTTAAAGGAAAAGTTTAGAACAATGTGGAGAAGGAACAGAAGTTTGTAGGTGTGCAGTTTTGTGACTTTGAATCTGCTGTAGTAATAGCCTGCTCATTTTCCAATATACAGTAGCTGATCACAATGATTGTTTTACTGGGCTTAGGTAAAATGAAAGTGGTTGAGAAATACATATAGTCCAGAAAAGTTCTTTTCTTTAGAAAGGCATGTAGGAAATTTATGATCTCTTGCTCCACCTAGCTGTCGCTTCTCCCATTTAACTCCTTTCTAGTTTGGGCTTTGCAGCATGAGGTTTTGGTTGATAATTGCCTCTGTCTTGATTTTTAAGGCTCACTTACAAAAACATTAGAAAATTTGCCTGTTTCCAGGAATATTGGCAGGAAGGGCCTTTTAATCCTCCATATTGAGAATTATATGTCTGAGACTGATTTCTGAACTGAAAGTCTGAATGCCACTTTTCAGGGTAAAGAAATCATTTCTACATTGACTTTTATTTATAGAACGTCCACACTGTTTCAGTAGCCTAGATGTTATAAAAGCTTTTGGGGAATGGAATGGAATAGCTGCCTGTCTAAAGAAGATGTGGTACCATTTATTATATTTGTTGTTTGATATAGACCCTCTTATATATTTATAACAATAAATACACAAACATAGAATATCAAACAACAAATATAGTAATAAATGGTATAACATCTTCCTTAGGCAGACAGCTATTCCACTCCATTCCCCAAAAGCTGTTATAACATCATTTATAACAAGGTTTTTCCAGAAAAACATCACAGAAAAGCTACTCTTGCCTCTGGAACAAGCTTTTTCAAAGAAAGGGAAGTTCTTCAGAGAAAATCCACTTCCATGTCCCCTCCCATTAATTCTTTTGATAGAAGATTTCATTCATTCATTCATTTATTCATACAAACATTCATTCATTCATTCATTCATTTTCTATAGCCATCCAACTCAGCCAAGTCATTCTGGGTAGCTTACAGTTCTAAACCAATTTAAACAATTTAAAAGAATATTAAAACAATAAATCAATCACAAAATAAGCACAAATAGCAGTCATGATGATTAAACAATGAACAGTAAAGCCAAGTAACATGGTCCTTTACACATTCCAACCCCAGGCCCAGGTACATAGCCAGGTTTTTAAATTTTTGCAAAAAACCAACAGGGTTGATGCCATTCCAATCTCTGAGAGGAGAATATTTGATAAGGCAGGGCCACATGGGAAAAACCCATCTTCTAGTTCCCATCAGTTGACAGTCTTTGACTGACAGAATCTGCAGCATACTCTACCTATTGGATCAGATTGGATGGGCAGAAAAGCTTAAAAAAAGACAGTCCCTCAGGTAACTCAGTCCCAAGCCATGTAGGGATGACAACCAGCACCTTTCAGCACCTGAAAACCCACTGGCAGCTAGTGTAGCTCACAGAGCAATGGTGTTTTGCACCAGCTGAAGTTTCTAAATGCTCTTCGAGGGCAGCCCCATGTAGAGTGCATTACAGTAATCTTTATCTTTGTTTGCATGCATTGGTTGTGGAGATCCTATTCAGAGCTCTCAATGCTGAAAATACTAAAATACTAAAATTGTATAGCTATGTTGGATATGTTTGCCACTTTGAATTATTTGTAAAAATAAGATAGAAGATAGATGATGGAGAGAGAGAGAGAGAGAGAGAGAGAGAGAGAGAGAGAGAGAGAGAGAGAGAGAGAGAGAGAGAGAGAGAGAGAGAGAGAGAGAGAGAGAGAGAGAGAGAGAGAGAGAGAGAGAGAGAGAGAGAGCAGAGACAGAGACAGAGACAGAGACAGAGACAGAGACAGAGATAGAGAGGCAGAGACAGAGACAGAGGCAGAGACAGAGACAGAGACAGAGACAGAGACAGAGACAGAGACAGAGACAGAGACAGAGACAGAGACAGAGACAGAGACAGAGACAGAGACAGAGACAGAGACAGAGACAGAGACAGAGACAGAGACAGAGACAGAGACAGAGACAGAGACAGAGACAGAGACAGAGACAGAGACAGAGACTGACAGAGAGCGCTTTGGTGATAATAACCAGCACCATGGATTGAATTGTCTGGTAGCAAGTGCAGCTTCTGTAATGTTGATATTATATCAGCAATAACTGGTCTAGCTTGCTATGAAATCAGAAGATGATTCTGCACCAACTGAATGTTCCAAGTGGTCTTCACATAGAACCCCATATCAAACAAATTGTAGTAATCCAATGGGAGGTTAAAGGGGCCTGAGTGATAGTTCTTGGCACCTCCCATTCCAGGAAAGGATTCAAGGATGTTTGTGCTGCCCAAATTCAAGTGCCATTAGGTGAGAGTGACCCAACATTTACTATCCCATAACTGGGTCAGAATTCAGACTGTCAGGAATAATTTCCAGCCCAATAACTTTTTAAACCTGCCCAGTCAAATGAGTAGAGGAAGTTGAATTTACAACTCAGGTCTCCCTAGCTGCAGAAATGTAAATAAATGGTAAAAAAAACACCATTGGCTTTTATTTTTTTGTTAAATTTATTTGTCACCCATATTACTGTGGGACTACTCTGGTGTCTTACAACAATAAAACAGGGGGAAGTGATTTAAAAAATGTAAATGCAACAATAGCAAAGGAATTAAACAATAAAAATAAACAATGGAAGTACAATAATATGAAATTAAAGAAGGTGGGTGAAAGGGGAGCAGGAAGTACAGGTGGAAGGTGAGGGGTTGGCTAATTAGTCCAGTAGCCACCCTAGGCTCCAAAATAGCAAACTAACCTGGCGAAATACCCATATGCTTTCCTTATACTGAAACTGTATCTTACCATCAGTAAGTTGTCATCAAAGCTGCTTCCTAAAAGACAGTGAAGTGCAAACTAAGAGCTAATATTCCATAAGAAACTTAAGAGAAATAATAGCAGCAGTTATCTAGAGATAGACCTAATCATGCATTGTACCTAGAAACCAAATCCAGTCAAATTTATGTTTTGCCCTTGGCTTTTTTGTTATACGAAGTAGGATTTGCCAGTGTGTTGATTTTATACTGCAACAAGCCTGCCCTCGATTTTTTGTGCTTTGCAAGCAAAAGTCTAATTGATTTTTGCATTCTTATTAGTGCCAAATATGACAACTTCAGATATGAACATATATTTGACAGACCCTAAGTGACAGACCTTAAAAGTATTTTGAAATAACCTGAGAAATTGAATGCAACCTAGAAACTATAAACTATCATGCCAAAAGAGCAACTTATGACCTAAAGATAATGACAGTGTTTTGAACTGATGCCAGTTCCAGAACTATCTTCAAGAACATCCGCATGTACAATGCATTGAATGGACCTAAACTCAAGGTTGTCCTACCACATGACTCCTGCACAATCACTGTGAAAACTTTATTTATAAGCAAGTGCAATTGCGAAGTTGATTCTAGAAAGGAAGCATAATCTCTTGTAAAACAAACTAAACTTTCCTCCCTTCCATTCCCTTTCACAGGAAAAGGGTATTCCATGAATACTTGCAGGATTATATCCATTCCATTTGCATGAAAATGTATAAGAGAAGCTAAATATATAATGAGACTAAACACTCAGTGCTTCTCTTGCTGCCGAAATGCTGAAATGCTCCCAAATTTGCCCACAAAATCCAATTATGTTGACAGAGCAACAAGTCCTGTGAATCTATCAAACATGTTCTGCGTTGCAGTTGATCAAATGCCAAGGAGCACTGGGGATGCTGAAAGCACCAGGTGCAAACAGCCAGCTGGCCCCCGAAGCCTGGGATCACCACTGTCCAGAATCTCAAGAGATTACAAGTACTACAGAACAGACCAGGGGGACACATGGAGCCAGCTGCAATTAGCTTAAAGGCTGGGAAAGTAGTGCAACATCCTGACCTAAGTGAAGTCATGAGAGATTTGCTGTAGAAGTCAATTGGTTAAGGTTTTTAAACTACAGCAAGATGATCTTCATGCAGATAATATGTTGCATGATAGCAATATACAACTACTATACACTTTGTTAGTAAAAATGCAAGTGCCATATCTATGGAATACATACAGCACTTAAGATGCCACAGCCCTAAGTAGCTGCATGCCCCACATCAGAATCCTCAGAACAAACATGTAAAGCTATTTGGCTTCACCGATCCCCAGTTGTAAAAATTGAATCAAGTGCAACAGCCAGGGATGTCAAACTTGCAATATCACATGACATGTTGTGATGTATCGTGACTTTTCCATTGCTGGCAATGGGATGGGCATGGTTTCACCATGATGCATCTGGCCCATGGGCCGGCAGTTTGACACCCCTGCTATATGACAATGATTTCCCTGCAATGAGCAGCAAACATAAATTCAATACATGAGAAGTAAATTTCATTTGTGTGATGTATATTAATTTGCATACCAGATTTCTTATTAGTTGTAATGACGCATTCTAACCAAATACTAAAATAGCTGCCCAAATCTAAAGTATTTGTTTATATTTTTAATCCTACCATACTTTCAAAAAGCAAAAAATAGTCTATCTTCCTGACTGATACTCAGAACAATCCTGGCAGGTAGGTTAAATAGAGATATAAGATCATCATATATCCCTGACAACATTATGACTTGTTAATCATCATACCATGAAGACTATTAAGATAAGCAGCAATTAATGTAATTTAGGTTTAAAGGCTATAAACTATTTTTTAAAAATGTCAAAGATACAGGATCATAACTCAAAACATCAAAACATATATAGAAATAAAAAGTACATTAGTACATATGCCTAGAGCAATGTTTCTCAACCTTGGCAGATATGTGGAGATATATGGACTTCAACTTCCAAAATTCCGCAGCCAGCATGGAGAACTCTGGGAGATGAAGTCCACACATCTTCAAGTTGCTAAGATTGGAAACACTGGCCTAGTGTCATGACTCTCTACTGATAAGTTGTACAAATAAATCAATTTCATTTAATTTAAACATGTTTTGAACAATTTTATTTGAGGCGATAAAATTTTGTTGAGATAATTTTGGTTATATTTTACTGTAAAGAGGCAAAGGTAAATAAGTTGTCAAACTGAGCATGTTTCCAGATGATGCAGCATTGATTCATTCCATGCAACTTTATTGTGGTGGTTTGCCATTTCAGGATATTGTGTGTGTGTGGGGGGGTATTTTTCAAATTCCTAATTCAGCATTTCTTTGTAGTACAGTTTAAGCAGAGGGTTTTGTTATATGTTTGCTGATTTTAATTGATGCTGAATGCCATTTTAAAGGTCTTTTGATTTTTAAAACTTAACAACTAAATATGGTTTATAAAATTAAAGTGGTTGATCCCTTAAATGTGGAAAATGTGACTAGCTACTGCTATTGTTTGTTTTCAGTAGCATATGTCATTAGACTTTTTTTCTGCAGTTTTTAAGCACATGACAAAAACAAGATTATTGACAGTTGTTTGTACCACATTTAAAGGAAGGCATGAAAAGGCTTCAGAAGAGAAGACTGGATTTAATAATTTTCTGAAGTATTGACTGTCAAAACTTTTCCAAGCACATCTCATTTATTTGGAATTTGAGATTCTTACTACTTCCACAAAGATCATCTCACAAGTGACAGAGGCAATCTACAATTGGTCTCACTAATCAAATTCATGAAGTAAACCAAAAGGGGAAGAAAAATAAAATATTGTGGCGAGGAGGATTTCTGTCACTGGGTACTGTGGTGCTCAAGCAAAATAGCGTTCTTCCTGGTTCTTTCTCTGTCCAAGGTGCTGATTGCTTAGAAAATAAACATTAATTTGCAATTATAAAACATTAATTTGCAATTATGCAGACAGGTTTGGGGCATGTGAGCTGCACTCTGCCCCTGGGCCTTTGACTGTGATTGTGTGTTGTATGCGTGTGGTGAATTACCTAGTTTTTTATATAGTAATTGGTAATTTTAATTGATTTTATGTTATGTTTTCACTTATATTCTTGTTGTGAGCCGCCCTGGGTCTTGGGAGAAGAGCGGCATATAAGTCTAAACAAATAATAAATAAATAAATAAATATAAAGGAAGCTGGCTGGAATACCCAACTTTATTTGGGAAGATCAGAGAGTTATCTTGAATTTTTAAAAAAAAAAAATCAGCAACCTAAGTGATTAGTCTATTATAACATTCCAATTCCTTAAAATAAGCATCAGCAATGGGATGTGGAATTTGTAGAATTTCTACCCATCAATGCTGACACAGCTGGGTATGGTATGTTGTTCTTACAAAATGACAACAGAGGCAAAAAGGCCCGTCTAATCCATGGAACTTGGATAGGCTGAATGAAATGAATGTCACTCTTTCTATCCTTTAAGACAGGGGTGTTTCTCTTATATATGGTCTATCTACTGTGTCTAGTCTATTGCATATTGTTCGTTTGTGCTTCTGAATTGACTTTGTCCCATTACTGGTGCAATCTTTTATAGTCCCTAGCCAGAGATCCTGAGGTAAAAGTTTCATATCCTGAGGTAGAGATTCAGTCCGCTTTAACAGTATTAAAGCAAACAACATTGGACATAAGGTTATGTTAAGAGGCATTAGTTATAGAACATATACATTCAACATTGGGTGTTAGTTTTTGTAAACATTTGATTTGTTAAGAGGGAAGGGAGGAGGAAAGAACGTTTACTAAAACAGATGTTTACAAAGATTAATACCTAATGTTGTTTGCTAAGTTCTAGGATGATTGTTTAGCAATAGGATCCTTGGTTTAAGGTTGATCACATTAATATGGAACCAGATAAGAGAAACACCAATCAAACAAAGTGTAACAGGAGTATAGTTGAGGCTAGACGCGAAGGGTGGGAAAAAGGCTTACTAAATCAGACGTTTTCAATGACTAATACTTAGTATTGTATATCAGGTTCCATGATGATTGCTGCACAATATGTTTTTATGTCCAATGTTGATTGTTTTAATAAAAGAATTTTATATAATTTTAAAAAAAAAGACAGGGGTGTCAAACTGCCGGCCTGTGGGTCGGATGCGTCATGCTGAAACCACGCCCACCCCATTGCTGGCAATGGGAAAAAAGTCACGATATGTCGTGACACATCACATGACGTTGCAAGTTTGACACCCCTGCACGAAGAGATTGTATTGTGCCTAAATCAGTGTGAATGGAGGTTGGCCAGCTGTGCATTGCAGGTTTTCCCCTCACTCTGTTATGTGGCACTTTCTTTTTCTCCATATGCAAGAAAATATAGAACTATATCTTAAGTGATGTCTAGATCTGCCTTTAGGAATTCCAAATCTGAGGTAAGCTTTGTCCCTCTCAAGTATAATAAAAGATAATTTACTGCCAAGCAGAAAAAAATATTATTCTTTTAAAACTGAGGCAACTTTATAGAGGATATTACAGCTATATTGTTTACTGTGTCAAAAAGTTGTGTTCGTAGTAGGGAAATTCATGCAGCTAGTTATGATAGAATGATGCAAGTTAGATAAGAACATAAAAACATAAGCAGTGCCCTGCTTAGTCAAATCTTATCCAGCAATCTATTCTCACAATGACCAACAACTGCACAAGGACACTCACTAGTTTCCCAGGAGATAGCCTTCAGAGGCAGTCATGCCTCCATCAAGACTAATAGCCATTAATCCCCATTAATTTTTCTCTAACCATGTCATTTTTAAAAAAAAGTAACGTTTTCTCCTGTCTAGTCATGTCTGACTCTAGGAGGTGATGCTGTGATCGTAGCTGTTTCTTCCTTTTAACTGCCGGTGGGGGTATAAACTGATTGGGTGGGAGCTTGGCTGTGTTCTGATTGGGTGGAGGTGTGTTCTGATTGGTTAGGGGCTTGGCTGTGCTCTGATTGGATGGGGGGTTGGCTGTGCTCTGATTGGATGGGGGGAGTGTTCTGTTTGGGTGGGGGCTTTGTTGTCTCAGGTTAGTCTGAGTTGCAGGGGGATTTGAGATGGTGAGCTGCGTTGCTGTTGTTTGGCTTCGTGTTCGTGGTCATGCCTCATCTTCATGGTGGTTGTCAGTTTGCTTCATGTATGGATTGGAGGGGTTTAAAGTGACTAATGATGCCGCTGTGGTCTGGCTTCTGGTTTGTGGTCGTGCCTCATCATCGGTGTGGGTTTGGGTTTGCTTTTTGCATGGATGTGTGGTGGTGACATCCTGTGTGGTTTTCGTGAGTGTGGGTCTGGTGTCATTCTTTGTGTTAGGGACTCATTTGTCAATAAGGGCAGGTTTCCAAATGGCTGGTAGGCAGGAATTATTCATGCTGTGTGGGCGTTTTTCTATCTCGATGGCTTCTCTGATTATTCTGTTATTAAAGTGTTCAGTTTTGGCGATAGTTCTGGTCTTTTTAAATTTCAATTTCATGTCCTGTGACTTTAAGGTGTTGACCAGGGAAGAAGTTGGTTCCTCTTTTTTGACTGAGTTCTTGTGTTCTTCAATGCGTGCAATATGTTTTCTGAGGTTTTCATGGGTGTTTGTATGTAGGTCTTTGGTTATTTGGGTTTTCTCATCCGTAAAATTGGAAGCGTCTTGACGACGTTTCGACGAAGTCCCATTCATCATCTGCAGGCTGGTGTTTTTGGCTTCATGCTTCTAGGAGCAATGTGTGATCGTCCCACAGGACATGAAATTGACTTTAAAAAGACCAGAACTATCACCAAAACTGAACACTTTAATAACAGAATAATAACAGACCACAGCTGCATCATTAGCCACTTTAAACCCCCCCAATCCATACATGAAGCAAACTGACAACCATCATGAAGATGAGGCATGACCACGAACGCGAAGCCAAACAACGGCAATGCAGCTCACCATCTCAAATCCCCCTGCAACTCAGACTAACCTGAGCACAACAAAGCCCCCAACCAAACAGAACAATCCCCCATCCAATCAGAGCACAGCCAACCCCCCATCCAATCAGAGCACAGCCAAGCCCCTAACCAATCAGAACACACCTCCACCCAATCAGAACACAGCCAAGCTCCCACCCAATCAGTTTATACCCCCACCGGCAGTTAAAAGGAAGAAACAGCTATGATCACACATTGCTCTTAGAAGCACAAAGCCGAAAACACCAGCCTGAAGATGATGAATGGGACTTTGTCGAAACGTCACCAAGACACTTCCAATTTTATGCGGGAGAAAATCCAAATAACCAAACACCTACACTATACACACACACACACACACACACACACACACACACACACACACTATATACACTACATACACTATATACTATATATACTATATATCAGGCATGTCAAACTCGCAACTTGGGCGCAGTTTCAGTGTGACGCATCCGGCCCATGGGCTGGCAGTTTGACATGCCTGCTAAATATATACTTCCAACCTTCCAGTTGACAAGCCCAGCATCTTAACCATTTTATAAATCCAGCCAAACTGGTAACCAGCAGCACATTGTGTGGTGGCAAATTCCAAAGTTGAATTATGTACTGTGTAAAAAAAAAAAACCACAAATCCTTTTGTGTGTTCAGATTCTTCCAAGATTCAAATTCATTGGATGGTTGTAGTATCTTGGGAATGAGAAAATAGCTTCTCCTTGTCCATTTTATTCACACCATGGATAATTTTGTACACTTCAATCACGTCCCTTCTCATTCACCTCCTTTCTGGACTAAAAAGTCCAAGATATTGCAATATTTTCTCCTAGGGAAGCTACTCCAGATACTTGATCATCTTTTTGTCTTCCTTTTTGCCTTTCTTTGCACCTTCTTTATCTCCTTATATCCTTTCTGAGTGGGGTGATCAGAATTGCACACAATCTTCCTGATGCAGACACATATAGATTTATATAAGAGCATTGTGATATTGACATCTTGATTTTCAATTCTGTTTCTTATGCCTAATAATGTGTTGTCATTCTTTAAACTATAGTGGATGTACACTGTGTTGACACCTTCAGTGAACTGTTATCATTATTAATTTTAGGTCCTGGATTTAAAACAGCTGTCTCAAGGAGTTGTTAACAGCAAAGTTTTCTCTGCCCTGATCAGTTTGTATTTTACCAATAGATTTCACTTTTAGAGCTATAATAAATATTAATTTCCTTATCTGTTTATTTATTAAAAATGGAATTTATTTCTAAACAATTAAATGACTGTTAATAAAAATGGAATTGAGGTTGAAAATGAATCAACACTACAAATTGTTCATTCAACTGCAAAATCCTTAATTCCATTTTCCCATTAGTCAATTCTGGAGTCAAATACAGGTAGTCCTCAACTTATGACTACAATTGAATCCAAAAGCTAAATGAGCTAACTGAGACATTTGTTAACAGAGTTTTGCCCAATTTTATGACCTTTCTTGCCACAGTTGTTAAGTGAATCACTGCAGTTGTTAAGTTAGTAACATGGTTGTTAAGTGAATCTGGCTTTCCCATTGACTTTCCCTGTCAGAAAGTCACAAAAGGTGAGTGTCAGTCAGAGTGGACAGTGAGCACATGACTCCGGGACAGTGCAACAATCATAAATATGAATCAATCGCCAAGCCTCTGAATTTTGACCACATGACCATGGGGATGCTGCAACGATTGTTAAGCATGAAAAATGGTCATAAGTCACTTTTTTCAGTTCCATTGTAACTTGGGACGGCCACTAAATAATGATTGTAAGTCAAGAACTATCTATAACTTTATCATGGAAATTTGATGCATTTGTATACTGCTTATCCTGCATTTGTAAACTCACAGCACTCGGTAACTTAATCATTGAGAATAATATGGATGTCAGGAGTTGGTCAGCATATTGTTACTATGATTATTCATTTGCACTCTTGCATTCAGGATAGGCACTGCATAATTAATTTTCATTTCTTTCTTCTTCTGTGTTTAGCAAGAACTACGTACTGTATATAGAAGGCTCCAGATGTTCAGTTGGTTATAGGCATTCTCACAAATATTCATTAGAAATTATTTGCAAGTGATTTCAAGAGCATCAACAATTGACAAAATATTACTAAAAATGAAATAATGACAATTATGTGTGTTATGTGTGTGTGCATGTATGCGTATGTGTGCACACTTACATCTATATCTGCCTATCTGTGTGATCTGAACCTAATAGTTATTTTCATATTGTTGCAACTAGAATTTAGAAATGAATTATAGACAGTTTAGTTCATACAGAGAAGTTAACCTTCCTATCTTTATCTGCTTTGAAACTGCTGGACAATATGGTCTCTACACCACTTAGCGGGGAAAGATATGGCATTAAATCATAATAAACTCTAATTCTAAGAAACTAGTGGTAACTCACAGTAATGCAAAACCTGCAGATTTTTCTAAGCCAGCTATCAATGAAAAGCAGATTGGGTGCCTTACCTGCCTGCTTTGGTGATGATCATTTCGGTGCCAATGTCATGGAATCGCTTCCAGAGATCAGCACATTGCAATTCCACTTGGATCTCCTCCATGGATGAAGCAGGCAGAGACTGAGAGAGTGAGTCACTTGATGTGAGGTCCGATGGGGAGCCAAATGAGCAGGATGTCCGCTCTGCCAGCACTTCAGTTTCGGATCCCGTGCTCTGCTCTGAATCTAAAAGAAACAAAAACAGAAAGCAGAGTCAAACCAACTTGCAATGTCTAAAGTTCCCCAAAGCAGGAAGCGATAAAATGAAGCCACTTGAAGGGATCCATGGAATTAGAGGAATGACATCTTTTTTCATTAAAAGAGTGTTGTTGATCTTGTGTTGTGAGTTACAATCTGGCTTCTGGTTTTCAGTTTCCAACGTGACATCTGGTACCTTAATTAAATTTTAAAGCTGTTGAATAAAACTGCCCACAGTTTAAAATATAAATAGTAACAAATTAATCTGGATACAGGAAAATGCAGCCTGCAGTTGTAGGTTGAGAGAAATGGGGGATGTGGGGGTGGGGGTGGTGGAAATCATTCAACACTGGAGAAATAATGTTATATTTAACTGTATATTTTACCACATGTGCTGTTTATATGTTTTGAATAAGGTTTTTTTTCAGTTTTCTAATTTCTTTGTCCTCAAAAATAATAAAAGCTGTCCTTTTGTTTTGGTTTCAAGCAAATATATGTTATTTGTTCCTATGTTATAGTTCTTGAGCAATTATTTTCCCTGAGAAAATAACAACATTGGGTTATGGATGTAGGATCCCCCTAGAGTTGAAGAAAGCAAGCATATGGAAAAAATTACTGACAAAATAATTGTTATTTCAAAGAACACCTTTTACAGGGTCTTCAGATATAAACATCTGTACCAAAATGAGAGAAAGCCAAAAAAGCTGGAGATGAATTAAAGATATTTCTCAGGCTCAAACATTTTTAGAAGGAGCTCTGATCTCATTAGTTGTGAGGATCCAAGGGAAGACTTGCCTTGCAGATCTTGCCATTGGAGGTTCAGTTGGTTGGGAGGAAAGTCCCAAGGAATCCCTGACATTACACATTTTGTCATGGAAATCTTTCCACCAAGGGGCCCAACTGAATTGTGATTCTCAGCAGTGTACTTCTTTGTCGGTGCTCCTATTACTCCATATTATTATCTTCTTCTCTTTTTAGTGCTGTCTTGAAGTAACTGCTAGATGATCCTGTTGGAATTATGGTATCGTTGAGTGTCAGTTATCGTACAGATGTTATTTATTTATTTATGGCCATCAATCAGTAAAACATGCTCTGTTCCACTCAAGGATATTCTGGGGCCCTTTCTATATATGTATTTTATTTTAAGTTTGGGAAAACACTAAGCCCTCGGCCCCTTTAATTGTAGAGATATAAGAGAAAATGACTGGACAGTATTCAAGCCCCCACCCCCACTTCTTATAGTGACATGAGCTGATGTAACACAAGATAATTCTCTGGGAATCTAATTACAGAATGTCCAATATTATAGCTTGAATTTTAGTAACAAATGTTGAAAAAGGTGGAATATTGAAGAAATCAACTCAGCAAGCACTGCTGGCAACAATATAATTGGCTTGGAGAAGATACCGAATTGCAATTCATAGCTTTCATATGAATTGTGCCAGAGTCACATGTAAAGGAAATATAAGCTGTCCAACACGCTCCTCTTAAAAATGTTTAATGTAAGGATTTCAGCAAATCTTATTTCCAAACAACAATGCTTGGCCTTTATTCAGTGTGCTCAAAAGGTTTCACATCTGTTACTTAATTGCAGTTCAGAAAGATAAGGCAGCGTTACTGTAGATGGAGTTTAAGGCTCTTCCACATGGCAGCCTTCAGCTGTTTGCCTCCCATAAATAAACCAGCTGGAAATGAAGCCAGCTTAAGCAATTTCTTCCCAGATGTCAATCCCTTCCTCCACTTTGGACATGGTGATGGCCAGTTGTTCTGTTGTTGAATAGTGGTTAACACAGCTCCTAATTGGTGAATTCTCCTGTTTCTTTACTCCCTCCAGGAGGTAAGGCACTAACTGCTTTCCTTGCCATGGGAGGGTCATGCAGATCATAGACTTCAAGCAGGACAATGGATAGAATGTTCAAAAACCCATTCCAAAAGTAGCCAACATTAGCAGTTTACCCTATAGCAAACAACTATTATATTGGCCTTACATGTGAAGTGTCTCTGGTTTGAAATTGGGTAGAAACCACTTTTGTTCATTACTGTTTTTCCTTCCCTGAGCATTCCACTTATTTGCTGTTTGCTTCTTTATCAGTTCGCAAGTGAATATTTTCACATTTGTCAAACTTAAGAGAGGTAGGGGGGAGGCGGGGAGGGAGGAAGGAAGGAAGGATTGTTTCAGCATTTCAATGGTCTATTAGTAAACTGATTATAAAATAACCACCAAAAATAGATAGAAAAATAATTAAAAAGGGGGGAAATGTTTTCAACCCATTTCACATGAGGCAAATGTGTTACAGGACAGGACTACTGTTATAGCAGCAACTGGGGCAGAGGTTAAGAAGCATCCTGGAAAAGCACAAGAAAGGGACTTTTATTTAAAGCTGCTGGTGGTGAATGCATGTATATAGGGCAGTGCTTTAACTTTATAAATTACAGTGCATTATTTTTTTCCAAATCGATATGTAAATAAACAAAATCAAAAGTTCATTTTGATGATGAGTAACTACCAAAATGAATAAGACACTCTATTCACACTGCAGATTATGTGGATTTATCCCCTTCAAAGGCATTTACCTACAACACAGAGAGTGCAGCTGATGAACCAGTCATCAACCCTTTTTTCCATCCATAAGTGGAAAACACCCATTCTGAAGCAGTCCAGGAAAGTTACTTTTCTTGCAAGCTGGGGGTGGCCCTCCAGAAATGGTGGGTGGCTCGTGCTCATGCAGGGACAATCTGGATCTGCCTACGATCTAACCAGCTGGGAGGATGGGATTTTGGATTGGGCATTTCTCTTTTATAGCTTTATCATCTTACAGCACAGTCCTACATAGGGCATGCCTTTTCAGAAGTAGGGCTCTTTCTGACAATTGAACAACCCACTTGTGTTATGTTTGTTTGGATGAAACCTGTATATGCTACAGATAAAACCTCTGCCTATTTATTTATTTATTTATTTATTTATTTATTTATTTATTGATTGATTGATTGATTGATTGATTGATTGATTGATTGATTGATTGTCTCCACCATTATGGTGGTTGGAGACCTAGTCCAATTCCAGGCATATAGAAACAGAGAGAAAGGGCTTTTTTTTCAAGAGTTAAATGACATTCATTTTATTATCTATTGTTTCCATAGTGGACAATAAAAATGAATTTAAGTACTGAAACAAAGATTGAAAATCCAGGTGCAAGGAGCATGTTGCAGAAGCTGTTAACCACTTTTTTTCTAGGCTCATGTTAAGGTGCCAGCTCCTCATTTAAAAATCATTATGGGTCTGATGGTCAATATTAAAGGAGGAATCCACTCTCATTCATTCATTCATTCCTGTTTTTACCCTCAAACAGATTCTCAAGGTGTCTCACTCCTCTCATACAGTATGTCCTCCATCTCTCAAAATACACGGCTGCTCCCTCCTATGGCATCCTCAACAAGGGACCGTTCTCTGTGGCCCCTTGAATAACTAGAATTGATGTCACCGAGATGTTCCATACTACCTTCAACTATTCATTTGAGCCACAAAGGATTAAACAAAATAACAAACACAAAAGCCAGGCATTTCTTACTTTCATAGTTTGTGGAGTAGAGTTTGCTTTGTATACCTTATACAGTTACTGCTGTTTATTCTTCATATTTTCCTTTGGGTATTTGGGGCTTTCTTGTTACTTGTCTGTTTGTTTTTTGTACATACATATTGCTCTCCATGAGGAGAATTTAACTGAGCAGAATTGCTTGTAATTACATTTAGTTAAGGTAAGTTTAACTACATTTAAATTGAATTGAATTGAGTTGATATCCTGATTCTGTCCAGTTTGGGGTTGGAGACCCTGGGACCAATTCAGAGGAGTGTGGCCCTGGATTGAGAATGTTTGTCCATTGCTGATTTAAGTAGAAACTTAGTATCAGACGGGCATAAGGGTAAGAGGAGAAGAAAGGAGAAGAAACAGTAAAAATAATCTGAAACTTCTCTTAGGAAACACTGAGAGAGGCAATATAGAAACAGAATATTTTAAATAAATATATTTAAAAGCCAAGTTTTTAAACCTTTGAGAAAAGCCAACAAGGTTAGAGCCATTCCAGTCTCAGAGAGAACAGGAGTTAGAGCAGAGAAAGCCCACTTTCTGGTTCCCACTAGTCGACAGTCTTTGACGGACAGGATATGTAGCATGCCCAACCTGTTGGGTCAGATTGGACAGGTAGAAATTCTTGGAAAAAGAGGGTTCCTCAAATAAAAGGAACCATGTAGGCATTTAAAAGTGACAACCAGCATCTTGAATTGCACCTGAAAATATACCAGTGGCCAGTGCAGCTCACGCATTTTGCACTAATTGAAGTTTACAAATACTCTTCAAGGGCAGCCCCATGTAAAGCACAGCACAATAATCTAAGCAGGAGGTTATAAGGGCATGGGTGACAGTGACTAGGGCCTCCCAGTCCAGGAATGTACACAACTGGTGCACTACCCAAAGGTATGCAAAGGCTCTTATTTAACATGCAGCTCCGCCTCCCCATACCCAGGAGAATACACAGGAGAAAAGAAATTAATCCTGTAAAAAGGTGAACATTCCCATCTCATCAACCTAAGGTTGCCAAATTCAGCTAAAACTTATTTCAGACTCACTGAAATAAGACCATAACAGACCATCAACTCATTTCCCCACCATTTATTTATTTATTTATTTGTTTGTTTGTTTAGACTGATATGCCGCCCTTCTCCCAAGACCCATATTCAAGATACGTTTCCAAGTAACCCATTTGTGGGTATATGGACTCAGCCTTCCATCTTTCCGAGGTCGGTAAATTGAGGACCCAGATTATTGAGGACAATCCTCTGACATTTGTAAACTGCTCAGAAAGTCATTAAAGCATTATGGGGCACTGTATAAGTCTAAGTGCTATTGCTATATGACAAGGCACATAAAATAATAATAATAATCATAATAATAAATAATAATAAATAATAATAATATACTGAAATAGAATCGCTTCTCAACACTGTTCATATATACAGCCAAGTTATTGCAGTGGAGTTTGGACTGGACAAATGCAACACCCTTGTCATCAACCAGAGAAAATAGTGAAAACTGAAGGCATCAAGATGCTCTATGGAGTCTGGATGAACACAATCACTAAAAATACCGGGGTTTCCTCCAAGCTGATAACATCAAAGACACTGAAGTCAAGAAGAAGCTTAGCCATGAAAACATTATGAGAATGAAGAAGATTTAAAGTTCAAATTTAATGGAATTTAACGGGGAAAAATACCATCAAGGAAATTAGTAGCCAGGCATTAGATATTCAGCTGGAATAGTGACTGGACTCAAGCAGAACTAAAAGTCCTAGATAAGAAGATGAGAAAAACAATGACAATGAATCACCCTTCGTCCATGCAGTGATGTGGACAGATTCTACTTACCAAAGAGCTTAGATGGGCATGGACTGTTGCAAGTACACCAGACAGCTGAAGAAGGAATAGGACATTGGAAGAATATCTGAAGGACAGTGAATTGAAACTAGTACCCTATGAAAGCCTGGTATAGTCCTGGTACACTAGTACACTCCAAAGAGACCTGGCCTACAAGAAAGACCAAATGAAGATTAGAAAAGAAACATGGCAAAGCAAATTATTACATGGACAGTAGATAAAACAGTTAACAGGCAAAGCAGATAACAACAGGACCTAGCAATGTCTAAGAGCAAGAAAGTTGAAGAAAGAGACAGAGGGGCTAATTCTGGCTGCACAAGATCATGCCTTAAGTAAAAAGAAAATAGCAACAGACAGCAAGTGCCACCTCTAAAGAAAGAATGGGTCTCCTGATTAGCTGCTATAACAAGATCACACAAAATGACTGCAAACAACAGCATGACAAAGTAGCAACAAAGGTGCATTGGAATATTTATAAGAATATAACTTCACTGCAAGCAAGAACTGGTGGGACCACAAAAATAGAGAAAGTAATAGTAAATGAAGAGGCTAAACTGCTCCAGGGCTTTAGAATTCAAACAGATAGGCATCTGCCAAATATCACCCCAGACTTAACAATTATCAATTAGAAACACAAAAAAGTCTGAATAATGAACCTGGCAGTACCTGGAGGCAGCAGAATAGAAGAGAAAACTAGAAAATATCACAAAATACAAAAACTTGCAAATAGAAGTAGAATAAATAAATAAGAAGTAGATAAATAAATAGATAAATATGCAACCAATAGTGATAAGCTTATTCAGTACAATCCCCAAAGATCTGGAATAGCACTTGAACTCCATCAGCATTGACAAAATTACTATTAGTCAATTACAAAAGGCAGCCTTGCTTGGAATATCTTACATCCTGCAGTGATATATTTAAGATCATCAAACTATAGCATCTGCATGTCTCAAGTCTTTGAGAAGGACTCAACAGGAAGATAAAAATGTCAAATCCAGTCAAAACATCTGGCTAACTGTGCGACCAACCATAATAATTGAATAGATAACTATTGGTTAAAAGTAAGGCTCTCTTAAATCAGCTCCTGTTTACAAAATTAATGTTCATAACTAGCCATTCTCTCACAATACATAAATATCCACACTCTCTGAAAGAAAGAAAGAAAGAAAGAAAGAAAGAAAGAAAGAAAGAAAGAAAGAAAGAAAGAAAGAAAGAAAGAAAGAAAGAGAAAGTCAAGAATGAAACTTTGGCAGCTACGTGCCTCTTAGTTTCAACTTGCCATTAGAGTAAGGGGAGGGAGGTGTTGCTTTAGAATTGGTTAGATGGAGAAAACGAAACATCTATGATTTTGCTGAACACCATGAGAGCCTGAAATCTTTCCAAGGACACTGCAGCAGGTGTGGAGAGGAAACAGGCGGTTCACATAACAAAGTGAAATTGTTTACATGGATTACTTGAAAAGGTGGAGGTTTGGCAGGAAAAATTATTGTTTAATTCTATGAACTGGTGTCTGGGAACATCAGAGTTAATTTTGCTTTGACAATAGCATGCTGTGTATTCAATAAACAGTAAGATTTTCAGAAACCAAATGAACCTGGAATTTTATTTGGATTTTCGAGCAGAAAGAAAGAAAGAAAGAAAGAAAGAAAGAAAGAAAGAAAGAAAGAAAGAAAGAAAGAAAGAAAGAAAGAAAGAAAGAAAGAAAGAAAGAAAGAAAGAAAGAAAGAAAGAAAGAAAGAAAGAAAGAAAGAAAATAGGCATTAAGAAGAAATAATAGCTGTATAGAAAAGAGAAGAAAAGAGAAGTGGAGAAACAAGACTAATGGAGATGAGGGAAGGAGACAGAAAATGGGAGGGTGAGTTTATTTTAGGCATTACAAAAGCATGCTAGTTAGGGTATTCTAGGTTCTGAAGTCCACGCATCTTAAAGTTGTCAAGTTTGAAAAACACTGCTTTATTGTCTACATCTACTTGTAGCCCTTGTCGATGTCTTTATTTTCAGCAGCTCCTTCTATTCTAACCGACTCAGTATAGATTATAAAATGGAATCCCAGTCACAAGTGGTTGTGACTGGGAAACTGGTCTTCCTCTAATAGAAATGGGTGCTCTTCTCCCTCTGTTCTCTGCTTACTAGGAAAATTTATTTTTACAGATCAAATAATTATCTCATACATCTAGTCCTCAACTTATGCCCATTCATATAGTAACCGTTTGAAGTTAAAACGCTGCTGAAAAAGCGACATAATTGGCCCTTCTACTTAACGACCATTGTAACATTCCTCTGGCCACATAATTGGAATTCAGCTGCTTGGCGACCGGCATGTATTTACGACAGTTGCTTTGTCCTGGGATCATGAGAACATCATTTGTGAGCTTCCCAGCTGGCTTCTGACATGCAAAGACAATGGAAAAAATAGGATCTGCTTAACAACCACATGATTCACTTAATGACCATGGCAAAAAGGTCATAAAATCAGGTATGACTCACTTAGCAACCACCTTGCTTACTGACAGAAGTTCCAGTCCCAATTGTGGTCAATAGTTGAGGACTACATTTATTAATCTATAAACCCCCTGAGAGTTTATTATAAATAAACAAATGTATTGTCTGTATTCATGGCTGAGCTGCTATATTTCTCAGGTAAACATATGAATACCATTACTGTATGTCATGCTGTGGGAATGGCATTCCTCCAGAATGTATAAAAACTCATTATTTCTCTCATGCTTCACAAAATAATGCTTTAACAATGCCATGGTACAGTCCTCAGTGAAACAAATTTACTGAAACAGATGTAGTATCTGTAAAGTATGCACTAGTATTATGTTTACTATGGAGATTCTCAGTCATCCAGGTCATAGTTATCCCAAAGGTGCTTTTTCACAAGGCAACTGGACTTTTTTGAACTGGAAAAGAAAGTCCAGTTACCTTGTGAAAAAGCACCTTTGGGATATTATGTTTACTCTTTATACTTTTTATCTGTAAAAACATGTTACTAGGGCAGTATCAAGAGGCTGATCATACATATTTTTTCTAATATTTAATCTGCTTTTATTCTTATTTATTAATACTCTTGATTCCAAATGTGTCCCCTCCCCAAATTCATTCCTAGAACGGTCTTCAGAGTTCAGTTTTCTACATGTTTGTCACTCATTCTTTGTATTTTCTGCCACAAAAAAAATGCAGGTACAAGCCAGCTGAAAGACACATCTGCTCAGTTCCCCTTGCCTATGCCGCTTCATTTTTTTAACTATGAGATTTCAATGGAACTGAAAATATCTCATAGGAGAGATTTTGCAACATGCTGTCAGCAATTTACAGCTGCCAAAACTATATCAATCAAATCCCATGGGAGACTTTTCTTTCTTCCAATCAAGAGTGGTTAAGAAGAAAAGGAGGGGGCTCATAACGCACACACACACACACACACACACACCTAGGCACACATACTCTAAATAACTTTCCTCAACTGACATAGCTCCATTACATGATGTTCATAAAAAAATCAGTAACATATTATTAACATATTATAAAATATGCAGCACACATTATAAAAATCATTTTGGATCCTCAGTTCAATGAGATATTCCATACAGAA
Source organism: Bothrops alternatus (assembly GCA_034064705.1). Classification (NCBI taxonomy): domain Eukaryota; kingdom Metazoa; phylum Chordata; class Lepidosauria; order Squamata; family Viperidae; genus Bothrops; species Bothrops alternatus. Next base: position 4,672,213 of record JARGCV010000025.1, read on the forward strand.
TTTTCCATTTGGCTACACTGTATGATCTGTATAGCTGATCTGATTGCATACAATACGCACACAGAGTTGCAATAAAAGGTGACTGCTAAATGTAGATTTAGATTAACCATAATATTTTTGGTTATTTTCATTGATATAATGTATGTTTATGCGTCTGTGAACATGTGAAGATTGTCAAAGAATTGACTTTGCTATGCAGCTAAACTATTTCATCTCTGGTGGTACGTGGGTAAGTAAGTAAAGATGGATAGTTCTTTATAGAAAGCAGCTAACTGCAAAACCCACTTACCATCTGCCCCAGTGATCAAAGTACTTTAAAAAGTTTCAGAACTCTACTATTAATTGGCCAACTCTCTTCTCAGATTGATCCTCCATCAGGTCATGATTACCGGTAAATAGTCAATGTAGTTTCCATTTTTTAAAAAACAAACAAACAATAGATTGACAAGTACAGCAATCCCTCCAAAGCAGGAGTTCCCAACCAGGGGTGCAAGATGCTACTCCAGGGGATGCGAAAACTTGGGTTTTCAAAATTATAGTGTATCTGCATAATTTCTTGCCATTATTTCAAACTTTTGTAAGGGGTGCGAGAATATATCAGAAGCGTTCTAGGGGTGCAGGGTATAGAAAAGGTTGGGAACCACTGCTCTAAAGAATATCTACCAATGTCAAGACAACATGCAAACTCCCCCAAACATGTACCTGAATAAATGACACAGACCTACTGTCCAAACTGAAGTGCCACCTGAGCCCAGTAAAGCCCCTGAAGTCTTGAGATGACTGGGGAGTCATAACCACAAAAGATCTTTTTCTTTACCCTCACAATGGTTAGAAGCTGCTTCAAACTTCATAAAATCCAGCCCTACCAGTCTTTTTCAATCTTCATAGAAAGTGATTTGTATGCTACTTTGATTTCCCACCTACATCCTGACATGATAATAAGAAAAATCCTGTGGGAGTCACTGGCAGTTCCTAAGGCCTGGGAGGTACATATGGCCAGAGCAGAAGGTGAAGGTGATGAAGTAGCTTGTTGTTTTTGTTTTCTTTTGATTTTATTATTTCCTTCCCATTGGCTGCTATAAATGGGAGCTAACAAAGGCTGATGATTGCTAGGCATAATTGGAGTGGTGAGATTCTGTGGAGTAATTAGGTTGATAATTTCTCTGAACCTCTGAGATAAAGGATAATTTTCCCATGATTTTTCATCAGTGGGATGGTCTTTCAGAAATGGTAATAAACCCATTCTGGGAAAAGCCCTATAGGAGGAGTTCCACCATGATGTCTTTTCCTTGGAACTTAATTGAAAAATGGAAAGTGAGGGAAAATACAGCCCACTGGAGATGTTTATTCAATGGAAGAGATATTCTTACACATACCTCTGCCACTCCATAACTAAATAAGTGCTAGAATGTTCTGTATTGCCTACAAGAACTTCTTCAAAATTCTCTTCCTCTTTGGAAGAATTTCTAAGGCATATTCTCTTTCATCCAATGAATCCCTAGCTGCGAGGAAAAAGTCAGGAGAATTTGTCTGCCTACATTATTGGTAGATTTTTTGGAGGGTTATGCTATGTTACGTTTGGATCAATTTGGGAGTATGTTGGGTGAATGGAAGGGTTTGAGATCCTGAGGATCCAAAGTTTCCTTTAACTGGTTTTCACAGTACCTATTTACTACTATTGCAGCAATTATTTAAGTTTCCCTTGCTGCAACAAAGAGAGCTTTGATAACAAACCTTCTCCAGTTCCGTGTATATCCATCACTGCAGAAAAGACTTTCTACATTAAATTCACATGTCCCACATATTATACTTACACATTGCATATGCACATACACATTCTCAAACACTAATGTAGCCCCATATATAAACATTTTTTATTTAGTAGCTTTATAAAATCTTCTTTAACACCAGTGGAGTGGTTTGCATATCCAGGTACCTCGTCTTCCAAATCCAGAAGATGTTCCAAGCTGCACATTTGATCTTTCATTAGATCAAAATCTCCATTCACCCTTTTTGAACTAGAGAAACTAGGTCTTGTGTCAATTACGTCTCTGCTTGTTTACCTAAATCTATCTTAAGATTGTCTCCAAATATTGGTTCAGCCTCGCTGGGATTAGTAAATGAAAACAAGAAGTAGAAATAACACTCAGGGAGAACCCCTGAATAATTTCTTCCAGGGTTTCTTGTAGATGCTGAAGAATGTCACGAGAGCCAAAATTTCACAGACCAATGAATAAAATACAGAATATATTCTGTCATGCTACTTGTGAGACTTTTCCCTCAAGGAAAAGCTTGAACCACCCTTGAAAAGCTTGAACCCAAACACATTGCAGATAAGCAGTCCAAAAGATACGATAGAGTCACATATCCTGCATTCATTAGCTGGTATCAGCTATCTACCAAGATGGAAGTGATTGTTTACCTGTACAGTTTCTAGTCATGACCATACATATCTAGAATAAACTCATGAATATCCAGAGAAATGTAGTGGAGTTCACAGGGAAAATAGAAAATATTTATATGCAGAATGTCCCAGAATTTAAATTCAACATCTTTGTGTTTTAAAAGGGCACAACATAGCAGGAAAGAATCACTGCCACTTTAACTAGATCATGGGTGGACAGTTTGTGGCCTTGACCTTCCTTGCAATCCTCTGTCAGAAAGAAGCAACCATTTTCTTTCCCCACTGCCACAGAAAGCTCCACCCCCTTTTCCCAGTGCCAACTACCGGTATCAGCGCAGTCATTTTGTCAGGCAGGAAACAGATCGCTGCTTTCCTGCTGCCATTAAAGAAAGGAAACCAGACAATCTGGTCCCCACCCGCTGCTTGATTACCTGATCAACTGAATGTGGGGACCAGATCAAGCATCCGGTTTCCAAGAATGACCCACATATGGGAAGCACTCAAGCTGGGCAGGAGGAAGACAACAACTTTCTCTTTTGTTTTGTTCTCAGCACCTGGCTGTTGGAGAAATGTGTCCTTGAACTTTCACTAGTAGGCAGCTAATCAAGGCAGCTTCATAGGTTTAAGTGTGGAAAATCTGAACCTAAAAGATGATGAGGAAAAACATCTAAGGAATCAATAAAGATAATGTATCAAAAAGGGAAATTTTGCCTTTAATGTAATTTTTCATAATGAGACCTCCTGTTTTAACTCAGAGGTATTTGACTGTTTGGAGAGCTTCTGCATCCTTTTTAGATGGATTTTGCTGCTCTTGCCTGTTCTACCCCCCCTCCTCCTCCTCCCCCCTTCCTCCTCCTCCTCCTCCTCGCCCAGATGGATAGACCAGGGAAAACACAGCAGGGTATTCTTCTGATTTTGCATTTGGCTGGTTCGCATCTTGCAGTGTTTATAGGCTTGACGTGACTTTTCCAGCAAAAAATTGACGTGGGCAAGCTCCCCACATTTCCCCCACCCCACCCCTCTTCTCTTTCATCCAAGCCATACACCAGACGTTTCTGCTTTCAATATCTTAGTGCATTTTTGCAATGGACTTGCAGGGGGTGGAAAAATCAATACACAGGGAAGTCACACCAACCCACTAGGAGATGCAAAACTTCCCTATTAAATTACAGCATCAGGCTCTGGTGATCAAATACGATTTCCTCTTTGAAGACCTTTCTAGTCCTGAAGATTGCAAACAAGTTTGTGCTACTCTTAATGTGCATTTTCCCAGCTACTAACAATTTTAAAAACTTGAGGCCCCCAGTCTCTAGTCCTTTTCCCAAAGCATTCCTATTCATATCGGGCAAAGTTGGGGAAGCAGAGTTCATGGAACACATGGCACTTAACACAAACAGCAGGTCTGCTCTTTCTGCAACAGAGATCTGTCTACTGCTAGGCAGGGTGCCTTCTATGCCCTGACCAATGGAAACAATGGAAGCTCAACACCAGTGTCAAAACGAGGAGAAAACCATATGATCTCCAATAGTTACAATTCAAAAGCAGTTCTGTAGGGCCATCCAAGCCATCAATTCCCATTTCAGTTTTTGATCCAACCAAATCATCCAGACCCACATTTTAGATTTAGACAATGTTCCAAGTGTCTGTTCAGATAATATTGTGCAAAGCATTTAAATTCATGAAAGTTGTACAATAGCACGGCAAGGGCGCCTCAAGTATTTATTGCCAGTTCTGGGCAAATGTCTATCTTGCCAGATCTATAAACAACAAGCGCTTTAATCTGGCAACTTCCTGCCTTTTTATTTGTACACACACACACACACACACACACACACACACACACACACACACATGGCAAATAAGGAAAGAAAGCTTGTTGTTTGCCTACTTTCTGATAAATGGGAAGCTGGAGGTGGGAGCGTTTGCTGATCTATTTCAAATAACCTGGAGCTTAGCAATGTGATCCCAGTTTATTTTCTGCCACCTTTCATTTAGAGCCTACCTTTCAAAATTAAGGGTTGAAGAATTATCATTGAGAAGACAGTTCAAACTACGGGGAATGCTGAATGTCCCTCAGAATGCAAAAGATCTGATATACCTAATAAAGGTCACTCGGTGGTTACTACTCACAACGGCACTGTGCTATTCCCAGCAACTGAGGCAGTGTGGCTCCAAATACCTGCCACTGGGGAACAGTAGCGGAAGACAGCTATGGCCCTGGTGTCCTGCCTGAGAGCTTCCTGGATGCATTTGGTTGGCCACAATGGGAAACAGATGCTGGACGAGGTAAAGCAGGATTCTTCATATATTCATAATTCAATTCATTCAGTAGGAATGATTTTATACCAGCAAATCTTTTATTGTAAAATATTTTAGTAATTGTTTTTTAAATCAAGTAATGCAATGATTTCTTCACATATTAGATCAGTGGAGGGAAGCAATTATTCTTTTGAAGTTTCAGGTGTTTAATATTGCTGATGTTTCTATGTGTCTCAATAAGTACAGCTTTCTATCTAATCTTTCATCAGCTCTTAATATAAGACTGAACACAGTCACAATTTGAATGGGTAGGCCTTTGTATGAAAATAGTCCCATGTTTAATACAAATAGAAATGTCCAGTATTCACTGTTTAGTATAATTTGAATACAGAGCTGCTTCACTCAAGCATTTGTAAAACAAGAGCCTTATCTTTATTCAAAGAGAATCATGTACAGTAATAATATTTAAGATTCCCAGTGTAATTATGCCATTAAAATACACCCAGAAAAAGATCATTCTTAGTCCACAATACTTATTCTTTGAAGGGATAAAGGGTAAAATAAATGTTTAGAATGCAGTCCTTGGCCCATTGGATATTTTGGAACTTCTAAATAAATACTTTCAGCATTACTTTGAGATTGTAATTCTGAAGCCTGACCCAATGCGCTCATTGGAATATAATTTTAGAGGAAAGTGTGGTACCAATAAGGACCTTCACATATTCTGCATTAACAAAATTATGCTCATTATTGATCTATATTCAATAAAACCCATTAGTATCATAGATCTCTGGCATAATTACGTGTTACATATATTTCTGGAATGTCTCCTTGGTGAGAAATGCAGAAAACAAGACAATGCAAACATTAGGTATTTCAGCTGTCAATCAAAGAACAGAGACTGAAAACTGAATAGCAGGAGTTAGTGGAATTGCAGGCAAAAGAACTAATTTTGTCTTGTCCACCTCCCCAGAAAAGGAGCACAAAGTTCAGAAGGGGCTGGTAGCATCATTTTAAGTGGCTAGTCAGTGCAAAATCATGATGGTATTTTTAAAATATTTTTTTCTCAATCAATGTCCATTTATTGATTCTATCCAGTTTCCATGTTTATCTATGACAATTGTTCCACCAATCAAGATCTCACTTTAGACTCAGCAGTGTGACTGAGATTAGTTCATATCAAACTTGTAAAAACCAAATTCCCTGAGTATTCCTAAGTAAGGGTTGCAGAAATCAGTGATTACTATAGATGGTTGCTTTGCTTCAGAATTTTGATTTAATGTTTAGTGTAGAGAACTAAGATCTTTCCTTGAAAAGCAGATCAAAGCATTTTTTGTTTGAAGGAAATATGGGTACAAAACCTCTGAAAAGTTTAAAACCATGAAGGAATCTTTTAAAAATACTTGGAGATATTCCTATTTCCAGGAGGGAAAGTATACTACTTTGAGCTGCAAAAACCATGTGAGGCCTTTTAAAAGACTAAGGAAGATACACATTTGTTAGGACATAGTGGATCAAGGATCACCTCTTGAGAGGCATGCAATCTCACTGAGCAGGCATAGATATGTTATGAATATGTATTAAAGAGGGAAACAAACAATAAAGTATATACACACATACATAGTTATATAGAGTAATGCATAACTTGCATTAATCTATATAACACTACAGCTCTCATTGTGGTTATCTGTTTGCCTGTTTGTACCCTCAAAAGTTAGCCCAAACATTGCATTACATCACAAAAAAATTGCATCAAGCTTGAATCTAACTTAAAGAATGCATAAAGATTCCAAAACCCATTACTCTCTGTGAAATTGAAATGTCCTTGATGTACAGACCATATTTTAGAATGCCCGCAGTCACGTGATTGCGATTTCCAACACTCCCTGTCAACTTCCCACAAGCAAAGTCAATGGGGAAGCCAGGAGGAAGTTAGAAGTTTCTCCTGCTGCCTCTGTTTTTTTGCTCTACTGTGATCTGATTAGATAAGTAAATTTTGAGTTCATTTGCCACTAGAATTATTTCTCTATTTATGATCATGGTACCATCCAGCACTGGATTTTAAAAAAATTGGTCAGCTGAAAATTTGATATTAATTCTGGTCACATTAAACTGCAAATAGAGAAATAATACTAATGGCAAATGAACTGGTTTCCCCATTGATTTTGCTTGTGAGTTTTGGAATCTTTATGCATTCTTTAAGTTAGATTCAAGCTTGGTTCAATTTTTTTGTGGCATAATACAATGTCTGAGCTAACTTCTGAGGGTACAAACAAGCAAACAATGAGAGCTATAGTGTTATATAGATTAATGACCTGTTGGGTTATAAGGTTATCAAATAGACTAATATCAGTGATAGAATACATCCATATATTGCAAATTTGGGAATTCTTCATATTTTGTATCATAATTTTAAAGGGATGTCATTTGCCCACAAAGCTTGCAGATTGCAATTCCTGGAAAAACTCATGTGAACATAGTAGCCATTGAATCAAAAATACAAAATTCCTTTTGCCACAGAACTATTTTTCCTTGAAAATACGGCCCTTAATCAAATTCCATAGGTTGATCCATCCTATTCCTAGTGTTGGAATTTAAAAAAAAATTCAGGGGCCTTTTAGCCAGCCTGAAAGAGCAGGTGCAAGTGCAGTTGTCTAAAATATGCAAGGAAATATAGTTTAATAATATTTTCTATTACCACAAAATCAAAACATTTTGACTTGTTATTTTTTTAAGAAAAAAAGAAGCAATAAGAAAGATATTTCATAATATGCAGTACATAGTGCATAAACATGAAAGACACTTCAAAGTCGCAAGCTAGGAGACAGCACAGCAGGGAAACGAAAGGAGGGAAAAAAAGCTATTAAACATCAACTTCCATGTGAAGGAGGAAACTGTGATTTCATTCAGACCAATAGTAAACATATGTGTGCACACATATACATGATGCACATGCATGTGTGTGCATGCGTGTGCACACACACACTTATATACACATTATATCCATTTGAGCCAATCTGAATGAATGAATGAATGCCCCCTCCCACCAAAATAAGATTTCTTGTCTAACTCTGGATGCCTGGTCTTATGCAATTAGACAATAATCTAATACCCGTTCAAGGAAATGTAACCAAAATATGATTGTCTGCTTTTCATGGCAGAATTTAAAACATAATTCCAGCATTTTCCTCAATCCTTTGGGTATATTAACTCAGTGCATACTAATTCTGGAATAAACAAAGAACTATTTAAGCTAGAAACCAGATCTTTTAATATATGAAAATGTGGTTCATCTAACACCATTCCTGGAACACAAAAGGGGGAGAGGAAAAATCTTTGTAGATGGAACAAAATAACTTGGCTCTTTAGCTACGGTACCTATTCTAAAAGTTCCAAGTTCCTGCTGCAGCCCCTAAGCAAAGAAGACATTGATGCCTGAGTAAACAATGCTCCCTGTTGATATAAAAAATATAATAAAATAATAATTGATTGCTGTTTAAGAGCACTTTAAATCTGCTGCCTGAGGTGGTCTGTCTTTTGCCGAACAGGAAGACTAGCTGTGTTGCAGCCCAATGAGTAACACAGGTGAAGCAGAAATGCCAGAACATTGTTTGAAGCAGCTTTTTCCTAATTAAAACCTTAACCATGCAAAGTCTTCTCAGACTGCTTAAAAGGATGTCAGACAGTACACACATCAACAAATTTTGCACTACCCTTTCATCATGGATAAGTCTAGATAAGATTTTCCTCCACTTCTGTACAGCTTCTCCCATCTACCAGCATCACTACTGCACACGTTAGTGGCCTGGTTTTTGCAGCTGGATTGTATGTCTGAAGAAGTTTGCATTATTAAACGTTTCTGTATTTTTAATACATTTGTGAACCCGTAGGCTCTCAGGAAAAACTGTGCTAAAAATTCTATCCCTGTCGTCCGGTTCAGATCCATCCTTACCTCAATCACAATCATCACTAGGAATAAATAGCAACTTTAGGGAAATCATTTCAATAAGAACAATTACAGAGTACACTGGGATTGTCTCCCTATGCCAAAAGTCTGATCCCCAGAAACTCATCCTGTGAGGCTCTTTTCAAAATATGGAAACTTATTCAGGAACTTCACTCGGACTACCCCTCTCTCTAATGATGTCAGGCCTATAAGACAGGCCAGACTAAGAACCAGACAGTGTGCAGACCTAAAACTACTTTCCTTAGAACAGCTCTAGAAACAGAATCTTGCAAGTAAATGTGTTTACATCTCCCCTCTCTTTTAGCTTCACGAGAATTGCAGGAAGATCTTCCTTCTGTCCTTGGAGGCTTTATTCAAACATTGGCAGATACTGCTTTGCCAATGTCCAACTGCAAAGGAAAAAGCAGCTATGAGTGGACCAGCAAAAAGTAAAAAAAAAAAAGTTGTTAATTCCCTTAGTTTTTCTCTTGCAAATATATCAGGCTGTTTTGCATGGAAGAATTCAGACAAAAATTCTCAAGTGATGTTTCATTTAAAAATGAAGCAATTGGAGAATTTATTACAACAGGTTGTAGTCTTGATTTCCTATATAAATTATGTTCTTTCTGCAGATATCTTTTTTAAAGATATTTCCAGTCTCCATACTCTTGGGGGGGCAGGGGAGGGACATAAGTTAAGCTTTTTCTGGCTGAACTTCCTTATAAAGTAATGGAAGCCTTTTAGTAGTCATAACAGCACTATCTGGTCATTTCCCTGAAAAATTATCACTGAGAAATGGTCTTAGCACTTCAATGGTATTAAATAACTGATTGACCCATTCAGAGAAAATTGCAAAATTGAGTAAGAAATATCTATTACTCAATTTGCAATGCTTTACTCTTTTTGTCCTTTGGCCATTGCCAACAAAAATAGCCATTTTTATTAAGAACATTTTGTCTTAACTTGTAGAAAGCAGCTAAAACCTAGCTTGCTGCTTTTTTTTAACACTTCAGTTTTATATTAATAATATGATATTAATTAATATGATTGTACATATATATGTGCTTATGTGGAACATTTCAGACCAAATGAACTTATACCCTCCTGAATGTAAAACTGCCTAATTTCCTTCTTCCCAATTTTTTTGGCACATGCACAAGGGAAGGAGAAGTTATTATTCTAATAACTAATGTCCATATCAAATGTGACAACTTTACAAATCACTAAAATGATGCAATCCACTGATATAAGACTTTTCTTAACTGTACAAAAGTAACCCATGTCCCAGAATCGTTTTGGACAGGGAAAAGGTTCTCCTTCCAAGATTAAAACAAGGAAGATTAAATGCACGAAAAGGTCTGATGTTTCACTTTGTAAGTTTACGTCTTTCTTTAACTAGTTCAGTTTTAGTAGGGAAGTTGTGTAAGCAATCAAAATGTTGTCCAGGAGGAAGTGAGAAAACAGAACAGGAAAAACAAGAAATATTTTTATTAATTATTATGTCATTAACCTATATAAGTGGTGCATAATCTGAACTGTAGCCCCTCAAGTACCTCGAAAGTTGAATTGCAAATATAACTGTGCCAAAAAGGAAAATGATTACTTCCCACATTTTTGGCCATATTAGCTAAATCTGTTTAATAGAATTTTATATGATTACAATATTAAAAAGGCTTAAATTTTGGCCCAGCCTTCTTTGATTTTTGGCTAGCCTGTAATACTTATTTTTGGAATATAGACCTAGCACACCACTTTCAAATCCAAGAATAGCTTTCTGCTTAACATGTTGGCTAAAAACTATAATTGTTATGGTCCAATATATCTAAGGTGGGACGAGCCAGCTCTAAAATGCCAGACAATTCATTCACTCCAACCCAATTCCATTCCATTCAATCTTTATTTTAAAAGTTAAATTTGGCATTGCATTGCTACTGAGTATACTTGCTATTGAATATAACTTAGTATTCATTAGAGGATCAAAGACATGCCCGCTGAGATTTTTCTTTGATTTATTTTTTTTTGTATTTCTGCAGATTTTCCAGATCATCTTCCTCTGGCTTGATACCCCTAGAAGTCTGGCCTTTAATTTCCCTCATTCACATTTCACTGGGAATTCTACAAGGTTGGTTCAACCTATTTAATCAGTACTACTTTAATGAAACTAAAATATGCTGACACCTCCCTGTTCTTCAAGGCCACCTTCTGGCTTCTTTTGCTCAACATTCACCAACATTCACTATTGGAAGATGTGATATTTGATGTCTCTCTGGTTACTATGCATCATCCAAGTATTTATTACTGTATCTTGCTATAGTGATAAATTTGTCTACATTCTCACAACTATATTTAAAGTGATTGCAGAGAGGTACATTTAGTAGGAAGTTATTCCTGTGACACTATTATTTATCCTAATCTTTTAAACATTTTTAACATTTAACATTAATTAAACATTAAATTAATAAAAGGATGCAAGAAATGTAGAATCCAAGAAGCGAACGGATGATGGAACTAAAATTCACAGAAGGGAACCCAGTATTGATTTTGAGTGCCCAGTATATTCAAATCATGTAACATGGGCACCAATTACCTTTATACTCATATTTTGCCTCTTTTATCTCTGCTGCAGATTGTCCTTGAATTACACTTATATATAAAGGGACCCCACAAATTCCTCCAAATGAAGAAGTTCATGTAGGATTATTTGCATTACATGCTGGATATTGATTAGCATTAACTTCTTGACCTGTAGCCTTAACAGGCTCTCAGTATTAAATAGTTTTTCCCATTTTAGAGAGGTGAAGGAATAAATGGGTTAGTCAAGCTTCTGCAGACTTAAAGCACAACTTTCATCTATTTTCGTCTTCCAAAAATACTTTGAAACACAAATAAATCTGTGAAATTCAACCACATTCTCCTTATTAATTACACATCAACCTTGATAATGGCCTCTGTGGCCCTCAGCAGGCCAAACAAAGCAAACAAAGGAAGCCAAAACAAGGTTCATGCCCCCATTTTACAGGAAAGGGAATTGCATCTCATATTGCTTTATTATGGAAGGAGATGAATTCCTTATGGAAGGAGATGAATTCCAAAATAATGGCAATGAGGGACAATTTATTTTATTCTTTAATAATTGCTCAGGATCAAATTTTCATTTCACTTATTTCATTTAATACTCCTATATTCAAATATTAACAATCAAAAGAAAGGTAAATTAAATTGCAGTCTTAACTTGCTTAACATGAATTCCCTTATCTGGTAGTCTGATCTGGAGAGCAATCTAGAAGTGTGGCTGAAATCCTTCCCCAACTCTTCAGCGGGATTTTTCAAACAATAAAATATAAAATATCCATTTTTATTTTGTATTTCTGATTTACTTTTTAAAAAATGTCTTAAAAGGAAACATTAACTAAGAACAAAATAGTTGCAAATGTGCTGCTTCTGCATTACAGATGTATCAAAAATAAAACTCCCTTTTCTGGCTCCAGATGGAGCCTTCCATTTTCTTAAGCTATGGCAATGCCCCCCCCCCCACACACACAAGTCTTGCTGACATTAGTAGAACTTCACTGGTGTGGTTAAATGCAGTCTTAGCAGAAAAGTAAAGGATGACAGAGCAAGAAAAATATGCTTGAAGTTACTTAAAAGTCTGCATCTATATTTAATGCAGAATGCTGTCAAAGCCTTTTTAATTATGCCTGCACTGGAAACTTAAATGGATTTAAAAAGATGCATTAAAGACAAGCTGTGATCATTAATTTTCACTGCAGGCTGCCTCATACCCCCAAGTTCCAGTTGAAGATTCTAAACAAATCAAGTAATATAAAATGTAATTTGTATCAGTTTTTGGATGGGGACATTTTTAAATATGCAAAGCCCTAAAAAAATACATCCCAAATGGGTAAGTTGTCTGCAGTGTATCTTTATTCATTGAAGCTCTCTCTGGAGTTTAATAAAGTTAGATAACTGGCCTTCTATTTATGGGTGAATGAGGCTACCTTGCTAAGCTATAAAGTCTTTTTTGAAGTTTGAACACTTCCTTTTCCCCGTCTTTCTCATTTGGGGGGGGGAAAAAAACCCTTTCTCTGAAGACAACTATCGATGAAGACACGGAGTGATGCTGCTGGGAGGAGGCTGAGTTAAGCTGATATAATATAACTCACACCCAAATGGAAAAACAGAGTCATAATAGACAATTCGGATCTCATGTTCTAAATCTTGCTTACAATGAGACTTCTTTGAAATAGCCTAAAATCATAGTCCAGACTGTGGGTCGAATCCCACTTCTTTCTCCTGCTACGTATGTAAGACAATCATATCATATGGAAATGGAAATTACTTATTTAAAACATAAGTAAACTCTTTAAATGAAGACATTAGTCAACACATATTGTACGAAGCTCTTTTTCTGCACCCCTTACAGCCTTGAGTAGGAAGCTATTAATTTTACTACCTCAAAACACATCCCTGTTATATTTTTATGGCAATGTAAAAGGTTGGCCTATTTTAGAATGGAAATGCTCATGTGGAGGAATAGATTGGAAGAATGCTGGGTATGTGTGCAATATTTTAAATTTGTGTAGAAAAAAATATTATTAAAACAACTCAACCAACAATGGTAGATCTCAACATCTTTTTTCATGGGTGTTCTCACTATTTGTAGAAGCCAATCCCCCTCCCCAAGAGAGACTGTTTAAAAAAGGCACTTTTTATTCACAATCTCATTTTATTCACATCTAATGCAGCCTCATTCCGTTGCAGGTATATAGTATCCCTATTTTTTCTTTCTGCAGGAAAAATGTAGAAAAAAATTGTAGCCATAGGAATTTATCCTTAAAATGTGATACAGATCCTTAAAGACAAATCTGTTCCCAGACAGAAGTAAAATCCATCTTTTCTCAAGAATGGGTGACCAAATCCAGGGTTTATACCTAGTGGCTTAAATATTTCATATTAGGACACTCCCAGTATATGTTACCAATGGGTTCCTGGGAAAATTAAAACTGAAAAAAAAATCTGTGCCATTAGTCTGTTTTTTGAGGCATGAAAAAGGCCAGGGAACAAACGTAATTTATGAATACTAATATTTAGAATATGAACTAACCAAATTCAGATACATTTCAGACTATTACATTGGGAAATAAAATTGACCATAACCCAAGTGTATTTCTAAATGCTATGAACACTATCCATATATTATAAGTTGAACTCACTTATTTATACTTAAAGACCCACTGGTATCAATGGAATCTAAGTGAATTATATTACATAATGTATTTTTCAATAGTGCTCTTTTCTACCCCTTTGTTTTGTTTTCCTATAATAATCTCAGCTGATCTTTTTTTCCCTTTCAGGGGAGAAAGAATTTTGAAACCATACGTGACATACATATCCACTTGATAAGAATTTTATATTTACAAAAAAAAAAGTGTCCATGAAAGAGATTTAAAACAAGATGGATCAAAGATGGTGGGAAATGGGTTAGTTAATGAATTAGTTAGTGAAACTAATTTTACAAGTTCATACTATGGCTAGACTTTAAGTTCCTAAGGAAAATAAAAGCTTTTTAAAGTGTTTAGAATAAGATACTATTTTGACAGAACAGAACCTCAAGATCATAAATGTACAACTCAGATAGTGATGAACTGTTCTGTTCCTCTAATATATGTGATCATTGAGTTATTCTCCTTTTATTAAATATTCTACTTCATAAAGGGCTCTTCAAATATTTCAGCTCCTTGAGTCCAAAGCATGTACTGAGTTAATTAATCCTCTTTATATCTTAGATTCTTATTTTCAGGTGTCTTTCCTAAGGAGGCATACAGTGTAGTCCTTCTCCAATTTTTCTCACAACTGCAACCCTCTAAAGTTGGTTGAGCTGAAAGATAGGGACTAGTCACTAGCTCAAAGTAACCCTTCCAGAAAGGAAGGTAGATTTGAAGTTGTGTCTCCTTAGTTCTCAGCCAACTTCTTAACCTGTAGCCTTTCCATATTGTGAACATTTTAATTTTTTAAATATCAGTGATCTACACAATCTGCATACCAAGGTTTATTTGCTATCCATTTCAAAAATATTTTCTCCTGGACATGAATGGGCATGAGAAGATGTTTTTTTCACTGCAGTTGTTGTTGGTGAGTAAAAATCCAAAAGGCCTCAAGTTTGTTCTTGGAAATTTCCAACTTAGGCTGCAAAAACCTTGTTTCTGACACTTTGGAGAACTAATGCTGTCAGCAAGCAGATGAACTGGTCTGATTTGATCCAGTCAGCTTTCTGTCCAAAGATTTCTATCCATGGAAGTGCCTCTGCCAGCGCAGCATGACTTCCCTCTGCAGCCCATGAGGTAGCCCATGAAATATTGCCTAGACTAGAGAAGTGCACAACCTCCAAAGAAGACCAAGGGGGTCAAGGAGGCTTCAGGGAGGAGAGCAGATGTTCATTTATACTACATAGGACTGCATAACCTGCAATTTCCTATAGTGGTGGTTAACTCCTCTTTGTTAGAACTACCTCAAAATGTTGCTGCAAGTAATTGAGAAAAGCATATAATAAGTGATCTTCCATGAGCAAGACAGCCTGGTATACTTACACATTCTTCAGGCATTAATTGTGTTTTGTGATTGCTCCAAAGAAGGAAAGATATTCATATTTGTCACACTCTGATAGTTTGCCCTTCTGTGTCATGCTCTTTTTGAATCTATAGGCTACATAAAGGAGAAAGAAGCACTCTTTCACTTGCATCACACAACTTCTCATTCTCCTCCACCACCTCCAAAAGTTCTACATCTGTTGCAATGTTTCTTTTAACCCTCAAAACAAATCTGAAAGAATGTACTCCCTGGATTTTCTAAAATTCTGCCAATAAAACAGTTGTGTTGAATGCAACTGATAAAAGTCACAGCACTTCAAACAACTTTTTGAAGATATAATATTCTTATATGCCCACAATACTTGCAAACTTGAGAAAGAGTGAAACATCGGAAATTGAAGAGTGATTTATATGAATTAAGGGAAGCAAGGATGTTGCCATATTTCCTAAAATGTGTGAGTGTGCTAGGGAGTGTGTTAAAAGACATTAGTACTACCACTATTTTTGTTGTTTCAAGACCATATATCCAAATAATGGTACTGTGTGAAAATAATGGCCAATTGAACTTTTATAATGACTGAATAATATGCATAACAACAATGACAACAAGCACTTTGGGTGCAACCCCATCAGATCACCCCATCAGATAACATCTACCTAACCCAGATCCTTCAGAAAGACTCAATAGGTGGATAAAAATGCCAAATCTAGATTAATCGTCTGGCTGACTTGCAAATAATAATAATGGCAATGATGATGATGATGATAAGAAGAGTAAGAATAATCTGTTTGAATAAGCTTCTGAAAAAAATAAAGCAAATTGGCTCTATTTTAAACTGATTGTTCAGCTTTGCATTTCAACCAGTACTATATTATTCTTTCAGAATCAGTATTATCATATTAATGTGTGCTAAGCAATTAAAACTCATTGCCCCAATAAAACTTAATTTAAAAGGTTTGAAAGCATGATTTCTGCCAGAATTCATCCAGAGAAGGCGAGGGATGCCTATCAAGACCCCAAGCCTTCATTGTGAACCAGTAATCAGAGGAGATGGGCCAATTAAATGCTGTCCTCCTTGATCTGCAGCTAATGAGTGACTTGGTTCATCTGCTGAGCCACTGCAGAATGGCCCCAGGTTCCTCCTCTAGCAGCCTGGCCGGAAGGGAGCCCAGGTCCATGGAAAGCTGGGATGAAGGCAATGTGGCTTGCAAGCAGGCTCTGTGTGGAATGCTCCCTTGTTCCCCTTCCCCATGGGAGCAATAAACAAACAGAAAAATAGGCTCTGAGTGCTTTTCGGCAACTGCCTGGGCCACCTGCTACTCCCCAAGCAGCCTCTAGCCCGGGATCATGGGGAAGAGTCAGAGGCCAGGCTGAATGGTCATCAGCTTTATAAATATCCCTTCCACAGCTGCTGAAGTGGAGGTGTCAGGCTGACAAGCAAGAGAGAAATGTGGGCACATCTTGTAATATTACGGAGACTGTTTAGATCGCTGTCTAGGATTACACGCATGCATGTACACTATATTTTACAACTTTCCTCTCGGGCTGTGAAAGCTTTTCAGATGTTTGAGGACAATTTGTCACAGACAGCCATTATGCATTCATCAGGGGTTAACAAAACTGGCTGTTTATAAAGATTAAACCGCAGGCCACAAAAAAAGGACGGCATAGTCAAATTACTGAGCCAGCTCACCGTTCCAATTATTTAATGGTTAAAATTGCCCCCCTCCTGACCGAGTAATGGAACAACCAAGCTCAGCTAAAAAGCATTCAGTCCTCATAGCAGTTATTGCATTTGGCTCAGGAGGGGAAAGTGGTTGACCACTCCACCCATTCCCAAGAACCTACAGAGAAAAGATTCTTCTCCTCCGACAATCAGAAAATGCAAAGTTCTGGAGCTTGGTTGAGCCCGAGCCGTTTGCAAAGTTTGCAGCTTATCTTCCAAAGAGCCCTCCTACCCTGGTCCTTCCTGAAACGCTGATTCCACTGGAAGAATAGATGCTTTTGCCTTTTTTTTTCTTATTGTCTCAACAGAAACACCAACTATTGTACAGGTGGGCGGGTGGGAAGTCCTGACACAAGTATGACTAGAAGGGCATCCTTAAAGAAGACAAGGATACAACCCACAATAATTTGTAACTGTGTAAAAAGTGAGGTCATCAGTACTGAGCAGGATAATAGAATCAAGTTAGTTCAATTTTGGTTAAAAATTCCATATGTAGAGACATCCTAGATATCACTATCCACCAAGAGGCACAGATGTTCTTAGCAATTTGACAGCCTTTTCCTATTAATAATTTCTTGATGTTAAACTTCCAGATCAAACCTGCAAGACTGGTAAGAAATAAGAAATTTGCTTAGACCACTTTTGAGTGGGAATTTAAAAAAAAATGGAAACTATTTGTCAGAGTGTGCTCGTCAGTATTAATTGAAAATATATTGGATTTTATTTGTTATCTATACTGAATCCGTTTCCTGTCAGATTACGATATATTAAACGGGCGTGATGAACGTGTTTTTGCCGCCTTAATTGCGGAGGAAGTGTAATTAAGAAAATAATCAAAAGAAAAAAACCTACTCAAATGCAGCTG